>JAPKLW010000022.1:829869-968017 GCA_026898455.1 Plectranthus barbatus | reverse complement strand
CTTGAACACCATCTCCTTCAAACCATTGTGCACAGCATTTTCTTCTTCCTTGTTCCACCATGATGCATCAAATTACCATCGCTCTGAGTGACTTAACCGTCACTCGCAACCAGATTCTTCACGAATCAGGGTTGTTCTATGAGTACGATGAGAACTACTACGTTGCAAACTATGTAATGGGGGCTCTTCATGAGAGTCGACTAGACCAATTTCTGATGACTATTCCTGCACGTTATCAGAAACGAGCCCTTTAGAGTTTCATCTTTTCATGCGAAGCCACTGGTGATGTTATCTGGGGCTCCTTTGAGAACCAGTTGGTTTGCTGGACTCGAACTCTCTTCTCTCAGAAGTTTGGTCTCCCAAGAAGTCCAGTTCGCATTATGGACGTCAATCGTCATATGACTGCTCCAGAGTTCGGTTTCTGGGACAAATGGAGGCAGTCGGATATCTATGACTTTTTGCCAACCCCATCATGTCTGGAATTGAAGGAGGAATATAGAGTTATCTTTGAGCTCGTCAGTAACGTGAAGTTTGGAGTTGCTGCTGAGAACTATGTGTTCAATCCTAGGATCTGGAGGGCTATGATGGCCATTGATGCAGAGATGAAGAACGTCGACTGGGCGGGGTTCTTCTTTGATGGGGTGAAGGAGTGCATCGACCACTTTCCTCAGTTTCCTCTGCCAACTGCCATGCAATTGAGTTGGTTACTTGAGCAGAAGTTCTCTCACATAGTCTCTGAAGGCATCCCTGTGATGGGTTTTGACTTCTATCCTTTGAGGTCTCACTTTCCGAACTCATGTTGATGGATGTTCTGTGCTCCCCTCCTTTTGTTGTTGGCGTTGACGGAAGAAAAAAAATTGTTAGTCTTTTGTAGCAGATGTTGATGTAAGGATTGGTTGTATCTGATTATCCCTCTTGTAATGTTGTGGAGTTCTGTGAATGAATATGCTAACTTCGTTGTATTTGCTGAGTATCTTCTTGTGGACCTTTTTGCTAAATAAGAATTAATCGAATAGCAAAACCTCGTGATTCAGCGAATTCATGATATCTTCAGCAAACCGAAAAGTAGCATCCAGAAATTAATTAATCATCAAATAAACTTCAAGAAATCCTGATAGAAAGAATGAGAGCTAGAACTCATTCATCCACGTCTTCCTCTAATTCCATCAATCCTAGCTTTAAGCACAGTTCTTTGAATCTGATTTCTGGAAGAGGTTTTGTGAATATATCCGCTATCTGATCTTCGGTGCAAATATAGCGAACATCGATATCTTTCTTCTCCTGATGATCTCGAATGAAGTGGTGACGGATATCGATGTGCTTTGTTCTGGAGTGATGAACAGGATTCTTTGTAATGCACATGGCACTATTGTTGTCGCAGTAGATCGGCACACATTCGGGAGAGATCCCGTAATCTTGCAATTGTTGCCTTATCCAGAGAATTTGCGAGCAACAGCTAGCAGCCGCCACGTACTCTGCTTCAGTGGTGGAGGTAGCAACAGAGTGCTGTTTTTTGCTGAACCAGCTAATGAGCTTATGTCCCAGAAATTGACACGTGCCACTCGTGCTTTTCCTATCGATCTTGCATCCTCCAAAATCAGAATCCGAATATCCACTCAAAGCAAGACTATCTTCTCTAGGATACCAAATTCCTAGACCTTCTGTGCACTTCAAATAGCGAACAATCCTCTTAGCAGTATCAAAGTGAGCCTTCTTAGGCTTGGCTTGATACCTAGCACAAAGACCAACGACATAGGAGATATCAGGTCTGCTAGCAGTGAGGTATAGCAGCGACCCTATGATTCCTCGATACAGAGTAGGATTCATATCTTCTCCTTCTTTCTCAAGAGCAGAAATGCAGGTTGTGCTAATAGGTATGCGCAGACTCTTGGTCTTCTCCGGACAATACTTAGCAATTAGGTCACGAGCATACTTCTTCTGATGGATGAAAATTCCCTCTCTGGATTGTTGAACTTGCAATCCAAGGAAATAAGACATTTTTCCCATCATGCTCATTTGGAAATGGATAGTCATGAGATCAGCGAACCTATCACATAGATCTTGATTCTTTGATCCAAAGATTATATCATCAACATATATTTGAACTAGCAAGATGCTGCCTCCATCTTTAATGCGAAAGAGAGTTTCATCTATCCTCCCTTTCTGAAATCCATTATTCAACAGAAACTTAGACAAAGTTCCATACCAGGCTCTTGGTTCTTGCTTTAGACCATACAATGCCTTCTTAAGCCTGTATACTTGATTGCCTTGCTCAAATCCTAGTGGTTGTTCAACATAAACCTCCTCCTTCAGCTCACCATTTAGAAAAGCACTCTGCACATCCATTTGCATCACATCGAATCCATGCTATGCAGCATATGCCAGAAATAGACGAATTGCCTCTAGTCTTGCTACTGGGGCGAAGGTTTCATCATAATCTATGCCTTCACATTGTCTATATCCTTTGGCCACAAGACGTGCCTTGTTCCTGACCACAAAGCCTGATTCATCCTTCTTGTTTTTGAATACCCACTTTGTGCCTATAACACTCTGGTGCTCTGGTCTGTCAACTAGTTCCCACACATTGTTTCGTGTGAATTCTGCAAGTTCCTCTTGCATTGCGTTTACCCAATCTGGATCTAGCAGAGCCTCTTCGACTTTCTTGGGTTCTTCACTAGAGATGTAGCACGCTAGCATAGCATTGTCGTTTCCTTGTCTGGTTAAGATAGGATCATTTATGTTTCCAAGAACACCGTCTAAAGGATGCGCACGTAGCCATGTAGGTCTGGTACGTGTTGGAATTTCAGCAACCGGTGCTCTTCCTTGGTGGATTTCATCAAGGACATTCTCTTCCTCATTGTCTTCATTCTCCCGGTGCTTAGCAACTGGGACATTGTTAGTTTCATCTTCTGCGTCTGCTACAGGGACCTCAGCGTCAGGAATGATATTGATAGGTGCAGCATCTGCTGGGATTTCAGCAATCGGTTCTTCTTCGATTGGAATCTCAACAACTCCTTTGCTAAGATCTTCAGCAACCTCCACGTCACCTTGATCATCAAGAATTCCTTCGACGTCTAAATTTTCATTTAAATGTATTGTGGAAGTGGCCTCAGCATGATCATTAGCATCACTGGCCTGGCCAGCAGTTTGGTCCCCTGCTGTGTGCGTCTGATTTGGATTGCAGTCATTCACAGACTTAGTCGGATCAATATGCATATTCTCGAAAGAATTTAAGAGTGTTTGATCATTGACATCATTAGTATCATGATTGCTATCCTCTTTTCCTTTGTTTTCTCTGCGCACTAAAGTAGACTCATAAAAAATAACGTTGCATGTTATTTCCACAATACCAGTAATCTTATTCAATACCCTATAACCTTTATGAGTGGGATGTCCATAACCAAGAAGTACACCCTCATCTGACTTAGGTGAGAAGGTATTAAGTTTAGATTTTCCATTATTGTGAATATAACATGTAGAACCGAATGCATGTAGATGAATTATGGAGGGCTTACGACCGTTGTACACTTCGTAAGGAGTCTTGTTGAATCTGCTCGTGATAGCACTCCTATTCTGTGTGTAACAGGCCGTAATGACTGCTTCCCCCCAATACTTAGCAGGAAGTTTGGAATCTGCTAACATTGAGCGAACGGCTTCCTTCAGGGTCCGATTCCTCCTTTCTACTAAACCATTCTGTTGAGGAGTTCTTGCTGTAGATCTTTCGTGTGATATTCCAGCTTCAGCACAGAAATCCATCAGCACTCCATTACAGAATTCTGTTCCATTGTCAGATCGAATTCTCTTTACAGTAACTTCTTTACTATTTTGCTCCTTGAGAATCAGTTCTGGCAGGATGAGTTTCACCTCATCCTTTGTCTTTAATAGACGTATCCATGTGTACCTGGAGAAATCATCAACCACCACTAGTGTATATAGACGTTTACTTACAGTGGGTGGAGTGACTGGACCGAAGAGGTCCATATGAAGTAACTCCAGAATCCTTTGTGATGTTTCTTTTTCGGGATTTGACTTAAAGGATCATTTGGTCTGCTTCCCTTGTTGACATGATTTGCATATTCCTTCCTTGCGGAGAGTTTCATTGGGTAGACCTACAACAAGCTTATTCTTGGCAAGGTAATTAATAGTTTTGAAGTTTAGGTGATTGAACCTCTTATGCCATAGCCATGTTGTTTCTTCTTTGTTTAGAGCTAGAAAGCAGGAATGTTGTTGACCGCTTTGCCAATCAACAATATACAAGCCACCTTTGCGGATGCCTCTTAGTTTTACTTCTCCTGAAATAGCATCAGCAATAGCACAACCAGTATTCATAAAAGATACGATATACCCGTTTTCACATAATTGTCTTATGCTGAGTAGATTATGCTTTAAGTTGGAGACGAGTGCTGCATTGACGATTCTTAATCCGTTCCTTTCAATGCATCCTCTTCCAATGACTTCTCCTTCACTGTTGTCTCCGAACTTGACCTTGGGACCGTTAAGTAGTCTTCTTATGTCTGAGAATAGTTCTTCGTTCCCGATCATATGAGCAGAGCAACCGCTATCCAGGACCCACTCATTAGATATGCACGTTCCCGTAGCTCTCGAGTCCTGTTCCTGCAAGTGAATCAAGTGGTTTTAGGTACCCGTTTAGTGTCGGGTCCTGCAGGATTAGCGTGAAGCATAGTTCCTTTCGGAACCCACATCATAGTGACTTTTAAGACTTTCGGCTTGGTTTCACTATTGACCACTTTCTTGACCTTTGGCTTAGCATTTTTAACATTACTATTTCTAGATGAAGGAATGTACTTAGCCATCCTTGCCCTTAGAAATGGATATAGAATAGGCTCAGGCCTTGCATAGACGTTTCTTCTATGCAGTATATTCTGCTGGTAGATAGATCTCACAGCATTGTACTGTGCAGGCCTTCTCTGGTGGAAATTAGGATGTACTATCCTTGCGTTAAAATCAGAGCTCTCAGTATTCCTTGAGTTTGCTGAGTAAGGCTTAGCAGATGCTCTTGGATTCCTCTGCTGAGGTCTATTAAATATTTGCCTATCATTCATCCTTTGATTATTTTGCTGAGGCTTAGAATTGCGTACAGCGTTTATCGCTGGGTTCCTCTGCTGAGGTCCAATAGATAAATGCTTAGCAGACTCTGACCTCTGCTGAGAATCAGCAGATGAACGATTGGCTATGTTTGGTATAGACCTCTGCTGAGATCCAACGAGCACGTTCTGCGGAAGTCTATTCTTCGGCTTAGCTATTGGCTTAGCAGACGAAGTTTCAGCAGATTCTACTCCTTTACCCTTTTCAGCAGAGTTATGTCCAGCAGATACAAACAAAATCGGATTCTGTTTAGAAGAATTATCATAGGGTTTTGACATTCTTTTTGATGATTCGCATCCAAGTCCAGACTTATCATAGTGACGTATTTGACTACTTACTAGGGCATTGAGAGCAGCCCTGCTGGATGCATACATGCAAATACAATCCTCTTTGGGTTTACTCTTTAAAGCATGATTCTCTTTTTCTAAAGCTTGAAATTTTTCTGATAAATGAGAGAAGTCTGCTTTTAATTTTAAGAGTTCCTCACTTTCTAACCTCAGTCTCTCGACTTCCTTGGTTAAGTTTGTAACTTTGAGTTTTAGTGAGGTGTTTTCCCCAACGATTTCGTTTTTGATCTCATACATTTTTGAAAATTCTATTGACAATTTTGTCAAGTAATCTTCCTCGGAATCGAAAAATGATTCCTCCGATTCATCTATGATTGGATTGCTGGATGGGTTTGTTGATAATACCTCAGTTTGCTCAGCAGCGAGGGCTGATTCATTGGTTTCTTCAGCATCGTTGTCTGCGTCAGCAACCTGATCTTCAATGATTTCTGCCATCAACACGAACAATGCTTCTTCGTTATCTTCTTCTTCTGAAGAGCAGTAAAACTCCTCTTCATCAGCAATCTCTGTCCTGGTTAGCAGCGCCTTGGTTACAGCTTTAGCAGCGCGTCTTTCAAATCGTTGCTTCAGGCGTTCTCGTTCTTCTCTGCTGACCTTCGGACAGTCATGCTTCAAATGATCTGGAGAACCACATTCAAAACAAGTTCTAATTTTTCGCTCTACTGAGCGGTTAGATGTTGATGATTGAATGTCTTTTGCTTCTTTTTCAGCTTTCCTTCATTCAGCATTCTCTGCATCTTTTTCATCTGTTCTTCCAGCTCATTGATCTTTAGATCAATCGGCTGTGTTCCTGCACTAGAAGTACCTTCCTTTGCGGGTGATGCTGGAGCAGATCTTTCGGGCTTGTAGAAGGACTTCTTTGTCTTGAATTTGTTATAGTCCTTCTTAGCGAAGTACGCTAAGTCTTCAGAGTTGCTAGCGAAGTTTGATGTGGCTTGTGCTACAGCTGTTTCATTTTTCTTCGACTGTTGTATGATAAATTCGTGAGCTTTAAGTTGAGCAAATACCTCAGATGTAGTCATGCTGTTGAGGTCTTTTTCACTCAAACTTGTTACTTTCGTGAACCAGTCATCTCTTGGATATAGTTTGGAGATGATTTTGTTGTTCATATCTCCATTATCATACTTCTTTCCAAGATTCCTGAGTTCTCCAATGATAGTGTTGAAGCGTTCCTCCATAATTTGTATGGTTTCACCTGCACACATAGAGAAGGATTCGTACTTGTCTACAGCTACCTGTAGTTTATTACGTTTCATTTGATCCGTCTCCTGAGAAGACTCGCACACGTAGTCCCACATTTCCTTAGCAGTTTCAAAATCAAGCGCTTTCTCTTTCATCAGCTTTGGAAGTGAGTCAAGAATCAATTTCTTTGCCACGTGCTGTAGTTGGGCTCTTTTGTTGTCTTCACTTGTGTATTCATCAAACGGTTTAGGAACCATGTCAGGTCTCGGGGGTCTTGGTTCTCCTTCAGCAGCGTCTTCAGCACGTTCAAGTCCTATAAAATTGTTAGCTTTCATAATCTGAATAGGACCTCTTACCAGTACATCCGCCATCTCAGGATGTATGCTCCGAAGCTGTATGAGAGCCATCTTCTTCCAAGATGAAAAATTTTCTCTGTCATATTTTCCAAGTGAGTGATTCAACATTCTGTATGTTTTCGGAATGATTTCCTGAGCTAGATAGACAAAAACAAGGATAAGAGTGCAAGGAAAAGATAGATCAGGTTTCAAAGCGACTCAGAAGCAGTCGGTTTTTCAACCTCCTGCTCTGATACCACTTGATGGTCCTCAAATATCAGTGTCGTCGTGAATACAACTTAACACGAAATGCAGCAGAATATATGTTCGTCACTTACACTTATCGTTGTTTACAAAATGTTTCTTAGCTCAAGTTATGTTTTAAGTTAGTTTTCAGATATACACTAGCACCCCTGTTGCTAGGTTTCAAATCAGCTTTAAACAGTAAATAATAAAACAGTAAATGAACACAAGATTTTATAGTGGTTCGATCCAAATAGATCTACGTCCACTCCTTAGCCAATATGCTAAGTATTTCACTTGAAAAGTATACAATCAGTACAAGGATTCGCCAACACTTGCAGTAGGCGGCGAACTTTCGAACCGGCCACAGCACAGCTATCCTCCGATACTTTGCACTTTTCCGATCATAGCTCCGGCCAAGTCAAGGGCACACCTTCGTAAAACTTGTCCTTCGCTAATGAGGCTTTTATAGTTTGCCCCTGAACTCAATTAGTATACGGCTAACGCCCGTCAGAGTCAATCTTTTTCAAGAAAGACTGTTGGATACTCCTAGTAAGGAAGTTATCCCAATGATTGAAGATTCTTAATGGAAGTTCAAGAATCTTCAAGGATGAGTGTCAGATATTCAATGAGAAGACACTCTAGGTTGTTGAAAGCTTTGAATGCGCTTTTTATCACGAGCTCTCAACTGACTACTTTTCACTTGTTCGCTTTGTCAAAGGATTCTCACACTTGTGTAGTTTGCGAATGTCGGTAGTGATAGAAGCAGTAGTTGTCTCCACTTTCAGACCTGTCTTTTATAGATGGAGATTCAAACTTTGAATCTCCATATCCGTTAGATTTAAACGGCTCCTTGATCGGAGAGTGTTTGGTTTGTGACAGTTGCTTTTGTCTTTGACTTGTACTTTCCTAACTACTTCGGGAATGTCTCGTCCTTTCTGTGAGCTTTTTGTCAGAACGGCAGTGAGACTTCAGCATCCTGTGTATTGCTCTGCGAGGATCCTTTGTTTAGCAGCTGAAGACTCTTGTCGATGCATGACTCTTTTATCCTTTGTTTGCTCATTTCTCTAGCAGTTTGCTGGTTATGATGAGTGCTAATGTCTTTTAGCAAACATCGTTTTCTTCGTGACTATTAGGACTTCTTCTAGCATACTAGTCTATTACAACTCAATATAGAACCTATACAGGACTTTACAGAGTATGCTAGACTAATTAGAGTTCAGCAAATGATCGACCAACTACTAAGGTTTGATTCACCAAAATCTTTTACAAGTACATCCTAAGGGAGATTTTAGGAATAATTTCCCAACAATACCCGAGATGTTAAAGGTTTGAATTTAAGACCCGTTAGAGACAAATTGGAAGTTGTCCTATCACATGTCTCTATTGGTTGCAGCGTTCGGCGGGTAGGTGTGTTTTTTGTAGATGGTCTGCACATTTTTCGCCTTTTTGACTTTGACAGCAACGGTTCGTCTTTTGTCAGAATGGCAGTATTTGTGCCAATATGAGGAATCCCAAACCGATTATCCTAGGTAGCGAAACTTGAAGTTCATGCTTGCAGACTTTAAGACTTCTCCAATCCTTAAAGTATGTTCTTCTTTAGTATGTTCTTCTTGCGATTCCTCTTTTCTTCAATTGCTTGGACCTAGACTAGGAAGTCTATGCTGATGCTGCCATACATGCAACTCCATGATGATGATGTCATCTCTTGAAGTATACTTGGTTCCTTGATACTTATTATGGTTTGAACGATTGTACCATACTATACCGGATTCATATTTGACGAAACCCATGCTCCACTAGACTCTTTTTCTTCAAGGCTTGTAGAGTGTACTGCGTTCTTTTGGCCTGTTAAGTCTTTCGCGCGTACTAGACTTTCTGAATAGTCTAGTTTCCAGATTTGTATCAGCTTACAACTTGATAAAGAATACATACAGGACTTTACATTTTTCACCTAAGCTGAAAACTAACTAAGACGGCTTTTCATTCTTTGACCCACCAAAAAATAATCTGAAAAGGAAAGATATTTCTATCAAATTTCCTCACACTTAACCTGGATTGACAGTTTCTAGGAATCAAAGAGGAATAGGGAAAATTGATAAATACCTTCTCATAATCTTAGGGAGGATTGTCATCAACAGTAAAAGCTGCCACGGGGAAAAGTTAGGATGTATGTTTTTAATCAAGAAAGGAATGAAGGAAACTTAGTAAGTATGAGAGTTTCTAGTAACTATTATGGTCTAGATTGATTCTAATTCATGTCATTCTTTCATTTCTTATGCATGCATAGAAAATTTTGATCTTGAAGTAGTAGAAGGGGATAGAAATCTGAAACTAGCTATACCTTTAAGAGAAGTTAATACTATTACTTATATATGCTATAATTTGGAGATTCAGCTGAATACGAATAAAGTAATTGTGAATAATTTGAATGTGATGGAGATGGTGATGTTGTAATCTTTGGACTGGATTGGCTAAAAAATAAGCAAGAAACTATTTTATGTGATAAAAGGAAGTTTGTTTTACCATCACAAGAAGAAAGAAAAGTATGCATATATGGTTTTTCCTTGCTAGAAGGGGAGGTAGTTTCTACTACTGCTGCAAACATTTGTTTCCTCTTGCAAGTTGCGGTTTGCTTTCAGAAAGGCTTTTGATCGCTGTTAAAATGAAACAAATTTATTATAATATAGCGATGCAAATAAATTTATAACTCAAAGGAATGTCGAACCCACAGGGATAATGCAACGAAATTATTTCATGTACTGGCATAGTTTATCTATTCTTTGTTTGAGCAAATCCAAATTTGAAAAGAGTTTTGTTTTTCAATATAGAAAATAACTTGGGAATAAAACTCAATAATAAAAAGCACAGATTCCAGGGAAATCAACCAATCCAATTAACGTACATAATCAATCAATCCAAACCCAAAACAATCATTAAGGTGGGAAATTTGATATTTTGGAATTAATTCCTTGGTTGGGCAATTAAAACCTAGATTATTAACTAATGATTATCTCCTCTCTGTCTCAAAAACACTAGTTAATCAATCTTAATAAAGATACAGATTTAAAAACCTTACAATTGATTCTTCCCTTTGAGACAGAAAACAATTGTATCAAATTATATTTTCCTGTTATTAACAATCTCCTCCCGGTCTCAAATTAATAACTATAAACCTAATTCAATTTTCATCTCTCGATCCTTCAATTGAAAATCGATTTTGGATTGAAAACCATATAATTTAAACCAATTAATTAGGGTTTGGAATTAATCGAATTACAACATGCTTGAAAGGATGGTGAAAACACGTGAACTTGTTAGGGTTTCTAGCCTAACATATTAAAAATAGATATTGAAATAAACATATTGAAGCTTACTTGATTAATAATGAAAACAGGAACTGAACTCTTCAATGTCTTGAATCCAAAGCAACAATTAAAGTAAATTGTACTGGAAAATTATAGTGATTAAATTCTAAAAATTAAAGTAAAAATAACTAGGAATTGAACATCATTTTCGAGCCAACTAAGGCCTATGTATAGGGAAGAAAATGAATCTTCAAAAGGCAATGGGATTGAGATGGAAAATCACTAAACTGATATGATTTTTCCTTTCTGGACTTCTGTGTCGATAGAAACACATGCAAGTCGACATTCGGGTAAAGGCCTTCATGTCGATTCACCCTTCCAACATTTGTGTCAATCGACATCGGCGGTGTCGATCGACACACATGCATGTGTCGAGCCTTCTTCTTCCTGCCTTCCTTCGATCGACATTCGACCTCCATGTCGATCGGCATGCACCATGTCGGTTGACATAGAGGTCATGCTTCAGGATTTTGGCACGTCTTCCAACTTGGTTGACTTCCCGTGTGTCATAAAATAATAAAGAAAACAAAGTAATGTAAATGCATAAAACAATAAAGAAAACAAAGCGATAAGTGAGGCAAAATACGAGCTTATCAACTCCCCCAAACTTAAACACTGGATTGTCCTCAATCAACAAAAGATTGAATCAAAAGTTCAAGCAGAAGAGAAGTGCAATGCCTCACGAGATTCATCACAATCAAACTCGTAAATCCACAAAACATCAACACTTTGTAAGAATTAGAAATTCCGTAAACCATGGAAGACACACAAGGGAAATGTTTTCACTCATTCACTCAAGTGTTTAGGATAAAATGAGATCACACAAGTCATGCAAATCAGGTTCTACCATAAGATTGCATATATTATAAATCTCCACTGTAAATATGTGCAGACAAGTCTAAGATCAAAAAGGACTTCATTCAAGGTTGTAATGTAGGCTTTTTAGTGAAAGGTAGGGAAATATATGGCCAAGTGACTAGAATTAATTGAGTTAATTACACTCAACAAATCAAAACCGCCATCTATTAATATCTACCAATATCCTATAATATTCAACATCAATCAAGGCTCTTTTATTTATTTATTTTTTTTTCATAAAATTTTTCGCATATCCTTTTATGCTCTACACAATTTTGATTATATATTTGAGCTTATAAGGATTAACAAACACAACTACACATTTTTTTTCATTTTTTTCTGGAGCCCAACCTTTTTTATTCATTTCACCCTCCTAATAATAGCTTATCCTCTTCATAATTATTCCTCCCCTTATTCACCACTTTCTCTCATAGACAAGAGAAAGTCAGAACTTTTTCTTACTCAAAGAAAGAAAACTAAAGGCTCAATGGGGCTGACTAGGGATAAAACATTGAAAGGGACAGTGTACGGATAAATAGGCTATGCAAATATGGCCTAAAATCACTTCCTAAACCCGTGCACACTAGCAGTCTCGAAAAAGAAACAATGCAAGTTCTAGAGATACTCAATAATGCAGACACACTCACAAACAAAATAAAAGCTCAAATTCTCACACTTGGGACAAAATCTCTTCCATAGTAAACATCAAATTATCATCAAAATTCGTGCCAATGCCAGTTTTAAAACAAGTAATCATGTGGTTTTCTACATTCATAGGCATTCTCAAACCACTATCACAATCAATGCATACAAAAGTCAATCGATTCAAATCTTGCATTCTTTCTAGGGTTTTCTCATAGCTACGCAATTGTTCTCACAAAATCACAATTTATTCAACAAATGCAAAAGATCATGCAAAAATTTTAAACTATATATGAATTTAAAGAAACTGAAAGCATAAAATAAAAGGGAAAGAAATAGTTTCAACTCCAAGTCTTCCTCCCCCCAAAATTATTCAATTGAGAAATGGAAGAAGTTTGAAAATTAGACTACGAGTGAAATTGTACCTCGATGTTGGTCTCAGACACCAACTTTTTATCCTTTGGAGACTGTAGGACTTGAAAGACGGAAATTTGTGGCTGCTGGAACTCTGTGTCGATCAACAGATTGTGTGTCGATCGACATAGAGCCTTCTTGTCGACCAGAATGGTGGGTCAAAGTGTGCTCCACCGATCGCCTCTATGTCGATCGACACCCTGTGTGTCGATCGATACAGAGCTCCAATTTTTTTTAAAGTTGAAACAGAAACAAAGGAATTCGAAAATTAATAAAAAACTTAAGGAAAATACATGAAATAATGGGTTGCCTCCCATCCAGTGCCTTAGTTATTGTCGTGGCTCGACGATATTGATCCTCACCAAGGCGGTCGGGTCCAAACTCGCCTCCTCCTTGCATCAATCATGTAGACCATTCGATCAAGAATAACAGTGGTGAGCTCAGAAGAAGATGGTGTCATTGGCGATTTCGCCATCTCGTTTCCTCGCTCCCATTCGATCTCGGCGGCCTCTTCATCATCCTCACATGTGGTAGAGATGTTATTGCAAGAAGTTTCCTTCAGCCTTTTATCGATCACAATGGTGATCATCTCATTGTTCCCTCGAAGTGTAATATCTCCACCTCGATAGTCAATTAGGGCACCACTCGTCCTCAATAACTCCCTTCCAAGTATCAAGGGCAGGGAATATAAGATGGCCTACTCTAATTAAAACATCTTCAACAACTCCCTTTGGTCGAGAAATCTAACGATCTGCCATTTGAAGGGTAATTGTGGTAGGTCTCATCTCTCCAATCTTCAACTTCTTGTAGACTGAGTAGGGCATCAAGTTGATTCTGGCTCCTGTGTCGTAGAGGACATTCCAAAAATCTTTCCCCCCAATCTCAACCTGAATAGAGAAGTATCCCGGGTCGGACCTCTTCGTTGGAACCTGTTTCTGCAAAAGAAGACTGCACTTCTCATGAATAGAGATAATTTGATAATCAGTTAGCAACTTTTTCCGGCTCATCAGCTTCCTCAAGAATTTCATGTAGCAGGAATCTCGCGGAGAGCCTCGATCAATGGAATGTTGTTGTTGACCTTCTTGAGATTCTCCACGAACCGATAAAACTTGGATTCCTCCTTTTTCTTGGCAAACCTCTGCGGAAAGGGCATCGGAGGAATCAAATCGATCTTTTTATTCACTTTTTCAGCTTCAGCTTGCTTCTGTGTTGACCGAATTTCCTGTCTGTCGACTGCTACTCCATGTCCTGCATGTCGATCAACAGGGGGTGTCGATCGACACGGCTACATCCCCCTATTGGTCAAATAGCCTTCTGTATCGTTCGATCTTTCTCTCTGTCAGTCCTCTATGTTGACCAACACAGGCTCTTTGTCGGTCGATACAGAGACATCTTCAGCAGGAATAACTATTGGACTTCATCCACAAATCGCCTCTGCTCCTCGGGAGTTAAGTTTTGCAATGGAACTGCTTTGGGTGGGTTGTTCTGGCTGTTCTCCATCTCAACTGCCTTGTGCTTGCTCTTTCCCTTGCTTTTGTTTCTCTGATAGGTTGCTTCCATTTCTGAGTCAAAGGCTTCAAGTGTTTTCCCCTTTTCTCTTGTGTTCATGCACCTGAAAAGAAGACAAATTTTAGAGGACCAGTCTCTGTGTCGATCAACAGGGTGGTTGTCGATCGACATGAGTGATGCTTCTATGTCGATCGACAGAGGCTCTATCAATCGTCAAAGAAGCAAAAGTTACACACACACACGCGACAGAAAAAAAAAATAAAAACTCAAGCCATAAAATATCAAAACAATTCAATAACAAAATAAAATCTGAAAATTCCCAGCAACAACGCCAATTTGATTCCTATTAAAATTAAACAGATTTATTATAATAAAGCAATGCAAATAAATTAGTCACCCAAAGGAATGTCGAACCCATAGGGATAGTGCAACGAAATTATTTCATGGGAATAAAATTCAATAATAAAAAGCACATATTCCAGGGAAATCAATCAATCCAATTAACAAGCATAATCAATCAATCAAAACCCAAAACAATCATTAAGGTGCAAAACCTGATATTTTGGAATTAATTACTTGGTTGGGCAATTAAAACCTAGATTTTTAACTAGTGATTATCTCATCTCGTTCTAAAAAACACAAGTTAATCAATCTCAATAAAGATACAGATTTGAAAACCCTACAACTGATTCTTCCTTTTGAGACAAAAAATAATTGTATCAAACTATATTTTCATGTTATTAACAATCTCCTCTTGGTCTCAAACTAATAACTATAAACCGAATTCAATTTTTATCTCTCATTCCTTCAATTGAAAATATATTTTGGATTGAAAACCATATAATTTGAATCAATTAAGTAGGGTTTGAAATTAATCAAATTACGAGGATGGTGAAAACCCGAGAACCTGTTAGGGTTTCTAGCCTAACATATTAAAAACAGATATTGAAATAAACATATTGAAGCTTATTTGATTCATAATGAAAATTAAAGTGATTAAATGTTGAAAATTAAAGTAAAAAAGCTAGGAAATGAACATCATTTTCGAGCAAACTAAGGCCTATTTATTGGGGAAGAAATTGAAACTTCAAAAGGCAGTGGGCTTGAGATGGAAATTCCCAAAATCGAGACAATTTTTCCTTTCCCAAATTCTGTGTCGATCGACACAGAGTGTGTCGATTGACACACATGTAAGTCGATATTCGGGTAAAGGTCTTCATGTCGATTCACCCTTCCAACATTCATGTCGATTGACACCGGCGGTGTCGATCGACACACATGCATGTGTCGAGCCTTCTTCTTCCTACCTTCCTTCGATCGACATCCGACCTCCGTGTCAATCGGCATGAACGACGTCGATCGGGATAGAGGTCATGCTTCAGTATTTTGGCAAGTCTTCCAACTTGGTCGACTTCCCGTATGTCTATCAAAGTAGCAACTCTTTGTAACTCGGCTCTTTTCACCTTTTGCTAATTTTTAGCCTCAAATACTTACAAAACTGAGTACAACAAGCGTAATATATCTTATAAACAGTTCATGCTCGATTATTAACTAAAAAGTAATGTAAATACATAAAACAATAAATAAATAAAGCGATAAGTGAGGCAAAATATGAGATTATCAGCTTCCAACTTCCTATTTTATTCATCAATTTGTTGTTGACTTGCGTTCATTTGGTCATATAGCATATGCATGAGGAATCTGAGATGACTGATGGACTTGGTGGCAGCAGAGTGAAATCTTGCTCTTGGTTGGATTCGTTGGTGAGATGACATTTTGAGGCTCTGTAGCCCTTTTTCTTGTTGGGAGGGGTATTTTTGGCCATTTTCATGCAACATAAGGGTTATAGTTCCAGGGGTCCCACGGTGGGTGCAAAATACTGATGTTCGATTTCACACAGATATGAGGCCCAATGAGAAATAATTAGAAACAACATGAGAATAACAAATAAAATCTTATAAATAAATTAATAAAGCCAAACAAATGTGTATATAATTGTCTATTAAGCAAGAAAGCAGGTGTGAGTACAAGTAAGCAGGTTGTGTAGCTACTGCATCATTTCAGCTAAGCAAAATGAGCGTTTTAAATGTAAGGGAATAGATCGAATGTAAATATTATGAGGCCCCCTGTTTATAGACCATAGGGGGCCCAAATACATGTTCAAAACGTTCTTAAACCCTTGCAGCAGACATTTCCATACATTTAGGGGAGGTTGCAGTCGCTTCCGTGAATGTAGGAGTTGTTGCAATTGTTGGCACTCTTTCCGCAATTGCCAGGACTTTATCCAAATTTCAGAACTTTGCCAAACTTCTCCGGAGATCTGCTTTTTACAACCTGGTCTCCCAAGTTGTTGGGTCATGTCTCTACCTAAGACCAACTGATGGTGAACTCCTTGATGGGATCAACAAGAGATGATTCTCCTCATCGAGACCAGTTGAAGTTGGTCTTCATTGGCCGTCTATGAATTATACCAAAATGTATTAACACCGTTAGTTTGTGATTTCAGCCATTAAATGCCACGTGGCATTCCATGTAGCTTCTCATATGGCACTCACGTGGCAAATCAACATGTGATAATACCCTAATCTATTGATATTATCGAATAAATACCCCAATATATTAATTTTTTGTTAAAAATACCCATATCTTTAATTTCGCTTGCAAATATTTATACCAAACAAATTAACACCGACTACTTTTTTTTATTGTAGAAATATTATTTGCTAAACAATCAATATTTGTTTTTTTTTTTAAACATACAAATATCATATATTAGAGTACATGATTAACATTCGAGTGGGTGACTATGTTGAAAATGTTATATGTACGGCCTCAATCTGGATGATTAATACATTGTTAGACTATATTAATACATAAAATGTAAATGAATTAATCTGGAGTAGTGACTCTCAATATTATTAAGTAATATGATTAATAATTATTTTAAGAATAGTATATTAATTAACATGATTAAGAATTATTTTAAGAATTATACATGACTCTCGATATTATTTGGTTTAAGAATTAATAATTATCTTGAAACAAACATATTAATTAATGTGATTAATTATTATTTGTTTAGCAAATAATATTTCAACAGTAAAAAAGAGTAGTCGGTGTTAATTCGTTTGGTATAATTCACAAGCAAAATTAAAGATTGTGGTATTTTTAACAAAAATTAATACATTGGGGTATTTTTCCGAAAATATCAATACATTAGAGTATTATCATATGTTGATTTGTCACATGGGTGCCACATGGGTAGCCACGTGGCATTTAACGGCTTAATCATCACAAACAAATGGTGTTAATACATTTTGCCATAATTCATAGACGGAAGTAAAGATTAGCATATTTTTAACGAACGGAGATAAATTGAGGTATTTTTACGAAAACTTCAATAGTTTAGGGTTTTCTCCCCTATTTACCCTAAAAAATATTATATACTTATATTTGTGAGATGAACTCTACCAAGAAATTTATAAAATTAATTTAAACTATGATAAATTAAAATTGTAAAAAAATTATTGATTAAGTATTAATAATTTTAATAATGGAATAAATGGTTGAACATAAAATTAAATGGGAATTAAGGACCTCTTACTAATATAGCACCCAAAAATATTTAAAACGAGAAGTACTGAAATTCAAATATTAAAAGTACACCTTTACACCAAAACAACAAATACTCGTAAACTTTATTAAGCAAAGGAAGATTACAAACCACTGTTACACAGAAATATAAAATACAGATATACACCAAAAGAGTGTATATATCCATGGAATTTATTGGTGATATCGTAGACAGCTAGAGCCAAATTTCTTTAGTTCTTTGGCTCAGCATCTGCCTTCTCACCGGCATAGCTGCAGCACCGGCAACCGGCTCTGTTGTAGCTCCGCCCACAGCACCCATAGCGGCAGTAGCCACCGCGCCCACCACGTCCTCCTCCTGGGTATCCACCATTGCCACCACGTCCTCCTCCTGGGTAACCTCCATTGCCGCCACGTCCTCCTCCGGGGTACCCTCCATATCCTCCACCAGGGTATCCTCCGTATCCTCCACCGGGGTAACCGCCGCCTCCATATTTGGCGTCATTTACTACCGCTCCAGCGGCTTCCTTGGCTGTGTGAGATACCATACACACAGTTAGAGTTATTCAAGTTAATATATAACTCCCTCCATCCCATTTATTTGTTCCTGTTTAACTTTCACCAATGTCAAAACTCATTTATGAATATATTAAATATTTGAACAAATTTTCTAAATTACCTTTATTTAGTTATAACAATTAATAATAACTCTATTTATTATGTTCAATTTATAAGGATAAATTTGTAAACACATGCAAAAAATAATACTAAATTTAAATAATGGACCATATAAATTGGACACCCCAAAAAGAAAACATGAACCAAATAGTCAGGAAGGAGGGCGTAAGATAGAAGAAACTCTAACCAAATTTAGCTATTTAAAGGTCTAAACTACATCTCTTAATTATTAATATATGTTTTTGTTGGGTTAATTGCCTTAAAAACACACAAAAAAGCATAATTTTGGATTTTTCTATGTGCCATAACATGGTCTAGTGTTGATGAAAATAGTTTTGTTTTAGATTTAATGATACACACAAATCACTAAAACTAACCCGTGGTGAATCAACACAACACAAACTTTGCTATTCAAAGGACTACAATATGTGATATGCATGTATAAACTAGATTTAATTTAGATTTGATTTTATTTAGAGAGAGATTAGGGTTATTATTTTATTAAATATTCTTAGAGATAGATTAGGATTAATTTAGCATTTATTGTGTCTACAGATCCATTAGTATATGGAGTCTATTTAAGTCAAATAGCCTTTAGGAATTAGGATATATTGATTATTATGTTAATTAATTATGAATATTTGGTAGGGCAGACGTATGAGTCTGTTACACGCATAAGATATGAGTATGTAATTTACAGAGTTTTATTGAAGTTCTATCCCTTTATTGTTATTATTTGATTATCAGCTCTTTATTCTATCAATCTGATTTTATTGGTCTAATTGTAAAAATTAAACCACAAAAATAGCTTGTGTTTGGATTTTTCCTTTTACGTGTTGAATATTTATGTAAAACAACACCGTTTAGTGTTTGTGAATATAAGATTTTACACTATGAATGAATGTGCAGTTATGAGCTTCCACACCATATCTAATTTTTGTTAGAATTTAAGCTTGTGTGAAAAATCACCTATATACAAACTTCAACTACTTTAAAACACACAATGTTTAAAATAAGTGCCATAAATTGAGCTTTATCATGTTCATGTAAAAATAATGAAGAAACTGCTTACATGGATCGACAACATTTGTCGTAGTCTCTGCGAGATCTCTAGCTGTGGCGATTTCTGAAGAAACAAGAAGGGTCACAGCTAAGAAAAGGCCCAGCAAAACAATCAATTTGGAACTCATTTTCCTTGTAAAATGGAAATATATCGATATGTATGTGCTATTTAAATTTTGGATGAGGATGTTGATGGTATGGCCTCGGTATTTATAGAGAAATCTAGATATCCATGAATCAAATGTGTTCATCCCATAATTAATGGGTGCGATGAGTAGGGGCCATTGATTGGTTGGCTGTTGAAGGCTATTATTTATAAATGAATCCAAAAGTCCACCACATTCATGTCTCTTATAAATTATTACACCCATTTTATCAGAAACCCAACTGCGAAAAGGTAAATTCTCATGTTCATTGAACCTGACTAGATCTGAGTACCATTTTGTATGAAAGCAATGTATTGTTTTTCTCTTTGTTGAACATATTATATTACAATAGAATTTATATGTGTTAAAGAACTGTATTGTAAGTTTTAAATATTAAACCTTACTTTTATTTACTAAAAACTATACTTTTATTAAGCATAACTAGGGTTTTAGTCGAACTAAGTAGATTTTATTAGTGTATTAGTGCTCAACTTTGACTAGTTTATAATCAAGACGAATTTTAAGTATTTCTTTCTAATTCTTCGAACCTAAACAAGCGTTGTAAATTTAGATTATATTTACAATATTAAATATTTTTAAACAAAAAAAATGATTTTGCTCTAAAAAGATATTTTTGTATTTAAATTCAGTTTCTTCTAATAACTAACTAAATTAATCAAGATTTTGTCATACTTTTTTACTCTTGAGTTATGAAAATATTAAATTTTATATATTATTCCAGTGCACTACATTCCATGGCTCAACAAGCACATTTATAAATACATGCAAGACTGAATGCAGAGTACTCAGTGAATACAATGCCAAAAAGAACACATTGCTTGGAACATATTGTATACTTTTGATTTATCAAACGAAAAAAAAATTTAAGTTAGTAGTTAGTAAAAAATGACTAAGTCTAGACTATGAAGTTAGGATGGTTACAAAGATGTATCCGTATATTGGTATCGTAAACCTATTAAACCTTGAATTTCATATAATGGAAAAGATTACATTGTATATATTTAGAGAGGACTAAACTAATCTAATCTAGATAAAGATAGATATAAAAATATCTATAAGGTATAGAAAAGATATCTAACTTAAATAATATATCTAACACCCCCGCAAGTGATGAAGTGGGTAAAGGAGAGACTTGAAGCTTGAACTTGAATTTTTCGAACAAAATGAGTCCGAAGCTCTTCGTAAAGATATCTGCAACTTGAGAATTAGATGGGACGAAGTCAGTGGAAAGATGTTTTGATTCAACTAGCTCACGGACGAAGTGATAGTCAATATCGATGTGTTTAGACCTCTTGATGGACACCAGATTCTGAGTAAGAAAAATGGAGCTCGCATTGTTGGATAACAGTAGCGGAATATCTCGGGGAACAGCGTGGAGCTCACGTAGGAGAGTAGATATCTGGACTAACTCAGTAGCAGTGTTCAATGGCACGATATTCCGATTCACATTTGGAGCGGGAAATTGTGGATTGTTACTTAGCGCTCCAAGATACAAGATTAGGGCTTAAGAAAATAGCATAACCATAGGTTGAATGATGATTATTAGGGCAACGAGCCCAATCAGCATCAGAATAGCCTAGAAGGTTAAAAGAGCCACAAGAGAAGACCAAAAATGTGTGAAATAGTTCCCTTGATGTAGCGAATTATTCGTTCAACAGCTTGAAAATGATCAACTGTCGGCTTTTGCTGAAATTGGCAAACTGTGTTCACTGAATAAGCTATGTTTGTTCATGTAATAGTTAAGTACTGTAGGGCGCCAACTAAAGAACGGTACAAAGTAGGATCGTAAAAAGGGTCACCATTTTTAGTAAATGAGACGCCGGGTGGAAGAGGTGTGGATACAAGTTTGGCGTTCAGTAACTTAGCTCGTTTTAATATATTGTGAGCATATTTAGTCTGACATAAAAACAGACCATCAGGAGGGTATGAAACTTCCAAACCAAGAAAATAACCAAGACGTCCAAGACCTTTAGTCACAAATTCCTTAATTTGTCTTTTGAGAAGAAGAGAAACGACAGCAGAATCGTTTCTAGTGACGATGATATCGTCCATATAAACTAACAGATAAATAAGCACTGAGTCTTTGGAAAAAATAAATAGAGGCGTATCGGATGCATTGCAAAGTAAACCAAGAGATAAGACAAAGGTGTGAAACCTTTAATACCAGGCGAGAGGAGCCTGTCGAAGACCGTATATAGATTTGATCAGACAACAAACATAATCTAGATGACGAGAGTCTGCAAATCCTAGCGGTTGTTCCATATAAGTTGTCGAAGTGAGCACCCTATTTAAGAACGCATTCTTAACATCCAACAAATGTAACAACCAGGAACGCATGATGGCAATGGATAAGATGATGCGTAAATTTAAACTCTTAACAATGGTACTTAAGGTGGGAGTAAAATCAAATCCAGGAAGCTGACTAAGATCTTGAGCCATGAGGTGGGCTTTGTATCGATTAAAATGTCCATCGGCCTAGAATTTGGTGCGTTTAACCCATTTGATCCGATAACATTCGCATGCGAGGGTCGTGGCTTTAAAATATTTCGTTCTAATTCTTGGAACCGAAACAAACGTTGTAAATTTAGATTATATTTAAAATATTAAATATTTTTAAACAAAAAGAATGATTTTATTCTAAAAATATATTTTGGTATATAAATTCAATTTTTTCTTATAACTATCTAAATTAATCAAGATTTTGTCATACCTTTTATTCTTGAGTTATGAAAATATTAATTTTTATATATTATTCCAGTGCATTACATTCCATGGATCAACAAGCACATTTATAAATACATGCAAGACTGAGTGCAGAGTACTAAGTGAATACAACGCGAAAAAGAACACATTGTCTGGAACATATTGTATACTTTTGATTTATCAAACGAAAAAAAAAAATTAAGTTAGTAGTTAGTAAAAAATGACTAAGTTGGTATTGTAAACATATTAAATCTTGTATTTCACATAATGGAAAAGATTACATTGTACATATTTATAGAGGAATAAACTAATCTAATCTACATAAGGGTAGACATAAAAATATCTATAAGATTTAGAAAAGATATCTAACTTAATTAATATATCGAACACCCCCGCAAGTGATGAAATGGGTAAAGGAGACACTTGAAGCTTGAACTTGAGTTTTTCGAAGAAATTGAGTCCCAAGCTCTTCGTAAAGATATCTGCAACTTGAGAATCAGATGGGATGAAGTCAGTGGAAAGACGCTTTGATTCAACTAGCTCACGGACAAAGTGATAGTCAAAATCGATGTGTTTAGACCTCTTGATGGACACTAGATTCTGAGTAAGAAAAATGGTGCTCGCATTGTTCGATACCAGATTCTCGAGGAACAACGTGGCGCTCACCTAGGTGAGTACAAATCTCGACTAACTCAGTAGCAATGTTCAATGGCACGATATTCTGATTCAAAGTTGGAGTGGGAAACTATGGATTGTTACTTAGCACTCCAAGATACAAGATTAGGGCCTAGGAAAATAGCTCAACCATAGGTTGAACGATGACTATCAAGGCAACGAGCCCAATCAGCACCGGAATAGCCTATAAGGTTAAAAGAGCCACAAGAGAAGACCAAAAATGTGTGAAATAGTTCCCTTGATGTAGTGAATTATCCGTTTAACGGCTTAAAAATGATCAATTGTCGGATTTTGCTGAAATTGGCAAACTGTGTTCACTGTATAAGCTATGTTCGTTCTTGTAATAGTTAAGTACTGTAGGACGCCAACTAAAGAACGGTACAATGTAGGATTGTCAAAAGGGTCACCATTTTTAGCAAATGAGACGCCGGGTGGAAGAGGCGTGTATACAAGTTTGACGTTCAGTAACTCAGCTTGTTTTAATATATTGTGGGCATATTTAGTCTGAAATAAAAACAGACCATCTGGAGGATATGAAACTTCCGAACTAAGAAAATAACCAAGACGTCCAAGATCTTTAGTCGCAAATTCCTTGTTTAGTCGCTTGAGAAGAAGAGAACGACAGCAGAATCATTTCTAGTGACGATGATATCGTCCATATAAACTAACAGATAAATAAGCACTGAGTCTTTGGAAAAAATAAATAGAGACGTATCGGATGCGTTGCAAAGAAAACCAAGAGATAAGACAATGGTGTGAAACCTTTAATATCAGGCGAGAGGAGCCTTTCGAAGAGCGTAAATAGATTTGTTCAGAAAACATACATAATCTAGATGTGGGGAGTCTGCAAATCCTAGCGGCTGTTCCATATAAATTGTCAAAGTGAGCACCCTATTTAAGAACGCATTCTTAACATCCAACTAATGTAACAACTAGGAACGCATGATGGCAATTGATAAGGATGATACATAAATTTGAACTCTTAACAACGGGACTTAAGGTGTGAGTGAAATCAAATCCAGGAAGCTGACTAAGCTCTTGAGCCATGAGGTGGGCTTTGTATCGATTAAAAGTTCCATTGGCCCAGAATTTGGTGCTATTAACCCATTTGATCCGATAACATTCGCATGCGAGGGTCGTGGCATCAAAACCCAGGTTTTATTCGCATGAGGTGCCGCAAGTTCTTCATGCATGGCTGGAGTCCATTCCGGAACCTTGGGGGCTGACTTAATGCCTCGAGGTTAAGCTCAAACAATGGATGCAGAGTAAACTGAAATACAATTGAGATCAATAGGATACTGAGTTTTGAATATACCAGACTGAGCACATGTTTGCATAGCATGTGTGCGGAGGACAGGGGCTGGGGGTTTGACGCCAGAAATAGGGACGACTGGAGCAGGTGGTAAGTCGACTTGAGCAGGTGGAGCAGGAGTCGGGTTAACTGGAGTCGCTAAGGTCTACCATATTCACGGAGAAAAGGGTATTCGCGGGAACAAAATGGGTGGAAAGATTTAAAAGATTGAGATCTGCCATATAAGAGTTGAAAAGGCAATTTATTTGAAAGAGTTGGAGTAGGCAAACGATTTATGGTGTATATGGTAGTAATAAAATCATCGACCCAAAAGGATAAAGGAGTAGATGAGTGAAAAAGGAGAGTTATGCCCATTTCTGTTATATGACGGTGCTTACGTTCAGCCTGACTATTTTGAGTTGGAGTATAAGGGCAAGAGATTAAGAGGTGGATTCTAGACTTGGAAAAAAGATTTTGAAGTCTAGAATTCGAGAACTCTGTTCTCCCGTCGCGTCAAAATTGTTCAATTTTGCAGGAAAATTGATTCTCAACTAAAGTTTTAAAATAAGTGAAAGTTTCATAAAAATCAGATTTTGCACAAAAAGGATAAAACTAAGAGACATGAGAGTAGTCATCAATAAAAATAGTATAATATCGAAAACCATAAAGGGAAACAACGGGCGTAGGACCCATAAATTACAATGAACTAAATCTAATAAATTCAAAACAGGTTTATTTGACAGTGAAAAGGGTAAATGAATTTTTTTCACAAGCTGACAAGCATTGCAAATGACAGGTTTTGAAAGTAATGAAGAAACAAAAACTAGGTTCAATTTTTGCACTAAGGAGATAGTGGCTGGTGCTGGATGCCCAAGGCGATAGTGCCAAAGTTCGAAGGAGGCTCGAGGAGGATGGATCGAAGGAGAAACATAGAGGGCTGACGGGCGAGAGTCCAGCACATACAGATCATGCTCACAGCTGCCTGTGGCGATGATTTTCACAGTGCCCCGAAGCTAAACCTAAAACCTATAGTCGGTAAACAACTCTTTTACGGGGTTATCACTGCAAAGCTTACTCAGACAATAAACTCTTAGTGATGATTGATCACACTAAAAACTCGATAGAATTACTAATGCAATGCAAGATAAAATATCAATCCGAGAACTTCTTCATTCGCCCACTAGAATATCAGGATACTTATGCATAGGCTAATAGCTAAGCAACAAACAATTGTTGAGTAGTTTTTAACTATAACAAAATAAACCAAATACTTCAATCTCCATGATAAAACTAACAATTCACTCAATTTACCCAAATAAACTCACAAACAATACTTGGAAATCAAAAATTGATTGAATTCACAATGAAGAGGAGAGGATATTTGTATGAACGTTTTAATAAACTAATTGAATGCTAGAATTATGCAAACCGAAATTAATTCTCCTAGTAATGATCCATCCACCAAACACTATCTAACCCCCTTAGTACCGATGAATGAGACGTAGATGAGATGAGACTCTCGAGCCGTTACGTTATCGAATCAAATCCCACCCCCAATAATTCGTAGATTATGGACCTACGAGCTATCCCCACACATGGATTAGGTCAAAAATCATATGCAAACACACTAATCACGACATCTAGACCTACATATTGGATGCAATTTTGACGTTAACAATCAAGCAATTAGTTAATGCCTATAATACTTGATTAGGATCAAGCTTTAGTGTGATGCAATTGACTAGGAGAAAGTAAACATTCATTCAATCATAGCAATACATTCAAAACATTGCTCATCCAATATCCAAATAGGTTTAGCCTCTCATACCTTTTGTTGATTGCAATTCAATTACAAGAGAATAGGAATCCATTACAATACAAGGTAGAAAAGAGAATTTCCCCCAAATGTGGATCTTCTTGGTTGGATCTTCAATTTCCTCTTCAATTTTCATCTAATTGGAGTGATGTTGCATTGATTCTCCTTTGATTTGATATTTGGAGATGTTTGGAGGTGATTTGGAGTGAGAAACCGTTTTTTCCCTCTTGGATGAATTGTCCACTTTGTTTTTGACTTAATAATCAATGGGAGTAGAGATAGAGGAAATTAGTATTTTATTAGTGAGTGTGTATTAATTTTCCATTTTAGGTAAGTGGACAATTAAATGGGACGAATAAAAAAGGAAAGGTGGACAATTGAAGTGGGATGGAGGTTGTCTTATATTTGCGAATTTCCTTCTTATATAGTAAGTTATCAGACCCCAGGATCGACCTGTCTGACATCAGATCACCCGGGATGGTTTGAAACTGAAGAACCGCTAGACAAGCCCGAAATTTGGCTCTGAACTGGTCAGATCGGTCGAGCATAGCAGGGATCGGTCGAGATGAGCCGAACAGAGGCAAATCTCGACCGATCTGAAATTGTCTCGGACGAGCAGCAGCTCTGAAATCTGCCCTGCTGCTCCCCTGCTCATCCGGTCGATCTTCCCCACACTTGAAACCCAGATCGGTCGATTTTCCACCAAAACTTTGCCAAAAATGGTGAAATATGCTGAAACATGATCTCACACAACACAAACAACACCAAACACGAAAATAAAGCAAAAACACATGAAAAACATATGATATGAGTGTAAAATGGACACAAACAAGCATGCACACACATCGAATAATAGGTCATTATACACACATATCATAATCCCCCAAACTTGAACCTTTGATTGTCCTCAATCAAAACAAAGCAAAGCAATCATTCTACCTTGTGCAATACCTCATAACTCATCTTATCCATCCTAGCATGCCCTAGTTAAACGAGATTATAACCTAACTTTGTGACACGGTTAATGCTAAAGACTCAATCCACTCAACAAATTGGATAGAAACAATGAAGTGCACTCCCTTATGTATTTAGGGACAATTGACACCAACACAAGATTTTCAAGCTCGATTTCCATTAGCTTGCATCCATTCTCACCACTATACTACAATGAGCTAGCTCGTAGAATCAAGAAGGTATTTGTTTAGGTTATAACGTGGTTAATAAAAGGTAGGTGATTTTGGGCAAAAGTAGCTAAACTCCTCAATTTCCCAAGAACTCCCCAATTATTAACTTCGAACCACTAATCCCGAGGCTTTTCTCTTCTCCATTCTTTCTTTCCATTTTTTTCTTTTCTTTTCTTCTTCATTTTTCCTCATGCCCTTTGTATGTTCATACATTTTTCTTTCTCTTCTTTTCTCTTTTTCGCAACAAAATTTTTGATGGTGCTCATTTTTTATGATTGCACCCTTTTTCCCATCTTTTCAATCCAACATTTCAACCTACCAAATTCTAGCCTCATAAATTGGGATTCAATTCAACCAAAAGAGCCGAACAATTCCCAACCCAAGCTCACAACACCGTATTCACCCTCAAACTCTCATTCCCCCAAACTTTGTCCTAATCATATCAAAGAATATTTTCCAATAAGGCTCAATCATGGGAAACAAAGGTAAGAAAGACAAATAATGTTCAAATAAAACACCTTATACTCCCGATGTGCAAGGTAGGACTGGAAATCGATGGCCTAATATCATTTTCTAGTCACATGCTCATGCTAATAGATTGAGAATAAATGCAAGTTCTAGATTTCTTGCTTTTAAACTCGCCTCTCACAACCGAAAAATATGACAATGTCAAGGCTCAATTCTCACGGCTTTTTGTTAAGTCTAAAACATTAACCTCGCACAAAACTAAGCAATTTACCCTATCATAGGTTAAGGTATATTTCAAACTTCACTAGCTAATCATGAGTAAATATCAAGACAAGTTTGGGTTCATCATTCACACAATCACACAACACACAACCTAAAACAACCAACTATGATGCAATAAAAATCTAAATGGCAAAGAAACGATAGAATGCATTACCCATAGGCATCCACGATCGAATCGCTTCTCCATTTGCCTTATGATACCTACTAAACACAAACACAAACACCACCAATTTGAGCATAATTTATAACAACACTAGCTCATTTCCACCAATTCCAAAATCTCACTCAAAACACCTCACTATAAGTCCTCACAACATATAAGCACTAAAACCAATAATAGCCTCATTCCAAACATCTTTCCACCAACAATCCACAATCTAAAAATATCAAACATTGCTCCACTAGCACCGCCAATAAATCCACAAGCCATACATCAACATAAATAACAACATCATGCATCCAATCAACACAATTCCATTCATTCCAAAAAGATAAAACTATAAAACATCCATCCAAAACATCAAGAGTGTAAAATACCAATATCAATACAACCTAATTGAATCAAATCCAACAATGGGAGAAATCATCCAACAACTACAACACTAAAGTAGATAAGGAAAGGTAGGAAGAGGAGAAGAATAAATCGAAACACCGGCAACCGGCACATCCCCCAAACTTAGTCAAATGAGACTAAGTTTATAAAGTAGCCGACGATAATCAATCACTCCTCATGCTCCAAATGCTCCCCTAGCACATATCAACCAAGTAATCTAAATACCAACAAGAAACATTAAGAAAATTACCTAGGGAAGAATTTAAATAAAAGAAAGAAAAACGGTTGGGTTACCTCCCAACAAGCGCTTCCTTTTACGTCGGTAGCTAGACGACCATACCAAGTCATCCATTGTCAAAACTCTTGTGGATTTTTAAGATACCTTTCTCCTTTGTTCGGCATTTACTCGGAAGCAACTTGTCAATGGAGATCTTCCTTGAACCCCTCTCACCCTTCCAATGAGGAATGCATGTTTTAACAAACATGACTATCAAAGGTGGTGATTCCTTCTTTGATTTCATCTCCAAGTCATCATCCAAACGAATCAAAATTACAAAAGACTCGACTTGTTTCTCGTTTGGATTCATTGTCGACTTCTTGTCACTTCCTTTTTCAATCAAATCATATGATTCATTCATCATGTCTTCCAATTGTGAAGGAAATGTAAGCACCATATTGCCACATGGACCTTCCGACACAATTTCCTCCACATTATTCTCTTCAAAAAGTTGTACAAAGGCCGAAACTTTTTGCATTTCCTCAACTGAAGGTATCCCTTTAGCACCGTTCTTCTCATTTTCAATGACTAGAATCTCCTCCTTGGTGCCTTCATCCTTTTCAACTTCTCTAGGTAACACTTCATGCGATTGTTTCTCCTCTTGCTTTGCTTCACTCCATTGCTTTACGATGATTGATTCTTGCATTAAAGTCTCCTTAAGTATCTCATCATTCTCTTCGCATGTTCTTTCCTTGACCTACTCACACTTTCTACTTAAACTTCTTAACAACCTCAGTTGTTCTTGCATTAAATCCAATTGACTTCTCAACCAATAATCTTTACTAGTCTATTTTACGGTTTTCACCATTTGGTGCTCTCTTTCATTTCCCAGCCATTGGTAATCATCTTCCCACATCTTTTCATACACACTTCGGAGTGTCCTTCGTTGCCTTTGTCTCTCTAGCATTTTGGCTTTCATTTCCTGTAGGGTTTGAGTCTACGATGGACAACATGAGTTGCCATTATTAAATTCTTGCCAATGATCGTTCTTAGGATATCAAGAATAAATTTCAATTAAATAAACCATGCGAACCTATGCATGCTCCTACAAAATTAATTGCAGAGGATGGAATTTAGGAATACCTAGATCGAAGCCAATAACGATGAAGTAGATCTGGATCTGAATCTGAACAATGGCGTTAGAAGTTGTTCCTACAGATCTGATCTTCTGATCTGTTCCCTTGCTCCTTGGAAATCTGGTGAGGATTATCTACCAAGTTGGATCTGAGATCTGGAGAAATTGATCAGTTTCTCCCTCTGGATCAGCCACACCGTTCTCTCTCAATTTTCTCAATATACTGAAAAATCACATGATCTGATAGAGAGAAGTCATATATATTGTGTTAGGGTTTTGAGAAACCCTAACCCTAATGGGCTTGAGCAGTTCATGGGCCAGACCAGGGATCAGATGCAAATAATAAAGTGGGCCCTCTTTATTAATTAATTCTTCCTTGTTCAACCCAGAACATAATTAATTAATAAAACATTGTTTTAACCTTCTCCAAGGTAACAATGCTAACTCACCCCTTTATTACCACATTATTAGGAACGGGTTACACCAAACTAACATGATCCACATATTTAAGGTTTTGGACATTAATTAATTAATTTGGCTTATGATAATCAGCCACAATTAATTAATCTCTTATTTCCTGAGTAATACCACTCACTCCTTTTCACTTATGCCTGAATTAAATAATTCAACCTGCAGGGCGAAGCATAATGAACCTTGTGAGCTCCTCAGGGAATGTCACCATCCTGAAACGGATATGCTTACCTAAACGTCCAGCCTAAGCAGGCCACACACAAATTGCCAACACCTAAAATACGGGTATAAGAGTACATGTAAGACTCACCACCATGGTAAATAAAGTGTGGTCAATCTGTGTGTGCCCCTTATCCTTCAGTTAGGTTTAAGATCATAGGAAGTATGTTAGGGATCTGGCTCATTCATATGTCAATGATAATGGCACATCCCACTGTTGATCCCATCAATACATAACTATGTACCGACACATCAAGTAGCTAGGATAAGCCCACTTATGTACCGATGTGCCGCAACTTAGACCGACAGTCTATCTAGTGACTGTCTCAGTTGTGATACTGTTTATATCTCGCTAGGTCAAATGATTCATATGATCCTCTGTGATCTCCTACACACCATATGATCATCCGTATAGGCGAGATAATATGATATTATGGTTCGTTGTATGTTTGTTTCATCAGACAGCGAACATCGTTGTAGCAACACATATATAAAGACCAGTGTACAAAACACTTAATCATATATGCTTTCAGTATACAATCCCAACATTTCCTCCATTTGCCATTGCAAATTATCAAGTCTCTCCGTGGCAACTCCTCTTCGATTCTCCATTACGGCTTACCCTTCTTCTAAGCTTGATTGCTCCTACAAGAGCTCAACAAACTCCAATCACAATCCAACAACAAAAACAATTTCAAACAAAGAAATTTAACAAACAAACAAAAAATCCAACACCTAGCCTACAAGCTTCACACTTTCCAAATACTTTAATCTCCATGATAAAACTAACAATTCCCTCAATTTATCCAAACAAACTCACAAACAATACTTGGAAATAACAAATTGATTGAATTCACAATTACGAAGAGAGGATATTGGTAGGAACGTTGTAATGAACCAATTGAATGCTAGAATGATGCAAACCGAAAGTAATTCTCCTAGTAATAATCCATCCACCCTACACTATCTAACCCCCTTAGTACCGGTGAATTAGATGTAGATGAGATGAGACTCTCAAGCTGTTACGTTATTGAATCAAATCTCACTCCCAATGGTTCGTTGATTATGGATCTATGAGCTATCCCCGCACATGGATTAGGTCAAAAATTGTATGCAAACACACTAATCACGACATCTAGACCCGCATAATTGTTGCAATTTCGACGTCAACAATCAAGCAATTGGTTAATAACTACACTACTTGATTAGGATCAAGCTCTAGTGTGATGCAATTGACTAGGAGAAAGTAAACATTCATTCAATCATAGCAATAGATTCAAAACATTGCTCATCCAATATCCAAATAGGTTTAGCCTCTCATACCTTTTGTTGATTGCAATTCAATTACAAGAGAAAAGGAAACAGTACAATACAAGATAGAAAAGAGAATTTCCCCCAAATGTGGATCTTCTTGGTTGGATCTTCAATTTCCTCTTCAATTTGCATCTAATTGGAGTGATGTTGCATTGATTCTCCCTTGATTTGATGTTTGGAGATGTTTGGAGGTGATTCTGAGTGAGTAACCCTTTTTTCCCTCTTGCATCTATCTAAAATTGGGTTAAAGTTTTATTATACTTGCGAATTTCCTTCTGAGATCTGGAGTTTTCGGACCCCAGGATCGACCCATCTGAGATCAGATCGCCCGGGATGGTTTAAAACTAAAGAACCGCCAGACCAGCCCTTTTAGGATTGCCCCGTTTGGAACTGGATTGACCAAAATTTGGCTCTGAACTGGCCAGATTGATCGAGCATAGCAGGGATCGGTCGAGATGAGCTGAACATAGGCAAATCTCGATCAATCTAAAACTATCTCGGTCGAGCATCAACTCTGAAATCTATCCAGCTTCTCCCCAACTCATCCCGGTCGATCTTCCCCACACTTGAAACCCAGATCGGTCGAGTTTCCACCAAAACTTAGCCAAAAATGATGAAATATGCTCAAACATGATCCTACACAACACAAACAGCACCAAACACAAAATCAAAGCAAAAACACACAAAAAACATATGATATGAGTGTAAAATGGACACAAACAAACATGCACACACATCGAATAATAGGTCATTTTACACACATATAATTGATAGGAACAATTAAAATATTATTTAAGCGAATAAAGCAAGATAAAGAGAAGAACTAGTGTGAGTAATAGGTAGACGATTGTCATTACCAACAGTCACTTTATCAGAACTAGACTATTGAGAGACAAAATCAAGAGTAGCGGAGTCTGCAGTGAAATGAGCCGACGTGCCGATGTTAAGATACCAATTAGAAATAAAAAGTTGCGAGAGTGAGCTACCGGTTGAGAAGGCATTCGCGAGTTTCCCTGATGGAGGAGGCAGCTGCGGGGATCTATTAAAGGAGAGGTCGAACCGTCACGGACATTCAAAACCATCATTGATATGTGCATAAAATGACCTATATTTTGCTGTTTGTGAGTGCATGTTTGCGTTCATTTTACTCCCATATCACATGTTTTTGGTTGTTTTCGTTGTGTTTTCATGTTTTGTGTGATTTGGATTATGTAAGATAGGTTTGGAGTATAATTCATCATTTTGGGCTGAGTTTTGGTGGAAAATTGAACGATCCGAGTTGCAAGTATTATGAGGAACCAGGATGAGCAGGGGAGCAGCAGGTGTTGCTGTCCAGAGCCAGACAGACTGATCCAAAATCAGACAGATCGATCCAAAATCAGACAGACTGATCTGGGCATTTCAGAGAGGATGCTCGACCGATCCTGTAGAGGATCGACCGATCTAGTAGTTCAGAGGAGATTCTCGACCGATCCTGCACAAGCTCGACCAATCTGGTCTATTTAGAGGGATATCTCGGTCGATCCTGATCAAGACCGGACGATTCAAAACAGGTTGCCTTGGTGGTTTTTCAGTTTAAAACCATCCCGGTCGATCCGATCTCAGACGGGGCGATCAGGGACTCTGCCAACTCATAATAAAAAAGGGAAAACTCGCGTCTTTGAGGGACTTTTGACAATTTTAGGCAAAATCTACATAGTTTCTCTCTTCAATTCCATACGCCATCATCTCCAACCCTAATTCAAGGTATCCAAGAGCAAATCTACCACTCCTTGGTGAAGAATTGAAGGCTAGAGGGGTAGATCAAACAAATCCAATTGGGGAAGAAATCATTTACTACTTGTCAATTGTAATGGATCTCTTTCAATTTCACTTTGTAATGATACAATTGAGAGGTTTGTTGTTCTAATTTCCTTTGGATATTTATTTGGACAAGGATGTGTGAAGATTAGGTTGGATTATTGTATATTTACCTCCCTCCTTGTGATTGAAACATGTTAGAGCTTGTTTCCATTGAAATTGATCTAGGTAAGAGCCAATCATGTTGATAATTGACACAATCATTGCAGCCAATACGCGATAGGAATGTTGTGAATTGCATTTCTTCTTATGTATCTTGATCCAATCCATATGTGGAGGAAGTGATAGGTCTAGAATTGACAAGGTTTTAGGAGTGAGTTAGGGATCGATAGCGTAACTGTTTGAGGTTTATAATTTCATCAACTGTCGATTCACCGATATAAAGGGGATTGGCTATATTAGAGTGAATTGATCATCCATCTAGGGATTAAAATGTGTTTACATCTATGCTATAACTAATCGGATCACATTTATGTTCATTACAACATCCTTTCTATCTCATTTGAGTGTTTGTTTGTCTTGTTCTACCATATTTGTGGAGAAAAATTTAAGTGATTGTTTTGAGATTGAAAGATGATGAATGTTGGTTTAATTCATTGTTTGTACATGTTGTTAACTTAGGTTTACTTTGAATGCCTAGATTGATAAAAATTACTCAACGATGTTGTATTGCCTAGCTATTAGACTTTGCCATAGTATCCCGGTAATCTAGTGGGCGAAGGGAAGAAGTACCTGGATTGATAATTAAATCTTTCTATGTATTGAGAATTTGTGTGAGTTTTTAGTGAGCATCTAGTTTTTGGCGCCGTTGCCGGGGACTTTATTTAGTAGGCTACTAGATATTGGCGGAAGTGTAAAGCCTGTATGCTAGGTGTTTGATTTTTTGTTTGCGTGATTAATTACTATGCTTAACATTGTTTTTGTTTGTTGGTTTATTGGAGCATGTGGATTCTTGTAGTTGGTGTAGTTCACAAGGTCCAAAGCTCGGTTGTTCAAAGTGGAAGCTACAATGGAGAATCAAAGAGGAGTGAATACGAAGAGAATTGATAACTTAAAAAGGCAATTGGCGGATTTGAAAGACAAATTGATGGAAAGTCAAAGACCGCGGAGGACTCTTCAAAATGTATTCGAGAAGATGTTTGAATGTAATTACCAATGGCCGAAAGTGAAAATGGATTACCGTACGGTGAAGGTTGAAAAGGAGTATAGAGAAAATGATATGTGGAGGAGCCAATTAGATCAAATGCAAGGACAATTAATTTTGTTGAGGAGGCCACGTAGATATACTGAGTTGGTGAATGAATGAATGTTTGAGAAGTATAAGGGGAAACTCGAAGAGACTCCAATGCAAGAATCAACTATTGCCTAGCCATGGAGTGAAACGGATCAAGAAGAGAGAGTTTCAAAGGACACGGGACTAATTCTGAGGATGAGTTGCAATGTGATTAATGAAGGCATGAGAGATAAGAGTGCAAGCATTGTGATGAAATCTAAGGAAATAGTGAGTGATGTTGAAGAGAAAAAGGCAATGGAAGATATGAAGATGAAGAGAGATGAAGTCAAAGAAGAGATAAAAGTGGTGCAAGAGGAAGAACCACAAAAGGAGGGTAAAGAGTTACCTCAAGAATATGAGGAGGATAAGGGCACAAACGAGTTGGTGCAACATGAGGATAGTATGAAGAAAGGTGATTATGAGATGCCTTCACCCGAGGAAATTCAAGAAGTTCCAGTTTTTGCAAAACTATTGGAAGAAGAGTGTGAGGAGAAGTCTATAATGGGAGAACTATGTGGAGAGATGGTGTTTGCTTTTCCTTCCCAGTTAATGGACAAGGTTGAAAAGGAAGTGGTGCTAACAGAGAAGATGAAGGAGGTTTATGAGTTGGTTGATAATGGAGATACATTGAGGAGATATAATAATCCCGATGGTGTATTTGAAAGGTCATTGGTGATTGAGACATGGTTAGATAACGTGTTAAATATCGTGCTTGTGATGAGAAAATTCCGAGTAGCAATGAGTGTAAGTTTGGTTGGAGGGAGCTTAGGAAGTAGATCAATTGACAAGTTGCTGCCAAGCAATGTTCGATCGGTAGAGAAAGGTATACTCAAAATTCACAAGGTTTTTGACAATGGATGACATGGTAAGGTCGCCTAGCTACCGACGTAAATGGAAGCGCTTGTTGGGAGGCAACCCAACCATTTTTTTTCTTTTGTTTTAATTCTTGCTTAGTTACTTTTCTTAATGTTTCTTGTTTGTTTGTTGATCACTTGGTTTGACATGTGCTAGGGAGAGTGTTTGGAGTGTGAGGAGTGACGGGCACCGTCCACCAAGTTTCAAACTTCGTCTCACTTGACTAAGTTATGGCGGATGTGCCGGTAGCCGGTGCCTCGGTTTATCATTCGCCCTCTCCTATTACTTTATTTTGCATTTAGTTAATTTGTTTTTGTTGGAAGATTTCTTCTTTGGTTGGATTTGATTCGATTGGGTTGTATAATGATTGATATTTTTACCTTGGATTTGGTTGTAGATGAATGGTTAATGATTTGATTTGGGTATGTATGGAATTATTTTTGAGTTGGCATGTGTTTTTACTTCCTATCTTGTTGGTTTGTGGATGTTGATGATTGGATAATGGTTTGAATGGTGGTGCTAGTGGAATAATGTCTTATGCATTTGGATTTTTGGTTTGTGGAATGTTGGTGGAAATGAGATCTTAATGAAGTGAATTATGCTCAAATTTGGTGGTGTTTGAGTTTATGTTGAGTAGGTACCATAAGGCATTGGAGAAGCCGTTCGATAGTGGATACCGATGGGTAACGCATTCTATCGTTCTCCTTGCCATTTAGTTTTTGATTGCATTTCAGTTGATTGTTTTAGGTTGTCTGATTGTGTGTGTGTGTTGAACCCGAACAAGGCTTGAGATTTACTCATGATTTACTAGTGATGTTTGAAGTTCACGTCAACCTATGATAGGGCGGAATCTTGTTATCGAAGCATGTTTGAGTTTAACTTTTAAATTACCGAGTTTTGTGTTTGGTTAGTGCGTTGGACTTGACAAAAAGCTGTGAGTGTTGAGCCTTGATATTGTCATATCCTTTTCGATTGTGAGAGGCGAGATTGAGAACGAGAAATCTAGAACTTGCATCTATTTTCGATCTATTATCATGAGCATGTGACTAGAAAATGATATTAGACCATCGGTTCCTAGTCCTACCTTGCACATCGGGAGTATAAGGTGTTACTTGATCATTTGTTTGCCTTTCATATCTTTGACCCCCGTGATTGAGCTTTATTGGAGAATTTTTACTGATATTATTAGGACAAAGTTTGGGGGGAATGAGAGTATGAGGGTGAATATGGTGTTGTGAGCTTGGGTTGGGAATTGATTGATTGGATAATATATGATATTGCATTTGATGAGGCAATGAGAGAAGAAAAGTGCAAATATTTGAAAAATGGGCACCTACAAAAAAAAATTTGTAAAAGAGATGGTGCAAGTCTTGAAAATAGGCACCCACAAGAAAAAATAAATAAATGAATGATGTTGTCATTGAAGAGAAAAAAAAAAGAAAAAAGAGAAGGAAAATGAGAAGAAAAGAATAAGCCTCGGGATTAGTGGTTCAAAGTAGATGATTGGGGGGTTCTTGGGAAATTGAGGAGTTTAACTACTTTGGCCTAAAACCCCCTACCTTTTAATTAACCACATTATAACCAAAATAATAACCTTCTTGATTCTAGGAGCTAGCTAATTGTAGTATAGTGGTGAGAATGGATGCAAGCTTATGGAAATCGAGCTTGAAAACTCGTGCTTGAGTGAATTGTCCCTATACACGTGAGGGAGTGCATTTCATTGTTTTTTATCCAATTTTGATGAGTGGTTAGAGTCTTTAGCATTAACCGTGTAACAAAGTTAGGTGATAATCTCGTTTGACCAGGGCATGCTAAGACGGATAAGTTGAGCTATGAGATATTGCACAAGGTAGAATGATTGCTTTACTTTGTTTTGATTGAGGACAATCAAAGGTTCAAGTTTGGGGGATTATGATATGTGCATAAAATGACCTATATTTCGATGTTTGTGCGTGCATGTTTGCATTCATTTTACTCCCATATCATATGTTTTTCAGTTGTTTTCGTTGTGATTTCGTGTTTTGTGTGATTTGAATTGTGTAGGATAGGTTTGGAGCATAATTCATCATTTTGGGCTGAGTTTTGGAGGAAAATTGACCGATCCGAGTTGCAAGTGTTGTGAGGATCGACCGAGATGAGCAGGGGAGCAGCAGGTGTTGTTGTCCAGAGCCAGACAGACTTATCCAAAATCAGATAGACCGATCCAAAGAAAGACCGATCCGAAATCAGACAGACCAATCTGGGCATTTTAGAGAGGATGCTCGACCGATCCTGTGCAGGATCGACTGATCTGGCAGTTCAGAGGAGATTCTCGACCGATCCTGCACAAGCTTGACCAATCTGGTATGTTTAGAGGGAAATCTTAGCCGATCCTGATCCAGACCGGGAAATCCGAAACGGGCTACCTTGGTGGTTTTTCAGTTTCAAACCTTCCCGGGCAATACGATCTCAGACGGGGCGATCCGGAGCTCTTGCCAACTCATTATAAAAAGGGGGAAACTCACATTTTTGAGGGACTTTTGAAACTTTTGACACTTTTAGGCAAAATCTACATAGTTTCTCTCTTCAATTCCATACTCCATCATCTCCAACCCTAATTCAAGGTATCTAAGAGCAAATCTATCACTCCTTGGTGAAGAATTAAAGGCTAGAGGGGTAGATCAAACAAATCCAATTGGGGAAGAAATCATTTACTACTTGTCAATTGTAATGGATCTCTTTCAATTTTAATTTTTAATGATACAATTGAGAGGTATGTTGTTCTAATTTCCTTTGGATATTTATTTGGACAAGGATGTGTTAAATTAGGTTGGATTATTGTATGTTTACCTCCCTCTTTGTGATTGAAGAATGTTAGAGGTTGTTTCCATTGAACTGGATCTAGGTAAGAGCCAATCATGTTTATAATTGACACAATCATTGCAGCCAATACGCGGATAGGCGTGTCATGAATAGCATGTCTTCTTATGTATCTCGATCCAATCCATTGCAGAGGAAGTGCATAGGACTAGAATTCACGAGCTTTTAGGAGTGAGTTAGAGATTGATAACATAACTGTTTGAGGTTTCTAATTTCATCAACGGTCGATTCACCTGTACAAAGGGGATTGGCTACATTAGAGTGAATTGATCATCCATCTAGGGATTAAAATGTGTTTACATCTATGCTCTACCTAATCAGATCACATCTATGTTCATTTCAACATCCTTTCTATCTCATTTGAGTGTTTGTTTGCCTTGTTCTACCATATTTGTGGAGAAAAATTTAAGTGATTGTTTTGAAATTGAAAGATGATGAATGTTGGTTTAATTCATTGTTTGTACATGTTGTTAGCTTAGGTTTACTTTGAATGCCTAGATTGATAAAAATTACTCAACGATTTTTTATTGCCTAGCTCTTAGACTTTGTCGTAGTATCCCGATAATCTAGTGGGTGAAGGGAAGAAGTACCTGGATTGATAATTAAACCTTGCAGTGCATTGAGAATTCGTTTGAGTTTTTAGTGAGCATCAATCATGATTGGTGTCACGATAAAAATAATACATTGGATGCCAACGATTGTTGTTTGAAAGATGTCAATTACAGTTTTATTGAGACTTGCCTCGAGGAGCCTGTGATTGATTATCCCAATTGGTATTCGTTGTGTGGAACGCAACCGCGAATGAAGCAGGTGGATCATCAGTAGACTTCATGAATAATTCATGGCTGATTTCCCGGGCAAGAATGGTGTCAAACCCTTGCAGAGGTTCAATGGCTTGCTGAGCACTGGTAAAAGAGGTAAACAAGGATCCCAGGCCGCGTTAAAAAAATGAGACTTGTCGGAGACATCAATGAAGCGTCCAATTGCTACAAGCTAATCGCACTACGACTTGTAACGCTGACCATACTCAGCAATAGAACCATCATCGTGCTTAATGGAAAGAAGGTTGTCCTTGAGTCTCAATTCACGGGTTTTTGTGCCATGATCGTACGAATAAGAGGGAGCAGTCTATACATCCTGAGAGGTTTTGCAACCAATGATCGTCGCCATTGATTCTTCTTTGAGAGTGGGCACATAAAATAATTTTATTAGTTAATCCTGAGAATACCACTTGGTGTAGGCATGATTTGGAGTGAGATGACCGACAACATCAGCGAGTTCATGAACATGAGCTAAACGTGAGCCATCAACGTAGGGTAGAAAGTGATGAGTGATGAGAAGAAGATCCATTTGTGCACACCACAACAAATATTTTGAAGTGGTGAGTTTGATGTTCACCATGTGGATCATGGTCGACAGAGGGAGGGTCGGTATATCAATATTTGGAGCATCCATGGCAGTGCGTGTGTAGTCTAGAGAGAGAACTAGGGTTTTAATCAGATTTGGCAGATACCATGTAAAGATATTAATTCATGTATCTCACACACTGGAAAAGATTACATTGTACATATTTATAGAAGACTACACTAATCTAATCTAGATAAAGATAGATATAAAACAATCTATAAGATAGAGAAAAGATATCTAACATATTAAATAATATCTAACAGGTACATTGAGTTGTAATAGAATATAAAATAACTCTTCCTTTTGAAAAGAAACATTTAGACGATGACATGAAGATTGACACCCTCGCACCAATCAGTACTAGAAGCAGATAAAAAGATGACAGAACTGAAAAGAATTGCAAAAGGAACAAGTTTGCCAAGATAAAAAAAAAAAGAACTAAGAAAGTTAATCTTAGTAAGACAATCTAATAAAGTCTATGAATTCAAAAGGAAATCAATTTCTACGACTGGATAACTATTATGATAAAAGCAACCTAAAAAATAGAAAAGAGAAAAAAGCTTCAGGAAAAGGACACAAGTCTAATGCATTGTATTTGAATTTACATTGAAAGATGGACACAAAATAATATATACCCTCAAAGATCAGGTAAAGAGGGTTGATGCTAATACTTTTGTAACCACTTTTATCATTGTACAAGTGCATTCTCTCTTCGATATCTCATTACTCAAGAGACTTAAGCTACGAAAACATTCACTCTGTGTTCATCACAAGTGCACCAGAGTTTAGTGTATTGATATTATATTGAATTCGAGAGAACTTCTAATTTTCATCAAGAAACATGTTACGTGGACATTCTTACTCAAGAAAACCACCATCATATTTGAAGCCTAGTGGCATGCTCAGAGTAAATCTTGGTAGACTGAAGCTAATTAGAGAGCATAGATATAAATGATCATTGTAAAGCTCGAAAATTGAGGCTATCCAGAAGTTTGAGAACTTTGGAGATTTCCGCGAATGGAGAAACTTTTTAAATTGTACTGTAAGTCATTTTGTAGGTGTTCCAATCAAACTATTTGAAGAGTGAATGTAGGATCATTTGGCATCAGGACTACTATATATCTTGTGTTATTTACTTTAAGTCTTTATCTTTCCTGATTGTTTGTTTAAAACCCAACAACTAATCAAACTTATTGGAGTATATTAGAGAAAGGCTGGAATTATAACTTGTTATTCAACTCTTTCATATACAATTTGACAATATATTCATCATTTTCGAGCCTAATCACACTTCAAGATTTCTGCTCGTGTTCATTCTGTGTTTAGGACCAACACATATAGAAAGATATGTTAAACATGCTGGTAACACAAGGGGGTTTTAGTTAGATCTGCAACTTCATTTCATTTGGTGAACACAATCTTAGTCGCATTTTTCAATTCCTATCCGTTTATCGTTTTGTAACTAGGAAATAGACTTAACTTCATGTTACGATAATCATATGGGTAAAAGGCATTCTCACCAAACCTCAATCCACATTGCATTAATGTTATTACAATTATTCGAGACCCAATTATATATACACTTTTTGCAAGGCATTACAAACCTCTAGGCAACTCACTACTCCGGTATCAACTATTTGAAACTGATGACCCACTAACGTGTTGGTAGAACCATGCCAATGACATTGGTTATGGATACACCACTACCACTATGGCCATCTATGAGAGAGATCTAACTACAAAAATATCTTAAAATTGCGATGGTCTGCCGAAGTAATTGTGACATAATTAATTTTTAAATTGTGCAACGAAGTTTTCCATTGCTAACATTTTGCTAAGGAATTTACTTGGATTTCTCGGACTGATACATAGTCTAACAAAAGTTAGTGAAAAGTGCACTTACACAGTAGAGCAGAGCAGACCTATAGCATGGGCTATGAGAAGACGCCATTCTCTATGTCTCTAACAATTATATCAATGTGTCTAACGGGTGGATTTTTCGAACACCCAAATGCTCTTCTATAAATAGGAATCAACCTCGACAAAAAGTGGTAAATGAACAATCGACTGTCTGCATAACTTATTGTCTCACCAACCAATTATATATACATTTTCTGCAAGGCATTACAAACCTCTAGGCGACTCACCACTCCCGTATCAACTATTAGAAACTGATGACCGAATGACGGTAGAACAATGCCAATCACCTTGGGTATGGATACACCACTACCACTATGGCCATCTTGGTGAGAGATCTCACTAAAAAAAATCTTAAAATTGCGATGCACTGCAAAAGAAATTGCGACGGAATTAATTTTTAAATTGCCTAACGAAATTTTCCATTGCTAACATATACAGAATTTTTCGTCACTAAATTTAGCGATGGAATTTTCGTTGCTAATTTTTGATTTTATATATATATATATATTTTAAAACATATAAAATTAATGATTGTATTTGGTGAAGGGATTTTTAGTACGGTGAATTGAATCACGTAAATCTGTTTAAGCGCAGATCGTTAATTAGATATCTAAATAATTTCAAATCCTATGATTTAACCCTAGAATGTTTCTATTGAATAGGCATAAGAGGGTTTATGCTGAATACATAGATTGCAGAAACTGAAGAACGCGATGCATAGAGATTTGATCCTTGATCCCCATTCCCGCGCAACAAGATTTATTCCTAAAAGAAGACGGAATTAAATATATGAAATCAATCAGATAATTTCGAAAATTGAGGAGAGAGAGAAGAAGAAATAGATCCTCAAGATCTGATCTTCTGATCTATATCCCAGCTCCGATCCAAAAATCTGGTGAAGATTCCCTTCAGATTCCTTTGCCGATCGAGAAGCAGGATTTCTCATTGTTTCTCAAATCTAGTCGATCATACACTGCTCCAAAATCTTGGTCTGCTGTGTTGCAACTTATGATCTTGTTGTTTTTTGTTATCAAAGTAACTGAAGCCTATTTATAGGAAATTCTGATCTCTAGATGAGCATGAGCTTTCATGGGCCAGACTAGGGACCAGGATGCAAATAGCAAATAAGGCCTATCAATTCATTAATTCTCATATTCAACCCAGAATATAATTAATTAATTAATATTGATTCATGCCACCAGAGAATCAATATTATCATACCTATTTGCTACCACTTGGTGAGGAATGGGTTGCATAGGCCCGCACATTTAAGGTTTCAGACATTCGTTAAATAATTTAGGCTCTGAAAAGCCATTTAATTAATTAACATCTTATATTCCTGAGTCAAACCACTCAACCCTTTTTACTTATGCTTGAGCTTAATTAGCCTGCAAGACTTTAGCATAACGAACCTTTAAAGCTGCTCAGGGAATGTCACCATCCTATACTGGATGTGGTTACCTAGTTCCAGTACCAGACAGTCATACACAAATTGCTACTACCCAAGATACAGATATACAAGCTCAACTAGAGCCTTTCACTACATCTCAAAGTGACACACAATCTGTGTATATTTTTGCACCTTCATTTAGGTTTAGGATCTTATCAAGCCATCAAGATCCAGATTACTTTAATGTCAGATAAAAGAATCGATCTTAACTTAGGTCCTTATCAATGCATACCCCCGCACCAGCATACCAAGCAATCCAAGATAAGATGTTTATTACCGCGTGTGTATCTTGCAGCCAACACCGATAGTCTATCCTTGGGCTGTCTCAGCTGTGATAACCATTTATATCTCAATAGGTCAGACGATCCATACAATCTTCCATGATCTACTACACATCGTATGATCTCCCTATTGACGAGATAGGAGGATAAGGGTGTTTGCGACACATGTTTGTTAATTCAGACAGGAGATGATCTTACAACATTTATGATTCCCAGTATATTAACCAATCAACCTTGTACATAATGTACCAATCATAATTCTTTCAGTATATAAATCCTTCAATCTCCCACTTATACTCAAAGCATTATACAGGTGTTTTTCAGAGTGTAACGCGTCTAAACTAATCTAGCTATTACATCAATCATACTACGTGTCTGGCTGTGCCCTCAGCCCAAGGTTACGTACATGTATCTCGTAGACCTTATGAGGTAGAGCATTTGTGAATGGATTTGCTAGATTATTATTTGTAAAATCTTCTCTACTAGCAAATCACCCATTGCTGCGATTTCTCGTTTAATATGGTACTTCCTCTCAATGTGTTTTATTACTCTGTGAGTTCGTGGTTCCTTTAAATTAGCCACAGCCTCCAAATTATAACAATAGACCTTGATAGTCTTGGGTAACTTAGGAATCACGTCCAACTCCAGAAGGAAGTTTTGAAACCATACTGCTTCTTTCAAAGCATCCAAAGCTAGCACATATTCTGCTTCCATGGTGGAGTCAGCAATCCAGTTCTGCTTTGCACTCCTCTATGATATGGCCCCACCTCCCAATGTAAACACATATCTCGATCTGCCTGGAAATCCGAATCTGTAAAACCTACAGGGCACAACTCCTCACATTAATAGACGAGACAATAGTCTCTAGTCCTTTTCAATTATTTGAGTATTTGCTTTATTGTGGTCTAATGCGCCTGTTCTGGGTTACACTAATATCTAGCTATCATGCCTACGACGATGCAGATATCTGGCCTCGTACATAGCATTGCATACATGAGACTCCCTACGGCCGATGCATATGGCATGTTTCTCATCTCATCTTTCTCCTTTTGTGTCATTGGACACTGATCCTTGGAAAGATGTATGCCATGTCTAACGGGTAACAGAACTTTCACGGTAGTTTGCATGCTGAAACGGGCAATCACAGTATGCACATATGAAGCTTGGGACAATGCCAACATCCTTTTCTTGCTCTCCTGCAATACTTTTACCCCTAGGATGTACCCCGCATCCCCAAGGTCCTTCATATGAAAATTCTTGGATAACCAACCCTTTATGGCAGTAGTTGGCACAATACTCATTTGTCCCATACCTTGCATTAATGGTAGTGTTGGTATTCCCTCACCTATTCCAAGTGGATTTATCAATACGCTGGGCTTCCTGATGGAATCGTTTCATTACCTCCAGGCTTGTGGAGAATAATTTCACTCTTGGATCTATGGTTTCTTACGTATTCATCCTCCAAGAATCTCGCATTGGTACTTACAATGACTTTCTGATTCTCAGGACAATAAAAGTAACCACCTTTCATTTGCTTGGGATATCCCATAAACCGCTTCAGCTTACACCTGGTTTCTAACTTATTAAGTTCCTTTGTCAGCACGTATGTTGGACTACCCCAAACCCTCATTCTGCTTAAACTTGGCTTTCGCCCATGCCAGAGCTCCAGAGGCATTTTAGGAACTAATTTAGAAGATACTAGGTTAAGCAAATAGGCCGCTGTCTCGAAGGTATATCCCCAAAACAAAATTGGCAAGCTTCCATAACTCATCATGGACCTAACCATTTCCAAAAGAGTCCTATTTCTTCTTTCCGCTACACCATTTTTTTGAGGTTTTCCTGTTGTAGTCCATTTGGATGTAATCCTGTTGTCTTACAGGTACTGCAAGAACTCGTTACTGAGTTTTCTCAACCACAATCCGATCATAGAGTTTTGATAGTCTTCTCTAGCTTTTTTTTACTTCAGTCCTGAACTCTTTGAATTCCCCAAAACATTCAGACTTGTAGCAAAGCATATAGACATATCCAAATCTTGAGTATTCGTCAATGAATGTGACGAAGTACTCATAACCTCCACGAGCTTGCGTGTACATCGATCCACATAAGCTAGAGTGGATTAACTCCAGCACATCCTCTGCTCGAGACTTACTTGCCTTAAAAGGCCTCGTCGTCATCTTTCCTTCTATACAGGATTCACAGACTTGATGCAGCACCACTTGGAAAGATTCCAAGAGCCCATCATTCACTAGTCTCTTTATCCTCTTTAGATTGATTTGACCTAGTCTAAGTGTCAGAGATATGTTTGATCCTCATCGGAATAACACTTTCTCTTTGAATGATTATTATTATAATTATTATAGGATCAGTTCGCAACATTCACAGAAGATTTATGCATACAATTAATAATATAAAGAGAGTCAGTTAGTTTGCCATGACAGATAACACTGTTATTCCTAATGATAGAAACTCCACTATAAAAAATAACTGAAAATCCATCATTAAATAAATGGAAACTGAAATTATGTTCTGCCGAAATACCAGCACATATAAAACATCTCTCAAAATCAAATCATTGTTTTAAAAGCATAAAGTAAAATCTCCAATGCCTACAAATGAGACTCGCTCTCCGTGTAGGATTCGAGTCTACGGTCAACAACATGAGTTATTTAATTCGCATGACCGTTCTTAGGATGTCAAAAACAAATTCAATTAAATAAACCATGCAAATCCTATGCATGCTCCTAAAAAATTAATTGCATAGGATGGATTAAGGGAAATACCTTTTCTTCAATCGTTTGATCTACAGATCTAGATCGGAGGATGAACGATAAAGTTAGATCTGAAGCGGAATGGAACTCTCCTTTGATTGTGTTCCTACAGATCTGATCTTCTGATCTGTTCCCTTGCTCCTTAGAAATCTGGTGAGGATTATCCACCAAGTTGAATCAGAAAGCCGGAGGATTTGATCAGAAAAATCCCTCCTTCTGATCGCCCAAACTCGCCTCTCTCTCTCAATATTCTAATTGAATATTAATTGTATATTGTATTGTGTACTACTTCTGATCTGAGAGGGAAAGACTATTTATAGTGTTAGGGTTTTGAGAAACCCTAACCCTAATTGGGCTTGAGCAATGTGTGGGCCAGACCAGAGATCAAATGCAAATAATAAAGTGGGCCCTCTTTATTAATTAATCCTTCCTTGTTCAACCCAAAACATAATTAATTAATAAAATATTATTTTAACCTTCACCACGGTAACAATGTTGACTCGCCCCTTTATTACCACATTATTAGGAACGGGTTGCATTAAACTAACATGATCCACATATTTAAGGTTTTAGACATTTATTAATTAATTTGGTTTATGACAATTAACCACAATTAATTAATATCTTATTTCCTGATTAATAACACTCACTCCTTTTCTCTTATGATTGAACAAATCATTCAGCCTGCAGGACTTAGCATAAAGAACCTTGTGAGCTCATCAGGGAATGTCACCATCCTGAAGCGGATATGCTTACCTATACATCCAGCCTAAGCAGACCTCACACAAATTGCCAACACCCAAAATGCAGATATTTGAGTACATATAAGACTCGCCATCCTAGCAAATCAAAGTGTGGTCAATTCATGTGTGCCTCTTATCCTTCAGTAAGGTTTAAGATCATAGGAAGTTTGTTAGGGATCTTGTTCATTCATATGTCAATGAGAATGACACATCCCACTGTTGATCCCATCAATACATAAACATGTACCGACACATCAAGTAGCTAGGATAAGCCCACTTATGAACCGATGTGCCGTAGCTTAAACCAACAGCCTATCCAGGGACTGTTTCAGCTATGATACTATTTATATCTCACTAGGTCAAACGAACCATATGATCCTCTGTGATCTCCTACACACCATATGGTCATCCCTATCTACGAGATAAAAGGATATTATAGTTCGTTATACGTTCACATTTATCAGATAGCGAGAATTGTTGATGTAACACATAAATGAAGGCCAATATACAAACACTTAATTATTTATGCTTTCTGTATACAATACCAACAATCTCCCACTTATACTCAAAGCTTAATGCCATTACTTTTACAGAGTATTAAGTGCGTCTATTCAATCTAGCTATTACAAAATGGGACATAAGATGTCTAGCCTCAGATCTTCAGTCCAAGAGCACGAACGTGTTCCTCGTAGATCTTCTGAGGCAAACCCTTTGTAAATGGATCAGCTAGATTCTCTTTCGTATCTATCTTTTTGATTTGCACATCGCCTCTTGCTACGATTTCTCGTATGATGTGGTACTTTCTTTCTATGTGTTTTGAAGCCTTGTGAGACCTGGGTTCCTTCGAGTTTGCCACTGCACCAGCATTGTCACAATATATTGTGATTGCTTTAGGCAGATTCGGAACAATATCCAGCTCTAGGAGGAAGTTCTGGAACCATACAGCTTCCTTTGAAGCTTCTGAAGCTGCTACATATTCAGCTTCCATGGTAGAGTCCGCGATACATTTCTGTTTCGCACTCCTCCAAGATACAGCTCCTCCTCCCAAGGTAAACACATATCCAGAGGTCGATCTCTTCTCATCTTGATCCGCCTGGAAATCCAAATCCGTGTACCCAATAGGACACAAGTTCGCACACTGATATACAAGACATAAGTCTCGTGTTCTTCTCAGATACTTGAGAATGTGTTTAACTGCATTCCAATGCGCCTGACCGGGATTGGATTGATATCTTGCCGCCATGCCAACAACATAGCAGATATCTGGCCTCGTACAAAGCATAGCATACATGAGACTAACCACTACCGAAGCATATGGTACTATAGACATCTCATTCTTCTCCTTCTCTGTAACATGACACTGTGACTTTGAAAGACGAATTCCATGACGATAAGATAAAAGACCTTTCTTGGAATTTTCCATGCTAAAACGAGCCAACACAGTATCAATATAAGCACCCTGAGATAAGCAAAACATCATTTTCCTACGATTACGTAGGACTTTGATCCCAAGGATGTAACTAGCATTTCCCAGATCTTTTATTTGAAACTGCTCGGATAACCAACCTTTTATGCCTGATAACACCTCCACATTGTCTCCAAATAGGAGAATGTCATCTACATAAAGTGCAAGAAAAACCACGCTTCCAGTGACACATAAACGGTACACACAACTCTCGTTTTCGCACTGTGAAAATCCATAGGATTTGATCATATCATCGAAACGTTTGTTCCATGACCTTGAAGCTTGCTTAAGTCCATATAGTGACTTCTTAAGCTTCCAGACAAGATGCTCTTGATCATTCTGCACATTCCCTTCTGGCTGTTGCATGTAGATGTCACGACCTTCTTCAAGGTACCCGTTCAAGAACGCGGTTTTGACATCCATCTGCCAGATCTCAAGATCCATATGTGCTACTATGGACAGAATTATTCGAATGGATTTTAACATTGCAATAGGTGAGAAGGTTTCATCATAGTCAATACCTTCCTTGTGACTATAACCTTTCGCCACCAACCTGGCCTTAAATGCTGTTATGTTACCATTCAAATCCTTCTTTCTCTTGTATACCCACTTGCTGCCTATGGCTTGAAAACATTCCGGCAGCAAGGATTTCTGGTAAACATCCATAGCTTTAATTGATTCTATTTCAGAATCCATGGCCTTACGCCACTGATCAGCATCCTTGTCTCTCATAGCTTCGTCGTATGTCCAGGGGTTGGTATCATTCAGTCCGTCTTCAGGGATTAAGTCAGAAGACTCTCCCACGAACATATACCGCTCAGGCTGCCGAGGCAACCTCCCACTACGACAAGGCCCCTTTAATGTGTCTGTGTTAGGTGCATTCAATTGTGATTCACCATCTTGCACAGACGGCCGTGCAGCTGGTTCCATACCTATTCCAGGTATGCTCAGACTGCCACGGGGTTCTCCTGATGGATTTGAATTCTTCTCTTTAATTTCTTGAAGTACAATATCGCTCTTGGTCTTGTGGTTTCTCACAAATTCTTCTTCCAGAAATCTTGAGTTGGTACTCACAACGACTTTCTGATCTTCTGGATCATAAAAGAAACCACCCTTTGTTTGCTTGGGATAGCCCACAAATAGCATCAACTTGGATCTTCCCTCTAACTTGTCAGCTTCCTTATTCAACACGTATGATGGACAACCCCAAACCTTGATTCTAGACAAATTGGGTTTTTGCCCTTGCCATAGCTTGGTCGGGGTTTTAGGAATTGATTTAGAGGGAACCAAGTTGAGTAGAAAAGCAGTTGTTTCTAGTGCATGTCCCCAAATGGAAATTGGTAGGGTGGCATAGCTCATCATTGATCTAACCATTTCCAACAGAGTTCTGTTTCTTCTCTCTGCTACACCATTCTGCTGAGGGGTGCCAGGTGCAGTCCACTGGGAGGTAATCCCTTGATTTGCCAGATACTGGAGAAACTCATTGCTGAGGTACTCGCCACCACGATCAGATCGCAGTGTCTTTATGGTCTTGTTCAACTTCTTCTCTACCACAACCTTGAATTCCTTAAATTTCTCAAGGCATTCAGACTTATAGTGAAGTAGATAAACAAATCCATATCTAGAGTAGTCATCTATAAAGGTGACAAAGTATCTGTGCCCACCACTGGCTTGAGTTGACATAGGTCCACATAGATCAGAGTGAATGAGGCCTAACAAATCATTTGCTCGAGACCCAGTTGCCTTAAAGGGCCTGATCGTCATCTTCCCCTCTATACAAGATTCACAAACTCTATGTGGAACTACCTGGATTGGATCCATAATTCCACAATCAACGAGTTTCTTGATTCTTTTAAGATTGATGTGACTGAGTCTCAAATGCCAAAGATATGTTATATCCTCACTTTGAGAGAATTTTCTTTTCCGTTGATTAGACAAATTATATGCCTCTGTCACCGTTGGTTTGTTTGAACAAGTAATAACATAAAGAGAATCTTTCAGTAACCCATGACAGATAACAATGTTATTTCTCATGATAGAAACACTTCTATCAAAAACAACAGAAAATCCATCATCAATAAGTTTGGAAACTGAAATCAAGTTTCGCCGAAAACACGGCACAAACAAAACATCTCTTAGTGTCAAAACATTATTCCCAAAACATAAAGTAACATCTCCAATTGCTGCAGCAGACACTTTAGAAGCATTTCCCATGGAGATGGTAACCTCGCCATCTTCAAGCTCTCTAGTCAGCTCGAACCCCTGCATAGAGTAACAAACATGTTCAGTAGCTCCAGTGTCCACTATCCACGAATGGATAGAAATTGATGCTAAACATGTTTCAATGACTAGTGCAGAAGATGACGTACCTTGTCCCTTGGTGACAAACACCGGACAATTTACTTTACAGTGACCTTTCCTTTTGCATGCAGAACAGACCTTTCTTTTGTAAACTTTGCCTCCAAATCTTTCTATAGCAACCTCACTAGTCGATTCCTTCATGCTCACATCCTCCACACTCGGAAGTGGAAAGTGATAGTCAAGCACAATAGCAGACAAGTAATCATTGATCTGTTGAGCAGCCTCCAAGAAACTGATCAACTGATCCAAGGTGAACACCTTGTCTTCGACTATGGAAGTGAAGTCATAGAAAGATTCTTGAAGGGAGTCGTATATGACATCAATGAATAACTGATCATTCATATTTCCACCATTTAAGATATAGAATCTTCTGAGGTGATCCATGTGCAACACATGCTCCTTAACCTTACCACCTTCTGCCATTTTATAGTTTACAATTCGCATTATAAACTCGGCACTGGCAGTCTGTCCATGCCTACCATAAGTCCTGATTAGATCTCTCCAAATCTCAACCGCATCAGTACAATACTGATACTTGAGTTGGAGCTCCTCAATCATGGATGACTTGAGCATTGATAATAACTTATCATTGCTCATCATCCACTTTTCAAAAGAGCTCCTAGAGGATCCTGAGGATTCAATGCGAGGTACAGCTGGACGAGGCACAAGTAACACAAAAACAGTCTGTGTAGCAAACATGCATCGCTCCATGAGCCATTTCCATTCCAGGAAATTCGAACCCTTCAAGGGATTTTGTGCCAAAATACGAATAATAATAGACATGTCTGGAAATGAATAAATGAAATAAATTAAGAACATACAACAGAACAATTGAAACAAATTTGCATAGTAACTTTTAGATAAAAACAATACAATTTGTTTCCTCCAATTGCCCAAGCTAATTCACTGCAAGCTGCCTCAGCAGACGTTTATAGCAAACGCTCAACCAGACCAGAATGATCCTTTAATTTCTTAACATGCCAGGTATCTTAAGCAAAAAAAATTAATATTGGAGATCTTAAGAAGACCATGTTCACCTATCCGGAGCAGGGACATCTCAGAAGAGTTATACTCCAGGCAACATCTAAGCCACAGTAACCACAAGCCTAACTCTGGACATTAAAAGGCGATTCGACATACGTACTAGACCCATGCGTCCTGCCCTTAACATCCTTTGTTATCCCACTTAGATTAATCTTAGAGATGAGTGGAAGTTGTCTCAATGCAAGCTGCCCCAGCAGACGTTTGCTCAGAGGCTCCCACTTCTCATCTTAAAATAAGTGTTTTATCTGGAAACCTCATCGCATTGGAAGTAGTGAGGGACCTCTAACGCAAGCTGCCCAAGAAGACGTTTACGCTTCGAGATGCCCCACTTCCAATGAGAGGTCGTATTTGTGGAGGTCTAATGATTTTAGTTAGAAAAGAACCAAAATCCAGCTCAATATTTTAATTCTAAAGGTTTCATGCGCACACATTATTTTATGTTGCCATAAATTATGTCAACTCAAAATTCCATCATAAATTAATATGATTCAGGAATTTATAGACACAATTTAAAAACATAAAATAAATCACATAAGACAAGCTCAAAAATTAAATTGCAACATGCTTATAAAAGTAAATAATTAAAGGATATAGACATGCTTTCCTATTATTTACTAGTGCGCACATAATAAATCACATCATACGAGAAATAATTAAATATACAAATAAAATTTCTCGTTGCCCCTTACATGCGATTACAACTAAATAAATTAAATCTAACTATTACAAGATTTAATTTTATTACGGATCTTCAAGTTGGGCTCCCACTCTTTAATCTGAAACTGCAACACTTGGGCTGAATTAGGGTTTCAGAAATACGGACTATCATCGGGTCAACGGGCCCGTACCAAAAACCCTAGCAGCGAAACCCTAGCATGAAACTAGGGTTTCGGCCACTTCTAATCAGCCCACCGCCGCCGACGATCTCCAGCCGCCACCTGCGGCTGGTTCACATCACCAGGGGGTCGCCGCCGTTGCCTTCGTCGCTGCCCGACCATGCAGCGAGAAAAGCGGCCAAAACAGCCGCGACGCATGCAGGCGCAGCCCAGCCACGCATGGTGCAACCCTAGGGTTGCAGCCGCACGCTGCCGCCGCCCACGTCGCCACAGCCACCGCCCGCTGCTCGCCTCTGTCTGCTGCACAGCCCCGACGGCCGGCCGCCGCCTGTGACCTGGCTGAACGCGCACGCGCGCGCGGAGGAGTTCGGCCCAGCCGCGCACAGCCAAACCCTAGGGTTTGCCGTGCGCCGCCGTTCTCCGCCATACGCCGCCGCCGTCGATCCCCACTATGTTGTGTTCTTCGTTCTTCAATTCTCGTCCTTCTCTCCGGATCCAATTTTACAGATTTGAAATAATAAAAAAAATACAGAGTAGATCTAAATCTATTACAATGATTTTCCCTATCAAATCTAACCACGGATTTCCTCGTGGTGAAAAACAGATCCAAAAAATGAGAAGGCCACGAGAATAAAACATACAGAACAATATAAATCCATCCATGAACATACAAATTTATTTAATTAAATTTATCAAGGATAGAGCCTAAGAACTGGAACCTCGCTCTGACACCAATTGTAGGATTCGAGTCTACGGTCAGCAACACGAGTTGTTATTTAATTCGCAGGACCGTTCTTAGGATATAAAAAACAAATTCAATTAAATAAACCATGCGAATCCTATGCATGCTCCTACAAAATTAATTGCATAGGATGGATTAAGGGAAATACCTTTTCTTCAATCGTTTGATCTACAGATCTAGATCGGAGGATGAACGATGAAGTTAGATCAGAAGCGGAATGGAACTCTCCTTTGATTGTGATCCCACAGGTCTGATCTTCTTATCTGTTCCCTTGCTCCTTGGAAATATGGTGAGGATTATCCACCAAGTTGAATCAGAAAGCCAGAGGATTTGATCAGAAAATCCCTCCTTCTGATCGCCCAAACTCGCCTCTCTCTCTCTCAATATTCTAATTGAAAATGAATTGTATACTGTATTGTGTACTACTTCTGATCTGAGAGGGAAAGACTATTTATAGTGTTAGGGTTTTGAGAAACCCTTACCCTAATTGGGCTTGAGCAGTGTGTGGGCCAGACCAGGGATCAAATGCAAATAATAAAGTGGGCCCTCTTTATTAATTAATCCTTCCTTGTTCAACCCAGAACATAATTAATTAATAAAACATTGTTTTAACCTTCACCACGGTAACAATGTTGACTCGCCCCTTTATTACCACGTTATTAGGAACGGGTTGCATTAAACTAACATGATCCACATATTTAAGGTTTTAGACATTCATTAATTAATTTGGTTTATGACAATTAACCACAATTAATTAATATTTTATTTCCTGATTAATAACACTCACTCATTTTCTCTTATGCTTGAACAAATCATTCAGCCTGCAGGACTTAGCATAAAGTACCTTGTGAGCTCATCAGGGAATGTCACCATCCTGAAACGGATATGCTTACCTATACATCCAGCCTAAGCTGACCCCACACAAATTGCCAGCACCCAAAATGCAGATATTAGAGTACATGTAAGACTCGCCGTCCTAGCAAATCAAAGTGTGGTCAATTCATGTGTGCCTCCTATCCTTCAGTAAGGTTTAAGATCATAGGAAGTATGTTAGGGATCTGGCTCATTCATATGTCAATGAGAATGGCACATCCCTCTGTTGATCCCATCAATTCATAAACATGTACCGACACATCAAGTAGCTAGGATAAGCCCACTTATGAACCGATGCGCCGCAGCTTAAACCAACAGCCTATCCAGAGACAGTTTCAGCTGTGATACTGTTTATATCTCGCTAGGTCAAACGAACCATATGATCCTCTGTGATCTCCTACACACCATATGGTCATCCCTATCTAAGAGATAAAAGGATATTATAGTTCGTTATACGTTCACATTTATCAGATAGCGAGAATTGTTGATGTAACACATAAATGAAGGCCAGTATACAAACACTTAATCATTTATGCTTTCTATATACAATCCCAACACTCCGCTGCCTATTGAGATGGTAACCTCGTCTTGTTTTAGATGCCTCGTTGGAATGAACTCCTACAAAGTATAACAAACATGATCAGTAGCTCTAGTATCCAATACCCAAGAATAGGTAGAAACCGATGCTAAACATGTTTCTGTTATAAATGCACACGACGTACCTTGTCTTCCCGTGCCAGGCACTAGAAAATTTACTATTTCACTTCGCTTGCATTTGCATGGCCTGGTGATGACTTCTGCCTCATCATCTTCATCTAACCTTTCTAGCATTTCTTTTGCTTCAGCAACTGCCTTGTCAAAAGATGACAAAGTTGGAGCAAACTCGAATGCCATGATGTCAGACTCTTCTTGCATCAGTGCCCTGAGTAACTCAACAAGAGGAAATTCGCGCCTGCCAGCAAGAGACTTGATGAAATCATCAAAAGTATTAGAGAGAGAGTTCAGGACAATGTTAATATTCGTAGGATCATTAATTTGTCCACCTCTCTTCCTATATTTTCACATGATCTTCACCATATTTATGAAATACAGAATTACCGAACTGCCCTTAGTGATTTTCTTGCAAACAAGGTCCTTTATAAGATCATAACTGATAGTTCCTCTCACCTTCCCATATACTTTCACAAGATCCCTCCAGATCTCAACAACCATTTGGAATTTCCTGTACTTGAGCCTTAATTCTCTAGACATATTGTTCATGATGAAGAAGTAAGCAAAATCATCAAAAGCCTTTCATCTGTCATAGAATTGTCGCTCATATACAGAACCTTTCCAAGACCAAGGAACTAGTGGATCCATAGAAAATACATAGGCATGGTTCGCAAAGGAGAGAATACTTATGAAGTAATACTTCTACTCAAGAAAATTCAGACCGGTAAAAGGGTTTGGTGTTAAGAGGTTAACAATATGAACAGTAGACATTTCTCAAAACAATATAATTATTGAAACCTTATGATAAATCAATATTAATGTTTCCTCCAATTTGCCCAAGCATTACTATTGCAAGCCACACATGTGGACGTTTACAACAAAACACTTGACCATACTGCATCTTTTAATTCCAGTCCTTTAATTCCAATCCACGTCAAGGTTCCTTAGACAAATGAAATTAATAATTGGAGACTAACTAAGACCATATTATCCTACTGAGCAGGGACATAAAAAATGAGTTATAGTCTGGACAATATCTAAGCTAGCATACCACTAAAGCCAACCCTTCCACATAAAGTTCTACTAGGACACACCCTGATCTCTTATAATAAGGTTGTCTCATTTAATTCAATTCTTGAAGAACTCATGAAAGTTCCATATGCAAGCTACACATGTGGACGTTTATGCATGAGCTCCCACTTATCACATGAATTAAATGTTTGTGTCTTTAAGAAATCTCATCTATTAGAATTTAGGAATAAGAAATTAAGTAAGTTACACATGTTGATGATAACCTAAAAAATTACCCACTTCCAATAAGGGATCGCTTTGTGGAGGTTTTATTATTATAAATTAATAGATTAGTAATTTAAATTCATAAGGTTCAATTGCACAGATTATTTTATGTATCCATAAATTATAACATTACTAAAATTCAATCATGCAGAGCATGAACCCCGAGTTTATATGTATAATTTAATTATAAAAAATAAATCACATAAGTATGCATTAAAGCTTTAAATAAAAGCATTAAAAGTGCTCATATTATCTACAACATGCTTGGACGATGCGCAATTAAATAAAACAAATATATCATGCGAGAAAAAATAATGAAGCAAATAAAAAATGTCCCCGTGGCCTCATGATACAAAATTAAAAATAAATCCTATCTTTTACACTATGGATTTATTTTACAGATCTTCGACTGGGCTCACATCTAATTTATTTTGCTGAATTTGTGCCTCTAAGAATTAATCCGTAAGAAAAATAGGACAACTAGGCATGTTAACTCATCGCAGGCTCGTGCACACATTGCAAGCCTAATAGCCCGCGAGAACATGGCCTGACGGGCCACCACCAGCGAACCACCACCGCCGGTAACCCGCTGCTGCCAGAAAACTCCGCGAAGACACACAGCAACCACGCGCGATATCGCGCGGGTTACAGCCCGCGTTCCTCATCTTCTAGCCTTCGCCTTGTCACCTATCGTCGCCCCTAACCAGCTCCGGCGTTGCCCATGCTTGTCACCATCTACCTCTTGTCATCGGCCGCCCCAGCTCGCTTGGAAAATGCATAGGGAGCACGGTGGAGATGTGCGCGCCGACACCTCACTGACCGCCCCCTTGTAGCCATATCCTCCAATCTGAGCCGTGCCGTCCACTGCCACTGACGATGCCTTCCGAGGAGGAGAAGAGGGCTGCCAGCATGCGCGCGTAGAGCCGCGCAGGGTGCCATGTTCGCAATCCATGCCCTCGCCCCTCTGCCTCACGCCACCATCCCGTTGCCCAGCATGCTCCCCTGGCTGGCTGTGGGCCGCGTGGCTGCTACCATGGCGTGCATGTGGCCTCGCAGCAAAACCTAATGATTTGCCGTGGCTGCGCTGCCACCTTGGCTTCCCCGCGCCGTTCACCTCTGTGCCGTGCTGCCTTATTGTTTCACGACTGCCGTGCACGACCGCTTGTTGTGCTACGTTGTTGGGTGCGTCGTGCAGTCCTTTGCTCTTCTTGTTTTTCGTTTTCTTCATGTTCACATTTTTCGTCTTCGTTTTACAAATTTAATTTTGAAAATTAAAAAATACATGGGTTAAACATTCTAATACAATTTTTGAAATTTAAATCTAACAGCGGATTTATCTCGTGGGTGAAAAATAAATCTATATAAAATGGCGGATTAATCCGAGAACCACGAGGAACAAAAACTTAAACAATCCAAAACCATTCATGCATAATAATTCAATAATAATAATAAATCATAATCATAGGCAATATTATTTTTCTGATAGAGCCAATTAAATAAACCTGACTCTGATACAAATAGAAGGGATTTTGAGTACTGTGAATTGAATCATTTAAATTCGTTTAAGCGCAGATCATTAATTGGATATCAAAATAATTTCTATGCCTATGATTTAATACTAGCATGCTTCTATTGAATATGCATAAGAGGGTTTATGCAAAATACTTGGATCGTTGAAACAGAAGAATGCGATGCGCAAAGATTTAATCCTTGATCCTCTTTCCTGCGGAAAAAGATTTATTCCTAAAAGATGAAGGAATTAAATATATGAAATTGAACAGATAATTTCAAAAATTGAGGAGAGAGAGAAGAAAAAATAGATCCTCCAGATCTGATCTTTTGATTTGTATCCCAGCTCTGATCCAAAAATCTGGTGAAGATTCTCTTTAGATTCTTTTGTCGATCGAGAAGCAGAATTTTCTCCTCGTTTCTCAGATCTAATGTTAGGAAGAATGTACCCTTTGCTTTTACTTGTAACGGTTATATTGTTTTGGTGTGTCAAAGTTATCACATCTAGTTTCTAGCAACATAGAATCGTGTCAAAATTGTAAAAGTCATGCGTTGAATAATCATATTCGAGTTGTAATAGAAGTAGAAAAAATCAAGAAGTTAGTTGAAGGAATTAGCAAAGCTCGCAAAGATTGCTGAAAGATCCAAGCAAACAAGATGAAAATGCTAAAGGAATCAGCAAATATGAAAATTGCTAAAGAAGCTAACAAAAACGAGAGCATAAGAAGACTAGAAAACCTACGAAGATTGCTGGAGATACTTAACGAATTTCCGAAGGAGCAAAGCAAGCATATTGTTGAATCTCTGAAGGATCGTTGAGATGTCAGCAAATGAACAACTGCCAGCAAACGCATGACAACAATCAACATTCAATACAGAGTCGTGAAATAGAAGAATTGAAAATCACATGGATACCGGACTAATCAAAAGAAAGGATAATCAACAGACAAAAGGAAGTTTTCCAGATTCAAACTCAAAGATCCGTTCTGACAAAAACGACTAAAAAATGAGGAGAACCTCAATTAGAGACAAAGGAGATCTAAAGAGTCTCTGCAATTCGCAAAAAAAGAAGTACGGAGATTGGCGAGCATACATCCAGTGTCTAACGGACAAGATTAAAATGGACATTTAAATATTCGCCTATAAATAGATGATTTCTCGAAGAGTTAAAAAGTTCTGTAGTTCCATAGTTACGAAGTTCGATATTTAAAATATTCTTAAGCTCAGCATTCAATTGATCGAGGCTTTGTATATGTATAAGCTTTTGAATCCAGAGCTCGAGACCTTTGAAGTTCTCTTCTAAGGTTACCCTGAGTATTCTTTTTATCCTAGAAAGAATCTAGCATTCACCTTGCTCTACAATAGTGATTATCACAGGCTACTACCGCAAGAAGGAAAGCTTCTGGGTAGAACTATAAAACTCCCAAGTTCGACGTTCGAGGAGAATGGAGGTTTGTCCTCACTCTAAGGAGTGTCAAGGTGAAGATTGAAGACCGTGGTGCTTGAAGGTGCGCGCTGACCAGATGGAGGAGCATCTCAATGTTAGAGATCATGTCTAAACATGTAATCTATCATAGTGAATTTACCATCAAGAGGACTGAAGAGTGGACGTAGAACAGTTGTTCGAACCACTATAAATTTAGTGTTCTTTTACTATCTTTATATGATTGCTAACTATTTATTTTGAAACACAACACATCAAGTGTTGGCGTATAACTTGAAGTAATACTATTAAATATTTGAGCATAAACACATTTTTCAAGAACTTGCTAAGTCGTAGCCTTAGCAATATAAGTTTAAGATCTATTTACATATTCCGCTGCAACTATAAACACTCTGATCGGGGACCAACAAGTGATATCTGAGTGGTTGTTCATTACAGACTAGCTGCTTCGGAGTCTCTATGGACCGGATCCATTTTTCCTTCCATATTTCTTGAGTCTCTGTGTTAAGCTCAGGTTGAAGAAGATGGCAAACAATTCAAAGTTAAGGAACTTCTCTGCAGAATTGTACAACACCTGGAAAAGGAGGTCGCTAATCACCTTAAAGAACATTCACCCAGAGATGGCGCGAGTAATCAAAGGACTCTTCAAGATCCAGAAGGTGAATGTCAGACTTGGAGATAATGTAAATGGACTAGAAATGGTGGATAAACCTTGCGAGGAGTGGACCGCAGAAGATCATTTCCGAGCCCAACTAGACTGCGTAGCTATGGAGTTGATTCTAAACTCTTTATCAGAACCTCTGGTGACAGAAGCCCTGGAGTTCAACAATGCTAAAGAAATCTTGGACTTTCTTTGCACCTTGAGTCAAGAGACAGTTCAGATGTAGCGGAACAAACTCCAACAGTGCGCAGATAAATATGAGTCATTCTAGATGTGTCCAGGAGAAAAACTAAAGGAAATGGAAGTTAGATTTAACTCCATTATAGCAGAGTTAAAGGACTCGTGGAGAACGTACAAACTTCCCAACATGAACTAGAAGATATAGTCAAAAATGCCAAAGGAAGATTGGTTTGTCAAAGTGATGAGTCTCAAGGAGAAAGATCTCTCAAGCATGAGTACAAAGGAGTTGTTCACACAACTTCAAGCCCATGAATAGGACATCATGCCGATGAACATAAACAAAGCTATGAGAGCGGCAAAATCTATTGAAAATCACGTTGAGGATGCAGCATACTTTGCTAAAAGAGATGCACAGAAGTGGAAGACCAAGAAGCCATTCCACACAGATCGTCCAGCTTAGTCAAGCCCAGCAAAGTAGATCACATCAGCAAGTGGATCTCAACCTAAAGAAACAGAATGTTCCGTAAGCGAGCTGGAAGAGCAGATGAAAAGAGTGCAGAAACTACTGCTGAAGAGTAAAGGCAAAAAGGAGAATCCACAGCAGAGTTAACCACTAGACAATTGGACAGCCAAGAACGTGCTATAAATGCAACACCCCCGACCATCTAAAGTTCAAGTGCCATTGAATAGCTAGACAATAGGGAGCGACTAAGAAAGCTCTTCAAGAAACGTGTGTCAAAGGCTATTGCCAAAGCTCTGCTGACCAGGACAGAGAGACCAAACATCCCAGATCACGACGATGAAAGATATTCCTCATAAGATGAATAGGATGCTCTCATGTTATTTATGGCCAACATTAACAAAGAGGCTGATGAAGAGCTGGTAGTAGAATCAGCTCTAGCAGTCACAAGAAGTCAGGAACAGGGTTCAGCAAGAAGAACCTCGAAGAAATTAAAATAATGGATCCTAGACAGTGGATGCTCAGGTCACATGACAGGAGACGAAGAAATCTTCATGGATCTTCAAAAAATGAGAAGACCTTCAGTTTCTTTCGGTTACAACTCAAAAGCTAGAGTAATCGGAAGAGGGTGTATCGAGCGAAATGGATTGCTCATTATCAACTTGGCCCTCATCGACAGTCTCAAGCACAATCTACAAAACATCAGTTAGCTATGTGAAAATGGATACATTGTTTCTGTTATTGAGAAGGTGCAAGATTGCTGACAAGAACACCGAAGAAAGAAAACTTAGAGGAATCAGAAATGGAGGACTCTATGTCGTAGATAGGTTATGTGGTCAGTAAGCTTCATGCTTCATCACATTCAAGTATTAATTATTTAGCCAAAAATAACATTGTCACAGGATTTCCTAAAGAGACCTTCAAGAAGGATGGAGTATGCAGATCTTGTCAACAAGGAAAACAAGCCAAGGTGTCCTTCAGATCGAATCTAGAAAAGGCCACATCAAATAGAATTCTTGAGCTGTTGCACATGGATTTATTCGGCATGGTGACTCCACCCACTGTAGGTAACAATAATTACACTCTGGTTGTTATTGGTGATTATGCCAGGTACACGTGGGTGAGCTGCTCAAGAGCAAAGATGAAGTTAAGATAATCCTACCAGAGCTGATACTGCGAGTGCAAAATGACAAAGAGGTCACAGTGAAAAGGATAAGATCGGGAAATTGTATAGAGTTCTATAACGGAGCTCTAATGGACTTCTACACCGACGTTGGGATACGACATGAAAGGTCCACTACAAGAACACCTTAAAAAAATTGCTTAGAAAAACAAAGAAACAGAACTATAAAGAAGGCCGTATAGTTGATGCTTACAGATACAGATCTCGGTCAGAGTTATTGGGTAGAAGCAGTGATGACTGCCAACTATACTCAGAACTGAAGTCGAATAAATGTCAAGTTCAACAAGATTCCCTACGAAATCTATCAGGGTTGTAAGCCTTCCTTAGCTGATTTTCATGCTTTTTGTACACCATGTTATATCCATAATAATGGAAAGTCAAAATTAAGTACCTTCTCTCCCAAAGCTGATGAAGGAGTGTTCCTAGGATATAGACATTCTTCTAACAAAGGATATAGATTACTTAATAAGACCACAAAACTTGTGGATATAACATGTAATTTTATTCTTGATGAAGCTACGTTAGTGCGCAAGACTATGAGAAACATAAAAGATGTGATTCAGGAGACCAATGATGTCAAAGGACAATCGGGATCAAATGCTTTGATACTGAACCGATTGGTCCGACTAGGTTCATGAGTGAATCCACGTCTAAGCTGGAAACCTCGGCTGGTCAACAAACAACCGAGATGGCCGATGATGCAACTGGTAATGCTGAGGCCTAACAAAATCCTCTCTACGAAATCACAAGTCAAGGGGGAATTCAAGAAGGATAAACCACTCAGCAAAATGAGGATGTTGCTGAGAATCCCCAGAATGGCGTTAGGACAGCCAAAGACAACTCTGCTGAAGAGGAACAGGAGGAGACTGATGATAGAAGAGGTATTCTCACACCAACAAATGCAAATCCAGCAGACAGATTATCAGCAGACAGCCATCTAGCAGATGGCAATCCAGCAAGTGTTACTGAAAATCTAAATAAACTACAACTTGTTAAAGTTCCTATTTCAGGAGGCCAAATCGGAACATCCAACAGTCAAATAATCCTAGTTACAATCTAAGAATCTAACCATGTGTGAAAAATTAGCTCAGCTTATGCAGACTAATTTTCAGATTAGCATGATGGGGAAGATGTCGTACATCTTAAGACTACAAGTTTAGTAATCTAGGATTGGGATCTTCATACATTAGAAGAAATATACCAAGGATCTCATTAAACAAATACTATCCAGAATAGACAAAAAATGCTATAGATTCCCATTAACACAACATCTCAAATCTCTATGGATGAAGAAGGTGAATCCGTGGATCCAACAACATAATAGAGGTATTATTGGCTCATTAATGTATCTAACAGACCAACAGGCCAGATATTTCGTATGTTGTAGGCGTGTGTGCTAGGTATCAAGCAAATCCAAAGAAATCACACATGGAGTATGCGCGAAGGATTGTTAAATATCTGGATATAGTATCACAAAAGGCCACATGAAAAGTTCTTCCAAAATCGTTGGTTCCCGAGACACACAATTTGATTGATCGAACAAATCTTCAAGACCGATTTATCTATTTAAAGGGAGGTCTTTTGTTCAGGGAAACATATTCAACCTTCTGCAATCAATCCCGCCTCATGCCTCTCAATCCCTTCAATTAAATCCTGTTGCTCAAGAAAAACAAAATGTCTTCTTTTACCTTCTCATAAAATTGCCGTCAAGATGGGTTCGAGCAACGTGACTTGGAAATCTCCAAACTGAGAGGAGTCGTAATCTTCACATAAATCATCTCTAAGAAGTTTTTCTCAATTCTTGGTTCTCCTCAGGTAATGGGTTGTCTGATATTAGAACTGAAAGGAGATAAAATATCCGTTCCTTCAGGCCATGACAACTTCATCATTGGAGATATATAAGCTTGTCAGGTGGGTCTAAGGATGGATATTCCTTAGTCTCATGGTTTGGGAATTCCTTAGGGTATGGATTCTGATAAGCTCATTTTTCTACTCTCTTATCGCATTAATTTTCTTCTCTTTTATGTGTTTTTGTTTATTTTATCTAATAAATTGAGCATGAGTGTATAGTTGAAGGTATTATGCTTGTGGTGCATGGTTTTGCAGGAAAAAGTGAAGAATTGGTCGAGAAGATGAAGGAATTCGCCAAAAGAGAGTATTCTATTTGGACCGAGTTGGAATGCAACTCGACCATGGTGCAGAGAAATCAGCCCGGCCGTGGCAGAGAAGATCCTGGCCAAGATGGAAGCTCGAGATGAAAACAAATCAGGCCAAAAAGTGATCGAGGTAAGGAGAAGATCTCGGTCGTGGTGAAGCCTATCCCGGTCGAGATGTGCGGTTCTGAGCCCTAATCTGCACGTGTCCATGATTTAAAAGAAGGAAGATGCCAAATTAGAGAAATGGACGAATTTTGGAGTAAAGAGACCATCCAAGGCCTCAACCCTACCACTATATAAACTCTTGAATAGCTCAGAATTATGGGTTGAATCCTTTACACATTATTCTATCTTTATTTTTATGTTTTCACTTCTTTGGTTTTATTGTTTGAACCTTTACTTTTTAATGTAATCTTTATTTTTCGTTGCTATGTCTTTCTTTAATATGTTAGGCTAGAACCCTAAACATGTTCTAGGGTTTCTCCATCTGTGATGCATGTTTAGAATCAATAGTTCAAACCCTCAAAATTGGTTTAAATCCTACGTTTTATTTTAAATCTATTCTCATCAAAGGATCGAGAGATGAAGACTGAGGTAGGTTTTAGTTATTAATCGAAGGACCGAGAGGTGAAGGTTAGTAACATGAAGTTAGGATTTAATACTTTTGATTATCTGTCCGACCAAGAAGATTTCAATTGTAGGATAAATCTAATCTTAATTGAAATTAATTAACTTTGTGTGTTTGAGACCAAGAGGAGATTACCACTAGATAATAATTTAGAATTAAATTGCCCGACCAAGGAATTTATTACACCTTAACAGATTTTCCACCAAAATTATGTTTTCTGGGTTTGAATATTTGTTTCTTGCATGTTGATCAGATTCGTAGATTTCCTTAGAATCTGTGCTTTTTAATATTTGAATTTTCTCTCTTCAATTATTTGTATTGAAAAACCCAAAACCATAAAAACTGATTTGCCCAAACAAAAGTTTTGAAAACTACATTAAATACATGATTTTCCCTCATTGCACTATCTCTGTGGGTTCGACATCCTCTATATCTTATAAATGTATATGCTCTATGCTATGATTTGTATGCAGATTTAGCATCGATCAAATTAGCGCCGTTGCCGGATAGAGTCAGACAGCGAGTCATTACTGTCTTGTTTACAGACTTCTGGATTGGGTATTATTTTTCTTATTTTTAATATTTTTCAATTTGGTGTTCTTTTTCTTTGTTTTTGAAATCTGTTCTGTTTTTTTAGCGTGCATGTGTTTTTTCTTAGTTCTGTCTATATCGACCGAGGCACACTCCACCCCGGTCAATACAAAGCTTCTATATTGGTCGTGATACATTCAACCACGGTCAAGATACTTTGATTTTTGCCTCGGTTTCTGTGCAGGTGCATGAACACACAGAACAAAGGGAAGATACTTGAGCCATTCATAACAGAAATCGAAGCAGCCTGCAGGAAGAACAGAAAGAAAGGAAAAAGATTAAATTTTGAGATGGAAGCAAAACCAGAAGCTCCGCTTCAGAATATGACTCCCGAGGAGCAGAGGCAGTTTGTCAATGAAGTGCAGCAATTGAGAGGACAACTTCAAGCGGCTCAAGCAACTCAGGCTGAACAAGCTGCCACATTGGCAGAATTGGATGGTAAGCAGATCGTAGTGCCACAGAGGTCCATCTTGGACCGATTTCTTCCCCAACAAGAGGAGCCCAGATTCAGAGTAAGGATTGATGCCAACAACTTTGAGCTGCGCCAGGACTGATACAGATGGTGCAGCAGAACCGGTTTGGGGGGAGAGCCGTAGAGGATCCGTATGCACACCTCAACCAATTCATCGAGGTATGCGACACTGTAAAGCAAAATGGAGTTTCCCAGGATGCGATCCGAATAAGGTTGTTCTCGTTCTCACTCCGAGACGAGGCACGCTCGTGGTGGGCTGATTTGGACAAGAGTCAGATTGGGACATGGGCGGAACTTCGAGCTGAATTCCTTGCCAACTTCTTCCCACCGAGCCTGCTGCTAAAAAAGAAAGCTTCTATCACCACTTTCAAGCAATTGTATGATGAATCACTCTACGAGGCCTGGAAGAGATACAAAGAGCTTCTATGACTCTGTCCCGGACATGGAATTGATCTCCAGATGCAGGTATGCCACTTCTATGAAGGTCTGAATCCTCACATGAAGGAGATGGTGGATGCATCTGCTGGCGGGATACTGATGAAGAAGTGTGGAGCAGAGAGCATGAGGTTATTGGCAGACATGGCCCTGAATAGCCACCAGTGGCTGACTGAAAGACAGATGTTGGTCAAAGCAGTGGAGACAAAGTCGGAGTTTGATGTTGTTGCTGAGGTGAAGAAGCTCCGTGAAGAGATCGAGAAGTTGGGAACAATGAAAGTTGCACCTGCAACTACAGAGCCGAGTATGGCGATTGTTCCGGTGGAGGCTGACTATATCAACCGGGGTGCAAGCAGTTCATCTGGAACTGTTAGGAAGGAGGTGAACTACAGTGGCGGTGGTTATCAGAATAAATACCGAGGCAATCAAGGGTATCATTACAACCATGGGCGATCTCACCCTGGTTTTTGTTATTTTAACCCCTCTGTTGCAGAATATCCTCCACCTGGTTTTGATGTAGGGTCAGGAGGAGAAATCGTGGAAAGAAGAAGTCCGTGCTAGAGCAGACGCTCGAGAAATTTATCAAGAGCTCGGACAACCGATATAGCAAGGTGGAAACTGAGGTGAATGGCATGGCCAACCATATGCAGTTGATGACGAAGCATCTTCAGATCCTATGTACGCAGTTGAGCCAAATAGCCAATACTCTCGGTAATCAGCATAAGCCGGTGCAACTTCCGAGTACAACAGAGACAAATCCAGCGAAGGAGAAATCAGTTAATGCAATCTGGAAGGAAGTATGAAGATTCGAGCAGCCTAGAAGGAGAATTGGGATAAACAGAGGAGGAAAATCCCGCACAGGACCTCTCTATTTCGGCCGAGATGGAGTCTATCCCGGTCGAGGCACAGAGAAACAGCCTAGCCGAGGCAGAGGATTCTACTCCGGTGGACACAAGCCAAACACGGCCGGGACAGCAGAGGAAAAGTATCTCGACCGAGACAGCTACGTCTCGGTCGAAATAGAAGCCCAGACTGGGATAGAAAGAAAAGGAGAAAGAGGAAAGAAGAGCTGATCTGGTGCCTCCTATGCCTTACCCGCAGAGATTTGCGAAGAAGGAGGACTCTAAGTTCACAAGGTTTGTTGAAAATTTAAAAAAAGTTAATATTAACACTCCTCTTGTGGAAGCTCTCAGGGAGATACCAGGTTCTATGAAGTTCCTCAGAAGTTTGATGAGCGAGAAGAAGCAGTTCATGGAGAATGAGACAGTGAGGATTCATGAGTAGTGCAGTTTACTGTTGCAGAAGCAGATCCCCATCAAGAGATCGGGTCCAGGCTGTTTCTCGATACCTATCGAGATTGGAGGAAAGGAATTTCAAAACGTACTTTGTGACACCAGGGCAAGCATCACCCTGATGCTCTGGTCCATCTACAAGAAGCTCGAGATCGGGGAGATGAGAGCCACCATGATCACCCTTCAGATGGCGGACCGATCTGTATCCATGCCCAAAGGTATTGTTAAGGATGTTCTTATCCGTATTGGTCACATAATTTTTCCTTCAGATTACGTTGTCCATGAGATGAAGGAAGAAGCCAACACACCCATGATCTTGGGAAGAGAGTTCCTTGATACTGATGGTGTCCTGATTAACTGCAAAAAGGGGGAGATCACTCTGAGAGGGGATGAAGAGTCCATCACTTTCTGTATAGACAAGAACAAGAGGAAAGAAGAGTGCAACTAGATCATGACTACTGAAGAAGAAGAGGAGGAGGATGAGATGCCGAAAGAAGAAGAAGAAGCAATCCTTGGCTTGTTGTGTCCTCTACTGAGGTCTAGCAGATGCCTGCTTAGCATGCGATATCAGTTTCCTCTACTGAGGTTCAACAAATGCACTCTGCTTGTATCTTTCCCCTTGCTTAGCATTTGAGGATTCAGCAGTCATCTTTCCCTTAGTATCCTCTTTATCATAAAACTTTCCATCAGAGACGAATTGGATCTCTCTCTGCTTAGAAGTTTCTGCCTTATTAAAAACACCCTTCTTGTTGGATTTGCTAGAAGCTTCAATACTACTAAGGCCTAACCCAGATCTATCAGTATGAGATCTTTGTTGGCTCACAATGGCATTCAGTACTGCCTTGCTAGTAGTATAAGCACAAATGCATTCCTTACTAGCCTTGTTTTTCAAAGCGTGATTCTCCTTTTCAAGATTTTGAAAATTTTTAGAGAGTTTGGAGAAATAATCCTTGAGTTTCGAGAGTTCCTCGCTATCAGACCTTAGTCTTACGACTTCATCGGTTAAGGATGTGATTTTTAATTGTAGCGAAGTGTTCTCTCATACTATAGCATCTTTCATTTCATACATCCTTGAAAACTCTAAAGATAGCTTAGTAAGGTAATCATCCTTGGAATCTAAGGAAGTAGATTCCTCTATTTGATGCGTGATTGCTGGAAAAGAAATACTCATAGAAATTACCTCCTGAGTATCGACTGCTAGAGCCGATTCACCAGGTTGCTCAGTGATAAGCTCATTATTTTACTCGCTTATCTATATTATTTGCTACTATTTTATGTAGTTTTATTGAGTTTATATATATATTCTATGCATGAGTCTATATTAGGTGGTATAATGCGCATTTTGGTGTTTTTGCAGGGTTTTAGGCCTAAGTTCACGAGAAATTCGTTCCGGAAGCAGTGACGTGTAAGAGTAGCAGTGAATATTTCTTCCACAAAAGGAATTCGAGCTATTGTCACATGGCAATGGATTATGCTTTGAGTTAGCTCTCCAACGCAACTGGAATCGGGTCAATCGGAGTTCGGAGGAGGAAGTTATGGCCAAAACCGTGAGATCGCGCAGAAGGGGCGAGAAGCTGCGTCGACAGACGCCAATTGGCATCGATCGACGCCGACCAAGAACCCACGTCGATCGACGTGGATCAGCCACGATCGACGCGAGGTGTCTGCTGGAGCGGAAATTCGAGGAAAAACGGATTTATTAATATCTTTAGCCCTAGATTTTATAGGATACACATCCACCACTATAAATACCTAAGTAAATTCGATTTTTCAGTACCAATCATCATAGTATTCAGTTTTTAGAGTTTGGAGACTTGGGGAACACGAAACCCTTTTATTTTCTTGTAAGTTCTTTATGTTTATGCAATTTAATATGTTTTCTTTTGGATTTCTATCTGCGATGAGTGGCTAGAAACCCTAGCGGGTTCTAGGGGTTGATATTATTATGGATGCATGTTAGGATTAATTAATTAGGTTCATGATTCCTGTGTTTATTCTATAATTCTAGATTAATTCAAGGACCGAGAGGTGACGATTAATTTAGATGTTTAGCTATTGATAGAAGGACCGAGAGGTGAATATTAATAGTGGGAATAGGAATGCATGATACAATCTACACTATCCAAACAGATGTACTAGACTGTAGGAATTGAACTGATTTGCTTATCAGATTGACTAATTTGGTGTACTTTGATACCGAGCGGAGATAGTCACTAATTAGTAATCTAGGTTACAATTTGATCACTGTAATTTCTACATATTAATTATAGAAATAGTGGCAAATAAATTTATAAACCCTAAAGTTATCGATCCAGGGGAATGAAGCAATGAAAACCTTAAGTACTAAATCATAAGTTCTCAAAATACTAGTCAGGAAAATCAATTGAAAAGTTTTGGTTGTTTTGAAAATCGCAATACTAGCAAATGAAAATTAAACAGGTAATTAAAAAGCTTTTAGATTCAAATAAGAGAAGCACAGATTCCAGGGATATCTACCTATCAAGTATGACATGTATGAATGAATCGATTAATTTCCAATTTTAATTCCTCTTCGTAGTGAAACATCAGAAAAGTATTACGAACTTCTTTGTTGGACAATTCGTAAAGTAGATTAATTAATTACCTATCTCCGCTCGGTCTCAAGATAAATTAACTAACTCCAAAGATCTACAGATTTATTCCTACAATCAATCTCCTTCAGTTACGACAAGAAATCAGATTATATTGTGAAAATCTCTTTCCATTGAAAGCTATCACAATTACGTCTCAAGTAATCAACTAGAAAATCCTAAGATGTGATCAGCAAATCAAGTGAATGCGATCACTCTGAGAGGGGGAAAACCTATGAAGGGCCCAAGCAAGCAGGGACAGACACCCGAGATGAAGAAGAAGTCATCACAGGCAAAGCTCCGTCGATCGACGGTCGATCGACGATGCTTCCCCGTCGATCGACGAAGATCAAAAACTTCAGTCGACTGAGACTGACTCTCGTCGATCGACGACCACCCCTGTCGAGCCACCTATGTATAAGCCTCCCTTGCCATATCCGCAGCGGTTTGCCAAATCAAAGATGAACGAGACGTACGCACGCTTTCTTGAGAACATGAAGAAAGTAAACATCAACATTCCGCTGATTGAGGCACTACGAGAGATACCGGGGTATTTGATGTTTTTGAAGGATATGGTCTCACAGAAAAGACCCTTCGTGGAGCAGGAGAGGGTCAACTTGTTCGAGGAATGCAGCGCGGTTATTCAGAAGAAGATGCCGCTTAAGAGAGAAGACCCGGGATCCTTCACGATCCCTTGTGTCATTGGAGGCGAGACCTTTGGGAAGGTCCTTTGCGATTCCGGCGCATCCATAAACTTAATGCCGCTGTCAATCTTCAAGCGGTTGGAGATCGGGAGCATCAAACCAACGACCATATCATTGCAGATGGCTGACAGATCGGTGTCCTACCCAAGAGGCATCGTGGAAGACGTACTTGTGAAGGTGAAGGACTTCATCATTCCAGCAGACTTCGTGGTGCTTGACATGGAAGAAGACCACAACATCCCGCTTATCTTGGGGAGATCTTTCTTGAAGACTGCTGGAGCATTGATTGACATTCGAGACGGAAAACTGACGTTCCGAGTTAATGACGAGTCGGTCACCTTCCCCATCTATAAAGCAGTGCAGAAGCGTAATGAAAGGAGCTACCCGGAAGAGTGCCACATGATCAATTGTTCAAATCCGGTGATTTCCTCTCCCTTTTCTTCTCTTAAAATTGATCCGGATTTTCTGGAGAACCGCTTACTACACTCTTTGTGTTTGTCTTCAGATTTGGATAAGGCGAACGATGAGCTTGTGGATTTGGTGATGGAGCTGGATGTACCCGAGGGAATAACACAGGAGAAAGAGAACAAACGGAAGCAGTTATCAAGCCGACACAGCCAGAAAAAGAAGAGAAAACGTGGAAATACCTCCACGTCGATCGACGCACACCATGCGTCGATCGATGCAGCCTTTGGATCCACGTTGATCGACGCTACTGTCACGTCGATCGACGCACGAAGGAAGTCAGACTCGGAGCTTTCGTCAGCAAAAGCAGCATGACGTAGAAAAGGGATTGCGGCAGTTTCACCCATGTCAACCGACGCAAATCGGGGAAAACTGCAATCTAACACTAATCCGCTGGTGCTGGAACTCAAGATGCTTCCGGCACACCTTAGGTTTGGGAAGTTGGAAAAATTACTACGAATTCTACAGAAGTACAAGTCCGCCATTGGGGGGACATTGAAAGACACCAAGAAATGGGGGATGCAAGTTATCAAGAACAAAGATGGAAAGGAGGTCGCGAAAGGACCTGCCTGGACCCGACCTCCCAGATGGTGATTGAAGACTCCGGGGGATAAAAAAGTTGATGTCTGAGATCAACTACCAGGTATCGTTCCCTCTTTTGTCTGATTTTCAAACTTATTCCACTCTTCGAGTTGGAAATAAGTTTGGGGGGATGTGGGCAAGAGATGGAACGTCCTATCTTTTATTTATTCTCCTTTCTGTTTTTAAATTTTTCGTACCTTTCTATTTTATGCTATTTTGTGGGGGAAAATTTTGAGTTTTGAAGATAACCTGAATGAGATTGTGAGATTAGAATTGATTGAGGGTTGAGTATTGAATTGATTGAGATTGTGGTTAGATGCCTATGAATGTAGAATACCGCATGATAGGACTGATTTGACACTTATACTTGCATGCTGATTGAGCTGATTTGAAATTGACTGTGGAAGAAATTTTTTGAATCCTTGTGTGAGAATTTGAGCCTTTATTTCGTTTGATGTGAGATTCACATGTGTGTTTTGATTTCTCTAGAACTTGCCTATTTTCTGTGTTGAGACTGCATAGTATGCACAAGTTTAGGAAATGATATTAGGCCATCTTTGTTAACCCAATATCCTAAACACTGTCCCTTCACAATAAAATTTTCCCTAGTTAGCCATTTTGAGCCTGTACAATTTTTCTTTCCTTGTCTATGAGATTAAGAAAAGTATTGTCTCACTCGTGTCTTGAGTTGTGGTATGTATGGGGATTGATTAGTGAATTGGTGATAAGATATGATAAATTAGTGGTGAAAAGATGTGTGAAAAAGAAGCTCTCATAAGCTCTCTGAAAAGAAAAGAATACAAAATTATCGAAAAGAGCATAAGAGATTCCAAATGAGCTATATAAAAAACAAAAAAAAATTGAGTTTGTTGATGTATATGAGGAGATAAGGTGGATGATTATAGATAGTGGTTGGAGATGTTGAGAGTCATGAACTCAATTGATTTAGTCACTTGGCCATATTTCCCTTCCTTATCAGAAAAAGCCTACGTTACAACCTTTCGAAAGTCCTTTTTGATTCTAGACTTGTGTGCACATTCTAGCAGTGGAGATATTAGAAAATTTGCAAGCCTATGGTAGAAATTTCTTCATACATGTTGTTGAGTGCTTTCATCTTTACCTTAAACACTTGAGAGTTGAGCGATACACTTCCTGTGAGTTCTTCCACGGTTGATGAATTTTCTATTTCTTTCAAATTGCTTGTGGGTAGTGGATTCTTGGTTCTTGACTGTGATGAATCTTGTGAGGCATTGCACTTTAACCACTTGATCTTTTGATTTCTTTCTTGCCTGTTGATTGAGGACAATCAAACGTTCAAGTTTGGGGGATTTGATAAGCTCATTATTTCACTCACTTATCTATATTATTTTCCTACTATTTTATGTAGATTTATTGATTTTATATATATATTTTATGCATGATGTCAATATTAGGTGGTTTTAGGTGTGTATTGATGTTTATGCAGGTTTTTAGGCCTAAACTCACGAGAAAACCGTTCCGGAAGCAGTGACGTGTAAGAGTAGCAGTGAAGAGTTTTTCCACAAGAGGAATTCGGGCTATTGGTGCATGGAAATGGATGATGCTTTGAGTTAGCTCTCCAACGCAACTGGAATCGGGTCAATCGGAGTTCGGAGGAGGAAGTTATGGCCAAAATCGTGAGACCGCGCAGAAGATACGAGAAGCCTCGTCGATAGACGCCAATCAGCATCGATCGACGGAGACCAGGAAGACTCGTCGATCGACGTGGATCAGCCACGATCGACGCGAGCCTCTCTGCTGGAGCGGAAATCTGATAAAAATCGGATTTATTCATATCTTTAGCCCTAGAATTGATAGGATACACCCCACCTCTATAAATATCCTAATTATGTCGATTTTGAGAGTACCTTTGACCTTTTTCTCATACTTTATTCCAGATTTCAGTTTTTAGAGAGATTTCCAAGAATTTTAGAGTTTATGTTTGAAGACAGAAGTTTGTGGGAAGACATTCAGACCCAAGTTTTTATGCAATTCAGGTTTTATCTTTCTATGATGAATATTACCTTGAATATGTGTAACTAAATCCTTCCTCAGATTCTAGGGTTTCGAATTATCAATGTATACATGTTTGATTAATTGAATTATTTTCCCTTTCCATTCGTAGTTTGTGAAATCTGTGCTTATTTGTAATCTTGATTTGCTGATCACATCTTAGGATTATCTAGTTGATTACTTGAGACGTAACTGTGATAGTTTTCAATGGAAAGAGATTTTCACAATATAATCTGATTTCTTATCGTAACTGAAGGAGATTGATTGTAGGAATAAATCTGTAGATCTTTGGAGTTAGTTAATTTATCTTGAGACCGAGCGGAGATAGGTAATTAATTAATCTACTTTACGAATTTTCCAACAAAGAAGTTCGTAATACTTTTCTGATGTTTCACTACGAAGAGGAATTAAAATTGGGAATTAATCGATTCATTCATACATGTTATACTTGATAGGTAGATATCCCTGGAATCTGTGCTTCTCTTATTTGAATCTAAAAGCTTTTTAATTTTCATTAGCAAGTATTACAATTTTCAAAACAACCAAAACTTTTTAATTGCTTTTCCTAACCAGTATTTTAAGAACGTCTGATTTAGTATTTAGGATTTTTCGTTGCTTCATTCCCCTGGATCGATAACCTTAGGGTTTACAAATTTGTTTGCCACTATTTCTATAATTAATCTGTAGAAATTACAGTGATCAAATTGGCGCCGTTGCCGGGGAGTGAACAGAATTAATCTGTAGAAATTACAGTGATTAAAATACTGATTTAGGCTGTAATTTTTGTATTTTCCATTAATTTCTCGTACCTTTTGTCATTCACGTCGATCGATGCTTCATCTCGTCGATCGACGTAGTTGTTTTCTTCCTCGTCGATTGACGCTTAGTCTCGTCGATCGACGCTGTGTTCTTTTTTTCAGAATTTCCATTTTTAATTTTAGTACGTTTCGTTTTATTTGCAGTTTTACCTCACTACCTCCTTTGCTGTACAGGTAGTGCATGAGTACAAGAGCTAGAGGAAAAGACCCGCTTTATTACTACCCGGACATTGAAGCCACCTGCAGAAAGATCTGAAGGAATAAGCGTGCTCAGGAAATTCGAGAAAAAATGGATTTATTCATATCTTTAGCCCTAGATTTGATAGGATACACATCCACCACTATAAATACCTATGTAAATTCGATTTTTCAGTACCAATCATCATAGTATTCAGTTTTTAGAGTTTGGAGACTTGGGGAACACGAAACCCTTTTATTTTCTTGTAAGTTCTTTATGTTTATGCAATTTAATATGTTTTCTTTTGGATTTCTATCTGCGATGAGTGGCTAGAAACCCTAGCGGGTTCTAGGGGTTGATATTATTATGGATGCATGTTAGGATTAATTAATTAGGTTCATGATTCCTGTGTTTATTCTATAATTCTAGATTAATTCAAGGACCGAGAGGTGACGATTAATTTAGATGTCTAGCTATTGATAGAAGGACCGAGAGGTGAATATTAATATTGGGAATATGAATGCATGATACAATCTACACTATCCAAACAGATGTACTAGACTGTAGGAATTGAACTGATTTGCTTATCAGATTGACTAATTTGGTGTACTTTGAGACCGAGCGGAGATAGTCACTAATTAGTAATCTAGGTTATATTTGCCAAACAAGGAAATATAGCATTGTTGCAGTATTCCACCTGTTAAATTAATTGACTCCTACATGTCATCCATAATAAGAATTTTTCCCTAGAATCTGTGTTCCTTTAAATTGCTTTCAAAACTACTTTAATTTTCTGCATTGTTTTCTTTACTTTTATAAAACCCTGATTTTGGATCTCTCAAACAATGAATCTTAGGATCATAGCTAGTATATAGGATAGTTTCCCCACACAATTCCCCTGGATCGATAACCTTAGGGTTTACAAATTTATTTGCCGCTGTTATTATAATTAATCTGTTAGAAATAGCAGTGATCAAATTGGCGCCGTTGTCGGGGAATTGTTAGATTTTATCTTGTTACTAGTTCGTTCTAGGATTTGTTGGATTGAGTTTTAATTTTCTGTACGTGTGCGTGTGTGAGTTTTGGAGTCTACGTCTCGCGTCGATCGACGCCACCTAGCGTCGATCGACGTCGATCACTTTGCAACGTCGATCGACGAACACCTTTCGTCGATCGACGCGACCACTCTTTTGTGACGATCGACGTGAATCCATGTCGATCGACGCTGAACTGATATTTACCTATTTCCTGTGCAGGTGCATGAACACGCGAGCCAAAGGAAAAACACTCGAAGCCTTTGTCCCTGAAATTGAAACAACCTGCAGGAAAATCTAAAAGAAAGGAAAAGAAAAACAAGGAGAGATGGCTGAGAATCCTGAAGCACCTCTGCAAAATATGACTCCCGAGGAGCAGAGGCAATTTGTGAATGAAGTACATCAGCTGAGAGCACAACTACAAGCAACCCAAGCTACTCAGGCGGAGCAAGCTGCAAGACTGGCAGAGTTGAACGACAGGCATATTGTGGTTCCACAAAGATCTATCTTGGATCGATTTCTTCCACAGCAAGTGGAGGCCGGATTCAGAGTTGGCATTGATGCCAACAACTTCGAGCTGCGCACAAGCCAAATTCAGATGGTGCAGCAAAACCAGTTTGGGGGAAGAGCTGTAGAAGACCCATATACCCACCTCAACCAATTCATTGAGGTGTGTAACACTGTGAAGCAGAACGGAGTAACCCAAGATGTGATCAGGATGAGACTGTTCTCGTTCTCACTTAGAGACGAGGCACGGTCTTGGTTTGCTGGACTGGATAAGAGTCAGATCGGGACATGGGAGGAGCTTCGAGCAGAGTTCCTTACCAACTACTTCCCACCGAGCCTGCTGCTGAAGAGGAAAGCTGCCATTACTACTTTCAAACAGATGTATGATGAGTCATTTTACGAGGCCTGGAAGAGATACAAAGAGCTTCTACGACTCTGTCCTGGACATGGCATCGATCTGGAGATGCAAGTGTGTCATTTTTATGAGGGACTGAACCCTCACATGAAGGAGCTGGTTGATGCATCTGCTCGAGGAATACTGATGAAGACGAGTGGTGCAGAGAGTATGAGGTTGCTGGCTGATATGACGCTGAATAGCCACCAATGGCCAACTGATAGGCAGCTACCAGTCAAAGCAGTCGAGACAAAGCCAGAATTCGACGTGGTTGCTGAGGTGAAAAAGCTCTGGGAGGAGATTGAAAAATTGGGCACATCACAAGTTGGAGCTGTTGCAGAGCCAAGCATGGCCATAGTACCCGTAGAGGCTGACTACATCAACAGGAGTGCAAGCAGTTCGTCTGGAACTGCCAGTACGGAGGTGAACTACATTGGCGGTGGTTATCAGAATAAATACCAAGGCAATCAAGGGTATCAGTACAACCATGGGCTATCTCACCCTGGTTTATCCTATGCTAACCCTTCTGCTGCAGAACACCCTCCGCCTGGTTTTGATGCAGGTACTGGAGGAGAGATCGTGGAAAGGAAGAAATCCGTGGTAGAGGAGACGCTCGAGAAATTCATCAAGAGCTCGGATAACCGGTTTGGGAAAGTAGAAACCGAGGTGAAGGGAATGGCCAACCACATGCAGCTGATGACGAAACATCTTCAGATGATGGACACACAATTGAGCCAGATCGCCACCACACTCGGCAACCAACACAAGCCTGGACAACTTCCGAGCACAATGGAGGTGAACCCCAAGGCCCAAAAAGACTGCAAAGCCGTTACTTTGAGGTCTGGGACGAGCTACAAGGGTCCCGAGATGGCTGTAGACGATTCTGGAGATGAAAAGAAGCAAAAATGCACAGGAGATGAATCCACGTCGATCGACGGACCTGCCACGTCGATCGACGCAGAAAAAAAAGGCCCGTTGATCGATGCCACACTACGTTGGTCAACGCCGAAGTCTGTCCCAGGCACGAAGTTGAAGCATTCTGAAGATCAGCTCCCTCCTTTGCCATTCCCACAGAGGTTCGCAAAGCAGAAAGAGGACGAGAAGTTCTCCAGATTTGTGGAGAATCTGAAGAAGGTCAGCATCAACATCCCGCTGATCGAAGCACTAAAGGAAATCCCGGGGTACATGAAATACCTCCGGAAATTGATGAGTGGAAAGAAGCAGTTCGTGGAGAATGAGACGGTGAAGATCCACGAGCAGTGGAGCCTGCTACTTCAAAAGCAGGTGCCCATCAAGAGAAGCGATCCTGGATGCTTCTCTATTCCGGTTGAGATTGGGGGACACACATTCGAGAGAGTACTATGCGATACTGGGGCCAGTATCAACCTGATGACGTACTCCATCTACAAGCATCTCAACATCGAAGAGATGAGGCCCACGACGATCACCCTGCAGATGGCAGACCGGTCTGTGTCCCGCCCGAAAGGTATACTAGAGGATGTGCTCATTCGTGTGGGCCATCTCATTTTTCCTGCAGATTTCATGGTGCACGAGATGAAGGAGGACGAGAATATGCCCATGATCTTGGGGCGTGAGTTTCTCGACACTAGCGCTGCTCTCATTGACTGTCGAGGCGACGAGATCACACTCCGAGAGAATGACGAGAGGATCACCTTTGTGATCGATAAGAACAAGAAGAAGGCGGAGTGCAATCGAATCTCCACTACTTAAGAAGAGGATGAGTCTGAAGAAGACGAAGCAGCTGCCATTGAGTGGGAGCGAGGAAATGATTGGGTAGCAGTGTCAACTGCGCCACCCTTTTCTGAGCTCACCACCATTATCAAAGACCGGAAAGTCTACATGGTGGATGCCAAAGATCGACGAGTCTGGACCCGACCTCCTTGGCAGTGATTTGAGGTATCGTCGAGCTGCGACGTTAAATCAAGCACTTGTTGGGAGGTAACCCAACATTTTCCGTATTTTCTTTTCAATTTTCGTTTTTTTTATTTATTATTTCGAATTTCTGCTTTTATTTCTTTGCTAACAGTTGTTTTGCATTATTGAAAAAAAAAATTTGGAGATCAGCTCGATGTCGATTGACGCAGCCTGGCGTCGATCGACGCCGAGCAACCGGCGTGATACACTTCGATCTGCGAAGGGATCGACAAGAAGGCTTCAAGTCAATCGACGCAAAGTGCCAACAGCCACTATTTCACGCCGCGTAATGTTCGAAGACTCCGGGGGATAAAAAGTTGATGTCTGAGATCAACTACCAGGTATCGTTCCCTCTTTTGTCTGATTTTCAAACTTATTCCACTCTTCGAGTTGGAAATAAGTTTGGGGGATGTGGACAAGAGATGGAACATTCTATCTTTTATTTATTTTGCTTTCCGTATTTAAATTTTGCCTTAATTTTTAAGTTTATTCTATTTTGTGGGGAAAATTTTTGAGTTTTGAAATAACCCGAATGAGACTGTGAGATTAGAATTTATTGAGGGTTGAGTTGAATTGATTGTGATTGTGGTTAGATGCCTATGAATGTAGAATACCGCATGATAGGATTGATTTGACACTTGTGCTTGCATGTTGATTGAGCTGATTTGAAATTGACTGCGGAAGAAAATTTTTGAAACCTTGTGTGAGAATTTTGAGCCTTTATTTCGTTTGATATGAGATTCACATGTGTGTTTTTATTTCTCTAGAACTTGCCTATTTTCTGTGTTGAGACTGCATAGTGTGCACAAGTTTAGGAAATGATCTTAGGCCATCTTTGATAGCCCAATTCCCTAAACACTGTCCCTTCACATTGAATTTTCCCTAGTTAGCCACTTTTGAGCCTATACAAAATTTTTCTTTCCTTGTCTATGAGATTAAGAAGAAGTATTGGTTTCGCTCATGTCTTGAGTTGTGGTATATGGGTGGAATGATTGTGATATGGAGATAAGAAAATATAAATTAGTGGTGAAAAGATGTGTGAAAAAGAAGCTCAAAGAAATAATTAGAATTCTCATAAGCTCTCTGAAAAGAAAAGAATACAAAATTATGTAAAGAGCATAAGAGATTCAAAATGAGCTAGGAAAAAAAAAAAAAAGGGTTGTGTATTTGTTGATATATTGGAGGAGAAGGGTGAATGAACTTAGATGGAGGTTTGGATTGATTGAGGAAATACAACTTGATTGATTTTAGTCACTTGGCCATATTTTCCTACCCCTCACAAAAGCCTACATTACAACCTTATGAAAGTCCTTTTTGTTTCTAGACTTGTGTGCACATTCTAGCAGTGGAGATATTAGAAAATTTGCAAGCCTATGGTAGAAATTTCTTCATACATGTTGTTGAGTGCTTTCATCTATTCCTTAAACACTTGAGAGTTGAGCGATACACTTCCTGTAAGTTCTTCCGCTGTTGATGAATTTTCTGTCTCTTTCAAATTGCTTGTGTAGTGAATTTTTGATTCTTGACTGTGATGGATCTTGTGAGGCATTGCACTTTAATCGCATGATCTTTTGATTTCTTTCTTGCCTATTGATTGAGGACAAACAAACGTTCAAGTTTGGGGGGTTTGATAAGCTCATTGTTTTACTCGCTTATCTATATTATTTTCTACTATTTTATGTAGTTTTATTGAGTTTATATATATATTCTATGCATGAGTCTATATTAGGTGGTATTATGCGCATTTTGGTGTTTTTGCAGGGTTTTAGGCCTAAGTTCACGAGAAATTCGTTCCGGAAGCAGTGACGTGTAAGAGTAGCAGTGAAGATTTCTTCCACAAGAGGAATTCGAGATATTGGCACATGGCAATGGATGATGCTTTGAGTTAGCTCTCCAACGCAACTGGAATCGGGTCAATCGGAGTTCGGAGGAGGAAGTTATGGCCAAAACCGTGAGACCGCGCAGAAGGGGCGAGAAGCTGCGTCGACAGACGCCAATTGGCATCGATCGATCAAGGAACACAAGAAGTCATACTATTCACGACACGCCTATCCGCGTATTGGCTGCAATGATTGTGTCAATTATCATCTAGACTGGCGACTACCTACATCTAGACGAATAAGAACAAGCTCTAGTATGCTTCAATCACAAAGAGGAAGGTAAACAAGCAATAATCAAACCTAAATCTCATGCATCCTCATCCAAATCAACATCCAAGTAGAATTAGAACTTCATACCTTTCAATTGTACAATTACAATTTTGAATTCAATGAACGTCATTACAAATTGAAAGGAGTAATAAGATGTTTTTGTCGTATTTTGGTTGTGTTTTCGTGTTTTGTGTGTTTGACTTGTGTAGGATAGGTTTTTGGCATAAACAAGCATATTTGGTGGAGTTTTGGAGGAAAATCGCAAGGTTTTGGAGTTTGGAGAGCTCGATCGGCCGAGCGGGTGCAGGACCGGCCGAGCGGGGCTTCAGAGGGCTCGACCGGCCGAGCAAAGGCAGGACAGGCTGAGCGAAGCTGCAGAATTGGGTTCAGAGAGCTCGATCGGTCGAGCAAGTGCAGGACCGGTCGAGCGAGTGCGGACAGAGACTTGGCTCGGTCGAGCAATGCCTCGCTCGGCCGAGCCAAGTCAGTTCTTGGCGGTTGTTGGCAGTTATTGATGGCCCGGGCGAACCAAACTTCGACCGGGCGATCCGAGGGCCTGATTGCTTGCCTATAAAAGGGGAAAGAGCGGTTATTTGAGGAGACTTTTGTCATTTTTCACATACGTTAGCTAGATTTTTCCCTAGATTCCATTTTTCCATTCCAATTCATCATAATCCTAGAACATCTAGGAGATTAATTCATCAATACTTGGAGGAGATTGAAGATTAAAAGTGGTGGATCAAGACAACCAAATCCAATTTGGGGAAGATTCTTATTACTTCTTTCAATTTGTAATGACGTTCATTGAATTCAAAATTGTAATCGTACAATTGAAAGGTATGAAGTTCTAATTCTACTTGGATGTTGATTTGGATGAGGATGCATGAGATTTAGGTTTGATTATTGCTTGTTTACCTTCCTCTTTGTGATTGAAGCATACTAGAGCTTGTTCTTATTCGTCTAGATGTAGGTAGTCGCCAGTCTAGATGATAATTGACACAATCATTGCAGCCAATACGCGGATAAGCGTGTCGTGAATAGTATGACTTCTTGTGTACCTTGATCCAATCCTTGTGCGGAGATAGGGCATAGGGCAATGATTTACGAGCTTTTAGGAGTGGCCTAGGGTCCGATAACGTGATGGTTTGAGGACGTTAGTATCATCTACGGTTGGTTCACCGTGACTGGGGATTGACTAGTGTAGGGTAAGAGTTCATCCAATTAGGAATTAAAATGTGTTTACATCTATGATTTACCTAAGTTGATTGCATCCAAGTTCATATCAACATCCTATCTTCCTATTTTGAGCATTTGTGTGTTTTGGTTTACCAAATTGTGTAAGGAATTGATTGAGTGAATGTCAATTGATTGTTTGATTCATGTTAGTCTTACATTGTTAGCATAGGTTTACATTACTTGCCTAGTTGATAAATAATTACTCAACGATTGAATTTGCCTAGCTATAAGAACTTTGCCGTAGTATCCCGGTACTCTAGCAGGCAAAACGGAGAAGAACCTGGATTTGATATTTTATTCTTTGTGAGGTTGAGAGTTTAATTCCATTGAACTTTTAGCCGCATCAAGTTTTGGCGCCGTTGCCGGGGACTTCATTTAGTAGGTTGCTAGATATTGGGGGAAAAGTGAAGCTTGTAGGCTAGGTGTTTGTGTTAATATTGTTACTAACATTTGTTTGATAATTGTTCTAATTTTGTTTTCTTTTGGATTTTTGTTTTTGTTGGAGACTTGCCTTTGTTGAACTCTTGTAGGTGTCTAACATGGAGAGACTTATTAATGTGCAAGAAGAGCTCAAGAAGAGCTTTCATATTGTTAATATTGTTACTAACATTTGTTTGATAATGGGTGTTCATCAAGAAGAGCTCAAGAAGGAAGGCACCGAGGAGACGGTGAAGAACATAGAAGGAGGTAGAATAGAGGAGCTTTCACTTGAAGAGATTCCAACAATACAGGCATTGGAACATTTCATAGAAGAGGAAAAGCCGATAATAAGCAAGGAGAAGGAGGATAGGTTGAAGCGGAGAATGTCAACTTGGGAAGTAGGCAAGGTTGAGGAGAGAATGGTGAGTGCATTGGATGAATGGATCAATGAATTTTTTGAAGTCGGGATTAGTTTGGAGAATGTCTTAAGGATCACTTCAAAGAAGAAGCACTCATTCATGCAATTCGAGTTCAATAAGATAATCAATTCTCCTTGGAGAGATGTTAGGGGTGAAAGAAAAATTGCCTTGGACAAATTGCTCCCAAGTAAATGCAGATTAAGGGAGAAAGGTGTATTAAAAACCCACAAGATTTTTGACAATGGGTGATGTGGTAAGGTCGTCTAGCTACCGACGTTAAGGAAGCGCTTGTTGGGAGGCAACCCAACCAATTTTATTGCTTTTGTTTAATTGCTTCTAGTTGCTTTGATTTTGAATAAATGTCTAGTTTGTTTGTTTTTGTGTTTGTAGGAGGAGCAACAAGATCGAGAGGAGTGACGATGCACCGTCCACCGTTTTTGCAAACTTAGTCTCACTTGACTAAGTTTGGGGGAATGTGCCGGTAGCCGGTGCCTCGGTTTATTCTTCTCCATCTCTTATCCTTTATCTTGCTTTAGTTTAGTTTAGTTGTTGGATATTGACCCTTTATTGGATTTGATTCGATTTGGTTGTATCTATATTGATATTCTACCTTGGATGAATATTTTAGATTATGCTCATCGTGATGATTTGTATGGATATTCTCATGAGTTTGAGTTTGTTGAATGGATTTGTTTGTTGAACATTATTTTGATGGTATGTTTGGTGGAGCTAGTGGAAAAATGGTTTATTTGTATAGATATTTGGATAGTGGAATGATGATGGAAAGAGGTTTTGGAAGTGGATGTGATTTATGAATGTTATTGTTTGATATTTGATGATGGATGGAATCATTAATGAGTTGGCATGATTGAATACTTCCTATTATGCATGGTTTGTGGTTTGGATTATTGGTTTGGTTTGAATGGTGGAACTAGTGGATATTGTCTAATCATTGTTGATATTTGGTTTGTGGATAGTCAGTGGAAATGAGAATTTAATCGGCTAGTTTATGCTCAATTGTTTGGTGGTGTATGCTTTGTAGTAGGTGCAAAATAAGGAATGGAGAGCGAAGATCGTGCCTACTGATGGGTAACGTTTTCTATCGTCTTTCCTACCATCTAGTTTCGTTACATTTGTGTTTTGGAATGTAGATTGTTGTAGGATTGTTGTGTGCTTGTGTGTGTGTGATGAACCTAGATGAGACTTGAGTTTTAATCATGATTTACTTAGTGGAGTTTGATGTCTACTTCAACTTATGATAGGGCGGAATCTAGTTTTCAAAGCATGATTTAAGTTTAACTTTTGAATTGCCGAGTTTTGTATGTGGTTAATGCATAGGACTTGACAAAAAGCTGTGAGGTTTGAGCCATGATATTGTCATATCTTTATTGATTGTGAGTGGCAAGATTGAGAGTACGAGATCTAGAACTTGCATCTGTTCTCTATCTATTGGCATGAGTGTGTAACTAGAAAATGATCTTAGGCCATCGTTTCTTAGTCCTACCTTTCACACCGGGAGTATAAGGTGGTTGTTATCATAATTTTGCCTTTCATATCTTTGACCTCCGTGATTGAGCTTATTTGGTGAATCTTCTTTGATATGATTAGGACCATATTTGGGGGGAAAGAGTGTATGAGGGTGAATACGGTGATGAGAGTTGGGTTGGGATTTGATTGGATTTGAATTGATGAGGAATGTTGAGGCATGAAAGAGTGAAATAAGGGATTGTTGTTGATTCTAGAAAAATGAGCATCTACCAAACAAAATTTTGGTGCAAGTGTTAGAAAAGAAAAAAAAAGTGTGTTGTGAAGCACCGACAAGATGAATGAAAGATGGTGCTAGAAGAGAAAAAGAAAAGAAAGAGAAAGAAAGGAAAAAGAAAAATTGTGTTGTGAAATGAAAAGCCTTGGGGTTTGTAGTGGTTCGAAAAGAATAAGTTTGGGGGTTTTGGGAAATTGAGAAGTTTAGTCACTTTGGCCCAAAACCACCCACCTTTTAGTTAGCCACGTTACAACCCGTGAAAAGACCTTTTTGATTCTAGAAACTAACTCGTTGTAGTATAGTGGTGAGAGTGGATGCAAGCCTATGGAAATCAAGCTCGATATCTTGTGAATGTGTGAATCTCATCATCCCTAAACACGTGAGGGAGTGCTTTCGTTTCTTGTATCCATTTTTGATGAGTGGTTCATGTCCTTAGCATTAACCTTGTTACAAAGTTAGGTGATAATCTCGTTTTACTTGAACTTGCTAAGATAACTTTGATGAGCTATGAGGTGTTGCATGAGGTAGATTAATTACTCTACATTGTTTTGATTGAGGACAATCAAAGGTTCAAGTTTGGGGGATTATGATACGTGCGTAAAATGACCCGTATTTTGATATGTGAACATGTTTGTTTGTGGCTATTTTACTCCCGTATCATATGTTTTGTCGTATTTTTGTTGTGTTTTCGTGTTTTGTGTGTTTGACTCGTGTAGGATAGGTTTTTGGCATAAACAAGCATATTTGGTGGAGTTTTGGAGGAAAATCGCAAGGTTTTGGAGTTTGGAGAGCTCGACCGGCCGAGCGGGTGCAGGACCGGCCGAGCGGGGCTTCAGAGGGCTTGACCGGCCGAGCAAAGGCAGGACCAGCTGAGCGAAGCTGCAGAATTGGGTTCAGAGAGCTCGACTGGTCGAGCAAGTGCAGGACCGGTCAAGCGAGTGCGGACAGAGACTTGGCTCGGTCGAGCCATGCCTCGCTCGGCCGAGCCAAGTCGGTTCTTGGCGGTTGTTGGCAGTTATTGATGGCCCGGGCGAGCCAAACTTCGACCGGGAGATCCATGGGCCTGATTGCTTGCCTATAAAAGGGGAAAGAGCGGTTATTTGAGGAGACTTTTGTCATTTTTCACATACGTTAGCTAGATTTTTCCCTAGATTCCATTTTTCCATTCCAATTCATCATAATCCTAGAACATCTAGGAGATTAATTCATCAATACTTGGAGGAGATTGAAGATTAAAAGTGGTGGATCAAGACAACCAAATCCAATTTGGGGAAGATTCTTATTACTCCTTTCAATTTGTAATGACGTTCATTGAATTCAAAATTCTAATTGTACAATTGAAAGGTATGAAGTTCTAATTCTACTTGGATGTTGATTTGGATGAGGATGCATGAGATTTAGGTTTGATTATTGCTTGTTTACCTTCCTCTTTGTGATTGAAGCATACTAGAGCTTGTTCTTATTCGTCTAGATGTAGGTAGTCGCCAGTCTAGATGATAATTGACACAATCATTGCAGCCAATACGCGGATAGGCGTGTCGTGAATAGTATGACATCTTGTGTACCTTGATCCAATCCCTGTGCGGAGATAGGGCATAGGGCAATGATTTACGAGCTTTTAGGAGTGGTCTAGGGTCCGATAACGTGATGGTTTGAGGACGTTAGTATCATCTACGGTTGGTTCACCGTGACTGGGGATTGACTAGTGTAGGTTAAGAGTTCATCCAATTAGGAATTAAAATGTGTTTACATCTATGATTTACCTAAGTTGATTGCATCCAAGTTCATATCAACATCCTATCTTCCTATTTTGAGCATTTGTGTGTTTTGGTTTACCAAATTGTGTAAGGAATTGATTGAGTGAATGTCAATTGATTGTTTGATTCATGTTAGTCTTACATTGTTAGCATAGGTTTACATTACTTGCCTAGTTGATAAATAACTACTCAACGATTGAATTTGCCTAGCTATAAGAACTTTGCCGTAGTATCCCGGTACTCTAGTAGGCGAAACGGAGAAGAACCTGGATTTGATATTTTATTCTTTCTGAGGTTGAGAGTTTAATTCCATTGAACTTCTAGCCGCATCAACCAAGAACCCACGTCGATCGACATGGATCAGCCACGATCGACGCGAGGTGTCTGCTGGAGCGGAAATTCGAGGAAAAACGGATTTATTCATATCTTTAGCCCTAGATTTGATAGGATACACATCCACCACTATAAATACCTATGTAAATTCGATTTTTCAGTACCAATCATCATAGTATTCAGTTTTTAGAGTTTGGAGACTTGGGGAACACGAAACCCTTTTATTTTCTTGTAAGTTCTTTATGTTTATGCAATTTAATATGTTTTCTTTTGGATTTCTATCTGCGATGAGTGGCTAGAAACCCTAGCGGGTTCTAGGGGTTGATATTATTATGGATGCATGTTAGGATTAATTAATTAGGTTCATGATTCCTGTGTTTATTCTATAATTCTAGATTAATTCAAGGACCGAGAGGTGACGATTAATTTAGATGTCTAGCTATTGATAGAAGGACCGAGAGGTGAATATTAATAGTGGGAATAGGAATGCATGATACAATCTACACTATCCAAACAGATGTACTAGACTGTAGGAATTGAACTGATTTGCTTATCAGATTGACTAATTTGGTGTACTTTGAGACCGAGCGGAGATAGTCACTAATTAGTAATCTAGGTTATATTTGCCAAACAAGGAAATATAGCATTGTTGCAGTATTCCACCTGTTAAATTAATTGACTCCTACATGTCATCCATAATAAGAATTTTTCCCTAGAATCTGGGTTCCTTTAAATTGCTTTCAAAACTACTTTAATTTTCTGCATTGTTTTCTTTACTTTTATAAAACCCTGATTTTGGATCTCTCAAACAATGAATCTTAGGATCATAGCTAGTATATAGGATAGTTTGCCCACACAATTCCCTTTGATCGATAACCTTAGGGTTTACAAATTTATTTGCCGCTGTTATTATAATAATCTGTTAGAAATAGCAGTGATCACTCAGCATCCGCATCAGCATCCTCAACAATGTTTGCCATTAGCACGAACATGCCTTCCTCATCATCTTCTTCGGAGGAATAGTTATATTCCTCATCATTATCTGGGATATCAGGTACCTCAATCCTTGTCAGCAACGCCCTGGTTACGACTTTAACAGCACGTCTCTAAAATCTTTGCTTCAGGCGCTCTCTCTCCTCTTTGCTGACTTTCGGACATTCGTGCTTGAGATGATCTGGCGAATCACACTCAAAGCATGTCCTAGGTTGCCGCTCTGCTGAGCGGGTGGATGATGAAGAAAGCTTAGCTTCCTTGGCTTCTTTTTCGGCTTTAGCTTCCAGCATCAGCTTCTGAAGCTTTCACATCTACTCTTCCAGCTCGCTGATCTTTAAATCAATAGGTTGAGAACCTGAGGTTGAGACAACCTCTTTTGCTGGCGATGCTGGAGCAGATCTCTCACCACGGAAAGGCTTCTTGAGCTTCCATTTCCTGGGATCTCTCTTAGCAAAGAATGCTAAGTCTTCAGAGTTAGCAACGGGTGTCGATTGAGCTTGTGCCACGACTGCTTCATTCTTCTTTGACTTTTGGATTATAAACTCGTGAGTTTCAAGTTGAGAAAATACCTCCGATGTTGACATGTTGCTGAGGTCCTTCTCGCTCAAACTTGTCATCTTCGCGAACCAGTCTTCTCTTGGGAAGAGTTTAGAAATGATTTTGTTGTTCATCTCTCCATTGTCCTATGTCTTTCTCAGGTTGCGAAGCTCCGCGACAATAGTGTTGAACCTTTCTTCCGTAGCTTGAATAGATTCTCCTGCATGCATAGAGAATGATTCATATTTGTCAACAGCTACCTGGAGCTTGTTGCGCTTCATTTGTCGGTATCCTGGGAGGATTCACAGACATAATCCCACATCTTCTTGGCTGTATCCAAGTCCAAGGCTTTATCTGCCATCAACGGAGGCAAAGAATCAAAGATAAGCTTCTTTGCTAGGTGCTCCAACTGAGCTCACTTCTTATCCTCTATCGTATATTCCTCGAATGACTTTGGGATCATTTGAGGTGGTGCCAGTTGCCATCAGCAACCTGTCCTATAAAAGCATTAGCTTTCATAATTTTAATAGGACTTTTCTCAAGAACATCTGCCATCTCTGGATGAATGCTTTGAAGTTGTATGATGGCCATCTTGTGCCATGAATTGAACATCTCCTACGTATACTTGGGCAGGGTATGGTTCATCCTGGCAAACTTTAAACCTGAGCTAGACAAACAAAAGAAACAAAATACCAGCGCAAGGAACAACTAGATCTGGTCATAAAGCGACTCAGAAGCAGTCGGTCTTTCAACCTCCTGCTCTGATAACACTTGTTGGTCCCTTGATCAGAGTCGTCGTGGTGAATACAACAAACACACACGAATTGCAGTGGAATAATAAAGGTTCACTTGCACTTAAGTTCCTTATCAAGATTGTTTAGCTCAACTTGAACTTAGGGATTCTTATAGTTATACACTAAAAACTTGGGTTGCTAGGTTTCAAATCAAACACAAGAAATAGTAAACAATAAAATATTAAACAGACACAATATTTATAATGGTTCGATCAAATAGATCTACGTCCACTCCTTAGCCCAAAACGCTAAGAATCTCACTAAGAAAGTATACGAAATACAAAGATTCGCCGAACACTTGCTTAAGGCGGTGAGCTTTCGAGCCGGCCTCAGCAAAGCTATCCTCCGTTACTTCATTCTTCTTAGTTAGCTGCAGCTCCGGCCAAGTCAAGGGCTAACCTTCGTAAAACTTGTCCTTCGCTGCTAGGGGGAGCTTTTAAAATTTTCTCCTGAACTTGTCTGGTTTTGGCAGTATGCCCGTCGGAGTCAATCTCTTTTCAGAGATGTGACTGCTGGATGCTTCTTAGGATGGAAGGTATCCCAGTGATTGTAGATTCTTGAGCAAAGTCAAGGAATCTCTTCAATGTAGTGTCAGATCTTCAATGGGGGACACCACGATTGTTGAGAACTTTGAATATTCTCTTTAATGAGGGCTCTCAACTGACTACTTTTATTGTTTTGCTTTTGTCGTAGGAATCTCAATAATTGCCTTAACGAATCTGATTCGAGTGTTTGTAAAAGCAGTAGTCGTCTCTCTCTGTTAGACACAACGGTCCCTTCGTCAAAGAGAGTTACTTGCTTTTTCGTTCTTTCCGGCATCGTACAGTACTTTCCAACCTACTTCGGGAAAGCCTTCCTTTGTTGTACTTTCTGTCAGAACGGGCGTCTTTTAGCAAGTGTATGCTGAGTATCTCCTTGCTCAGCATTCTATCGGGGAATGCTGAATGCTGGGAGTACTCTGCTAGGTAATTTGACTCTTTCTGATTACTAAGTGATTCTAGCAATCTATCTTCGTAGCTAAGTCTGCTGACCCCTCAGCAGATACGTACTCAGCACTTGAGTCTTGTTCCTTGATTGCTATGTCTTCTAGCAATCTTCTTCTTAGTGGCGAATGCTAACTCCTTCAGCACTATGCTATCTCTTTACTAGTAGCGAATGCTAAATCCTTTAGCATTCTGCTATATCCTCACTACTGACTGGTGAACGAATGTTCCTAGCAGTCTCTTCCTTCAGAATATGATTACTAAAGCCTTAGAAATCATTCTTCTTGGTATTTGACCGCTAACCTCTCTAGCAGTCATTCTCGTCTGCTGGCTTCTCTAGTAGCGACATCTGCTGAGAATTCTTCTAGCATTACGAAGTTACTTGACTTGATATTCTTCGTTCCTTTTGCTGAATCCTTCAGCAATTTTTTCAAGCACTTCCTAATCTATTACAACTCGATATTTTTCCTAAACATGACATTACAACAGAGCTGCTAGACTATGCTAGAATTCAGCAATGATCGACCATCTACTAAGCTTTGATTCAACAAAACTTTTACAATATGATCCTAAGGGAGGAATTTGTGAATAATTCCCAACAGATAAGCTCACTTATAAACTGATGTGTCGCAGCCTAAACCGACAGCATATCCAGGGTTTGTCTCAGCAGTGATACTGTTTATACCTCGCTAGGTCATACGATTCATATGATCCACTGTGATCTCCTACACACCATATGATCATCCCTATAGGCGAGATAATAGGATATTATAGTTCGTATCGTATTTTTGTTATATTAGATAGCGACTATGTTGATGTAATACATTTATGAAGACCAGTGTATCAAACGAACACACTTAATCATAAATGATTTTAGTATACAATCCCAACAAGCTGATGTGATACTTTTAGAATTGATGTGCCAACAGGATGAGGAAGAAAGGAGGTATATGAATGATATTCCTTATGCTAGTTTTGTTGCAAGTTTAATGTACCTAATGATTTGCTCTAGACTAAAATATTGCCTAATTTATAATTGTTACAAGGAGGTATATCTCAAAGCAGGGAAGAAGAAACAAGTTAACATAGGTGAATATATTAATGTACCTGAGAAGGACCTCACATTACGGGCTATAGTATGAAAGAAATCGAGATGGTATTACTAATCCATTGCTTGGGTTTGTGGATTTTAACTTTTCTGCAAATTCATATACTATGAAATCTCAAATCAGGTTTGTGTTCAACTTGTTTGGTACTACAATAGCATGGTGGTCGAAGATACAGCCTGTGGTAGCATTATCTGCAACCGATGCTGAATTTATGGCAGTAACAGATGCAGTAAAAGAAGTATTGGGGCTGAAAGAATTGATCGTGGAACTGGGGTTGCGATAAAAGTCAGTAATCATTATATGTGACAGTCATAGTGCTCTTCAACTTGTAGAACATCATGTGTTTCATGATAAATCGAAACACATCGATGTTAGATACCACATTGTTCAAGAGATAATTGACAGAGGAGATGTTACATTGGAGAAAGTCTCAATGAATAATATGAAGCAGATGCATTAACTAAGGTTGTGCCAACAACCAAGTTTGTGTTTTTTTTCACATTGATCGGGTTGTTCTAATCAATGTGATCAAATTGGTGTTATGAAATGGAACTCATTCGAGGGAGGATGGTGATAGTTAGCCTTGCATTCGGGAGAGAGAATGTGGAGATGAATCCATGGTAACACAAGCATGAGTGTTTGAGGAGCTGCAGCATATCGAAGTAGAAAGAAACGAAGCAGCAGCTGTGTGAAATTGTGATTTCAGTTATAAACTCGTCTGAAGTATTCAGATGAGAGTTGGGCTAGTGAAAGCCATGTGTTGATCAGCGACTGGAAAGAGTATAAAATACAGTTTTTCTGTTGGATCAAAACCCTATCTTCGTCAAGGGTTAAGTGTGATTCATTCCAATTATCTTCTGTGTTAGCGAGAGAGCTAGTTTTCAGTGGAAAGTTCGAGCGAACTTGAGAAACATTCTTGTACATTCATTCTAGGTTAATAAGATCACATAAAATCTCTTGTGGATGTAAGCGTTAGTGATGAACCACGTAAATCTCTTCTCGTTTGATTTGTGTTGTGTATTCGAGTTTTAAGCATTTGTGTTTTCGATTCTTCAACGATTAATCTTTACAATTCTATTGTTTGCGATTTTATACCAGCATTTAAGATTTTTCCTCATAAGTTAGTGATGTACGGTGCCAACACAAAGAGTTGCCATCATACGGGCGCCCCCAGCTTTGCCTTTGGCCTCGGTGAGGCCGCATATGCGCCCGTGTGCTATGACTGAGTCTCGATCTCGATCCTCTATATTCTAGGTTTTAGGTTCTTCGCAATTGGTTCTCGATTGGCCTTTGCAACCTAGGGCCTTGGGTTTAGGTTCGGCCCTTCTACGTCCTATCTTTTTTAAATAATGAAACGAGATTGTTAGGCTGGTGGACTTGGATGATCCAATTGACATAGAGCGCATGTGATATATGCTAATCTCAATAACCATTTTGTCTCCCATTCAAACGACATCATCAAGTCGTCTACGGGTTCCCACACCATAACTGCCATATCATTTTTTCTCATATTGTAACTATCAAACCACGATCATGTCATCATATTAGGTCCATAACTAACATCGCATCATTCATTGACTGACACGCTTCCCCGTTTCTAATGCCTATTTATAGGCATAATTAGGTTCATGCCAATGTTACTAAATAAAGCCACATACTGCACTTTTAAGGAATTGTTGCATTATCTTCCAATTTTCATAATGTTGGCTCAGTCTTCACCTATCTCGTTTAGGTTGTCAGAGCTTCTGTGGTTGTCATGCTGCCTCGTAAAAGACGAATTCGTTTACCTTTAGGAACAAACGCTATTAAAATGAGCACAATTTTTGCATTTTTTCTTGCGGGAAGAGGACTTCTCTACTCGACCATTATTCTGTTTTGTCACTTTTTTTTTATTGCATAATCCTTTATGCTCTTGCTGCATTAAACAATTTTACGTTACAGCACTACCTCTTGGTTTTCAGAATTTACATACAACAGTAATTGACAGTGGTCTTTCTATATTTTCATGATTATCTGCGGATAAAATTTTTCTAACCATACTGAATTAAGGAATAATAATTAATAAAATAAATAAAGTGAGAGAAATACGTAAAGCAATAGTCTTGAGACACGATCCCCTGTATTAAAATCCGAACTCTATCCCCTTTAAACTATGCATGCCGAAATTAAAAAAGTCTCAAATCAAAATCTCTTAAAGTTTAATTTAATTTCATTTTTCTTATTTAAATTATTTCATGATATGTCGGTAATCCAATAACTCAGATAACATGTGTGAACACAGAACTTTGATTGCAGTGCAACTTGATGATAGATAGATAGGACTGCAGTTTTTTAACTATATAGGATGGGCGCATCGGAGAATCGGCAAACCTACATAAATAAATATTACTCCCTCCGTCCCGGTGAAGTAGTCCCTTTTCTTTTCGGCACGGAGATTAAGAGTTGTGAGTGTAGTGGAATTAATATTTTATTGGTGAGTGTGAAAAAATTTGCCTTTTTAGGAAAGTGGGACTAATTTATGGGACAAACAAAAATGGGAAGTGAGACTACTTCAATGGGACGGAGGGAGTATAACTTTATCTATACGTATATCATTTAATATGGCGAGTTTATCTATAAAGAGTTGGTTATACGAAAGCATATGCATATCCACATAAATAATGTAGTATCTTTGTCCACATATTAATATGATTTTTAACATATTATAGTTGGTGCATATGTAGTTGTTGGTTAATCTGTTGTGCATGTCACATTTAATATTAGGTTAATCGAAATTCTTACTTATTTAACCATAAAATTCGTTGTTGGATTAAAGACTTTCTCTATGAATGAGAAAAATAGTTTTAGGGGAATATGACACAAATATTCATCATTTAATCATGTTTGATTACGCAAACTAATTCTAACATTATCATTTAATCATGTTGTTAGATTAAAGACTTTGATTTTATAAGAACGTTGGTCACGCCTATATGTTCGAACTGTATATACAAAGATAGAGATCACGGTTAGCTTGGCTATAATATACAAAGAACTACTCTTTCAAGTTGTTCTCTACCAAAGCTAAGATGAATTACCACACACACTATTCTAGCTTTTGGACTTCAATATGTTGTAGATATTTATGCATTATTATATCTTCTTCGGATTAGAAGAAGATTATCACCAATAAATAGAATTATATTTTAATTTTCAAAAGAAAAAAATCATCGTTAAAGATTAAATTCTAACTATTAAATTTATGAAAATAGTTGATTAAGGTTGGTTGGCATCACGCAATACGTGAAATTTTAACTATGCATATTATAATATTAAATTAAATATTTTATTTATATATAGGTAAATAATATGGATATTCATAACGTGTAAAACATAAAATTATATGATAGGATGATAATAGCAAATATAATTAATATATATAGTGTACATATCATATTATATTGATGTATATTTACTTTGATTAATTTGTATATTATAAATCTAATTTTTTTTTTAATGTGAACAATTCTTACATTATTTTTTTAGTTATTTAAAATTAGAGTACCCAATTTGAATGGAGAGAGGAAGTCTATATGTGAATTAAGCTTATGACAAATTGATCATAAGCTTAATAATTGACAACTTGTACTTCGAGACTGAGACTTATTTATTATTTTCATGAGTTAAAACTGGAAAAGACAGACACCAACTCTTATGTTGGTCCCTGATCAGAGTCGTTGTTAAAGCAGCGGAAGACTAACTTAACAAATGCAGCGGAATGTTCAAGTTAACTTGCACTTAGTCTCTTTTCAAATATTTAGCTCGAGGTAGGCGTTAAGATTGTTTCAAAGATACTCTAGCAACTTGAGATTGCTAGGTTTTGAATAAACAAGAAGAAACAATAAAACAGTAATGAAAGACACAAGGTTTATAGTGGTTCGATCCTCAAAGATCTGCGTCCACTCCTCAGTCGAACACTGAGAATTCACTAAAAAGATATATTCAAGTACAAGGATTCGCCGGTCTCTTGTAGCAGGTGGTGAGCTTTCGAGCCAGCCACTACAAAGCTATCCTCCGTTACTTGGATCTTTCGATCGGCAATTGCGGCTAAGTCAACGGCGCACCTTCGTAAAACTTAACCTTGCTACAATGGAATCTATATATTTCCTTCCTGAACTCTCTTGGGGGTTTTGGCAACAGCCCGTCGTAGTCAATCTCTTTTTAGAGATGTGACTGTTGGATGCTTCCTAGGATGGAAGTTATCCCAATGATTGATCCTTGAATAAAGTCAAGTAATCCTCTTGAATGCAGTGTCATATATTCAATGTTTGACAATTGTTGTTGAGATCTTTGAGATTCTTCTTCTCTCTTTAATGTGCTCTCAACTGACTAATTTCTCACTTTTTGTTCGCTTGTAAAGTTTTCTCTCGTATGAGTTGTTGTTAGACGTAGTCGTAGGATTCAAGGGGGGCTCTCTCTTGTTTGGACTTCTCTTTTATATCTGGAGATTCAAACTTTGAATCTCCAGACCCGTTAGACACAACGTTCACCTTGTCCAAAATAGCTACTTGCTTTTTCATCCTTTCCGGCGTGGTATAGTGCCTTTTTACCCACTTCGGGAAGGCTATTCGTCCTTGGTTGAACCTATTGTCAGAACGGTAGTATTAGCATTCGTTGCTGAATATCTTCTGGCTTAGCATTCTCTCGGAGAATGTTGGGAACAATCTGCAAAGTACTTCGACCTTTTGATTGCTGAGCTCTTCTAGCATTCTGCTTTGTGTCCAATTGTTGACTCCTCAGCAATTGCGTATTCAGCACTTGGGTCTTGATTCCTTATTGCTATTCTTTCTACCAATCTTTTGTGTCTTAGCGAATGCTGACTCCTTCAGCATTCTGTTATCTCTTTTCTTCCGACTACTGAGTAAGTACTCCAAGCATTCATTTCTTCTCAGCACTTGATTGCTACCTCCTTAGCAATCAATTTTGTCTGCTGACTTCTCTAGCAATCTTCTTGACTGCTGAGAACGCTCCTAGCATCCAAAATTTTTGAAGTCTTCATTTCAATTACTGAATCCTTCAGCAATCTTCCGCTAATACTTCTAATATATTACAAATCAAAATATTTCCTAAACAAGACTCTATACATGAGTTGCTAGACTATCTAGACTTTAGCAATGATCGACCAAACTAACTAAGGCTTTGATTCATCAAAACCTTTACAATTTGATCTAAAGGGAGATTTACTACTTATATCTAGGAATATTTTCAGAATAATTCCCAACAATTTCCTCCCTTTTTGGTGCGATCAAAGCCTACTATCAAATGCTGAATCTAAGAAGGAAAAATTTCTGAGTTTACAAGAAATTTTAAGTATCAGAACTAGTCTAGCAATCTAACTCAGAATTTAACCAACTTGATCCTAGCAAGGATTGGTTTAAATAAATTCCCCCTCAATAAATGCTGGGAAATATTCTCGATTAAACATAAGTAAAATGCTTCTTAGGAGTATGCTAGAATCTAGCACACAATTTAATCAGCAAACATTTACTACCAATCACAAGACAAGTAACTCAGCATCCACAATCAATTTCGTTGAATACACGAATAGTGTATATCAACTAAGACACGCAAAAAATTCAGAAGTGGACAATGAGTAATTGTCTAAATCTGATTCAGTTTCATATATAGTTTGAGAGTTTACAAGTACATCGAAATTGAAAAAGACAAAAAGATTACAAAAATCTTGCTAACATATTCAATTTTCGCCTCAGGAGTCGGGAGCAGGCTTCTTGTCATATTCATCGAATTTGCTCATAGCCATCTGCATGAATTTGTCGTATAGCGCTTTGTTCGCTTCTCAATCAGCAGTCTCCCTCTCCAATTTCTTAGCAAGTTTTTCATTTTCCATCTCAAGTTTCCTTAACTTGAGTTTGACCTCCTTCTTCTTCAACTCTTCTTCTGCTAGCCTGTGTTCTTCTTCTTTTGCAGCTAGCTCTTTTTCTTCTTTCTTCCTCTTCTCAGCTTCAGCAATTCTCCTCTCTTCCCCCTCTTTGATTGCAGTGAAAAACGTAGATGAAAAGGAGTTAACACTTTGCACAAGCTTTTGCTGAGAGTCGGCTACTTCTTCTTTCACCACTTCCATATTCTTCTTCACTCCAGATACATCTTCTTTGACCTCTGGTACTGCTTCCCTGACTTCAGAAGCTTCACTTCGTACCTCTGCCACTTCCTGTCTTACTTCAGCAACCTCCATAGCCACTCGTTCATTGATGGCTATGGGAATTGTAGTGGACTGGGCATTTTGGAGAGCATATTGAACAGTAGTATCCAAATAGGAGTGGAGATTATGAGAACTTACAGGTAGTGCATCAAATGTAGAAGTTGCTAGCACAAGTTCTCCGCCACTAGCAGTCTTATGAATCTCGGTAATCAGCTTAGCATCCATAGCATCCTCTTGACACCATTCGCCTTGCGCTTTTAAGTACTGAGCCTCTGCTGCTATGCACTCGGCCTCCAGCAATCTCCATACTTTCGCCTCTGCCTCAGCAAGGTCGACAGCCTTTGCTTCATCGGCATGTGCAACAATGTACTTAGATTCTTCTGCTAAGCGCTCGGCGTCCACTATGTTCCAGGCTTCCTCCTGAGCCTTAGCAAGTTCGGCCGCCTTAGCTTCCTCTATCTAAGTAATTCTTGCAGCTCTTGTCACTTCCAAAATATCGTCTTCTAGGAAATGGACAATCATTTCCTCTTGGTTGTCAAGATTTGCGATCAGCTCTCGGCACTTGTTCTTTTCTAGCTCCTCTTGCTCTCGCGCAACAACTATCCTAGCCAGCAATCTCTCTTTCTTCTGAGATTCATATTCAGCTTGACGCCTTCGATATTCAGCAGCGGCTCTGGCTTGGCGCTTGGAGAGCTCAATTCTAGCATCTGAATGACCATAGGGAGCAAAAGTTGATTTCGGCAGGGATTGGGAAGTAGAGAACATACGGTGGACTCGAATAGCTTGAAGTCTAGCAAGGACTGGTTTATGTGAGAATTGTTTGGTGCCAGACACTTGATCGATCCAATCGTTTGCCCATTGCTCTTCCTTCCTCCAGTAGTTAAGACCCTTGGTGGTTATCACCAGCATCCTCTCCTCAAAACACAGTTGATGCATGATGTAATCATACATTTTCCAGCGCCTCAACTCACTGCTTAACACCTTCCCTTCCTTCGTCGTCTCATCCAACTTAACATAAAAAATATTGGCAATGTCTCTCTTGATCTGAGCTAGGACAAACTCCTCAATCTCAGAAATCATAGGAAACAGGTAAGAGTTTACCTCTTCTTCGAGAAAGACTGGAGCGCACCATTGTGCTACTATCCTTGTTTTGAATCTGCGCCCTGGAAGTCCTTTGAAGGGAACTCGCAGCGTCTCATTTGTGCCTGTAGGAATCTTCCTGAGGAATTTGACATCATAAACATCTTCGGATTCTCCATCGGAATCAGAATCAGAATAGTATGAGGCCAAAAACCTTTCATCTGGTTCATCCTCTTGCCTTGGCTCAGCAGATGAGGGAATAGCAGTGCTATCGGAATCAGACTCAAAATAGCAAGAGGCCAAAAAACCTTCATCTGGTTCATCCTCTTGCCTTGGCTCTGCAGATGAGGGAATAGCAGTGCTAGGCTCCTCGTCAGCACTTGGACCCTCAGCTCTTCTAGAAGTGCTAGCCTCCGGCTCAGCATTTAGTCCCGATCCAGAAGTTCCAACATTCACAATCTTAGTAGATTGAGCAGTAGGCTCCTGAATAATAACTCTTCTTTGGCCATCAGGACGCTCAGCAGCATCAAATACTCCTGCCTCCAACAATGTGCTTAAGTCCTTGTCGGACAAAGCATCGTGTTCTAGCAAAGGGGTGGTGATGGGAACTTGAACAGCTTGTTTTCCTTTCTTTATCATAGCAGCCTCACGAGCTTCATGCTCTGCTGCTAACCTAATAGCTTCCTGAGCTGCACGGTCTACCAACTTAGCAGCTTCCTTTGCTGCTAGCTCGTCAGCAGCCTTCTTAGTTGCAATCGCATCAGCAGCTTCCTTGACTTGTTCAAAATTTCTTTCCCTGGCGTCAAAAGTGATCTTCTCCATCACTTTCTTGTATTCCTTCTTCTCCTTCTCCTTCTGATTCCTCTTCCTCTTCTTGTTCTTCTCCCTTACAGCTTTCAATCGTTCAGAGAAAGGTTTAGCAGAGAGAGGAGTTACCTGCTCTTGCTCCTCAGCAGAAGGAGTTTTTGCGGAAGCTTCTTTCTCAGAGGCTTTAATGATTCTCCTTCGCGTCCGCTTCTTTTCCGGTGAAGCAACATCTGTTCGCTTCCTCTTAGGTACCTCAGCAATGAGTGGACCCAATTGCTCAGCGGGAAGCTCTCCGAGCTACTCTATATCAGCCAGGTCCTGGAAGCATCTTGTTGTCTCTGCAGCCAACCTGGCAGCAACAATTTCCTCAGGGTTAAGGCGATTGCATGCTACAATTGCTGAGTTGCTTACTCTGGTGGATGAACATCATCGGGAGATGTAGGGATATTAGGGTCGACATTTGATTTCCCCTTCAGCATGTATGGACAAGAAAGGTCTGCAGGGGCTGACTTCTTCTTCGTCTGCGGAATAAAATCAGTAGGCAATAGTGACTCACCCCTGTCAAGCTTCGACTTATGGAAGTACATCTCAATGAATCTATTGATCTTCAGCCCAAAGTTGACATTGGATGTGAAGATCCCCTCCTTCTTGATCTTCAAATTTTTCTTGGCGTGATCCAACCAACGTTCAAAGAAAAATTCTGCCCAGTTCCCTTTGATCCCATCAACCAACGCGATCGTAACAGCGTATTTCTTGGCAGATAGTTCTGAGTACGACCCTACGTCGCATTGGAACATTTTAATCATGAGTTCAGCCAAGAGTCGGTACTCATCCTGCAGCTGATTGATAGGCGTGGCCACTTTCCAAGTGAACTCCTTGCTTAAGTCGGGCTTCCTCCACAAATTCCATCGAGCCCTCATCCCATCTGTGTCGTTGACTTTGTAGCTTGCGACACGCTCTCTGGAGTTACAAAGTCCGAACTTCTTTGCAAGCACCTTGGCACTCACCTTGATGATTGTGCCAAAAATCGATGTCTTGAAAGACTTCTGATTTTCCTAAGCTACAACCGCTCTCGCATAAAATTCGGAAACCATGTGAGGTTGAAACCTCAGCGGTTCAGCAGACAAATACTCAGCTACCTGGTCCTTCGCTAGGGCGTCCATCACCCAGATTGGAAATTGTGAAACGACAAGTGGTGTGTAGAGAATGCGATCCTTCATAATCTAAGCGGCCCTCTTCTAAGAATTCGAAAGGCTGGATTGTTCATTTTTCTTCGCGAGCGTGACCAGTTGAGCATAAGGAATCTCATCCTCAATATCTTCCTTCATAACAATCCCAGTAAACTCAGGTAAATGTCGTTCATGAAGAGGAGTAGGAGCAATAGGAGCTTGGGAATGAGTGGGGGATTCAGTAGATGAATCCGACATTTGGGATTGAGCAGGGGATTCAAGATTGGTAGACATATTTGAGTGATTTGGGAGAATTTTGAGAGAAAAAATTCTTGAGGGATAGGGATTTAAAGATTCAAAGTTCAGAAGGTTTACAAATTTGACGAAGTGTGGTGTTTATACCTTCTGAGTAATGAATCCGACGATTGGGGGAACGCCGCTTCAAATCCAATCGACGGTTTAGCAGTTTGGAGAAGATTCGTATGGTGTCCCACACCCCAAAATGCTCGAGTGCTTTTGACGTGTCATCTCCTGGTTCGTCGCCGCCTGTTGCACGCATTAAATCCATCGTGTCACATATAATTAGTGGATTTGAAATTCAAAATATTCGCGCTTTGACTTTATGAGCGAGAGTCGGAGATTGTTGAGAGCTTGGATTCCGCAATCTGCTAGCATTAGGATCCTCAGCAAGCGCATGAACTGCTGAGAGCTTGGACTCAACATTCAAAATTCTAGCATCCATATATTGACTGCTGACGGCATGGACTCAACAATCAATCTATAGCATCCACTGTATCACTTGTTGCAACTTGATGAATTGCTGAGAGCTTGGACTCAGCAACCATTTTCTTAGCAACCATATCTTAACAACAAAATTTCAACAATTAAAAAACGTAAGCTAGGATACATTTCTCTCCTTCTTCTCCAGAAATCCAGAAAGAATGAGAGTTTGAACACATTAATCCCCATCCTTTTCTAACTCCATGAGACCTAACTTCATACATAATTCTTTAAATCTGGCCTCAACAAGTGGTTTAGTGAAGATATCAGCAAGCTGATCTTCTGTGCATATGTATTGAACATCGATATCATTCTTCTCTTGATGATATCTTATGAAATGATGTCGAATGTCGATGTGCTTCGTCCTGGAATGATGAACAGGATTCTTTGTAATGCACCTAGCACTATTGTTGGCGTAGTAGATTGGAACGCATTCTGGAGCAATGTCATAATCTTGTAGTTGCTGCCGAATCCACAATACTTGAGCACAACAACTTGCGGCTTCTACATATTCTGCTTCGGTTGTAGACGTCACCACTGAGTGATGCTTCTTGCTAAACCAACTTATGAGCTTGTGTCCTGAGAATTGGCAGATGCCACTCGTGCTCTTCCGATCGATTTTGCACCCTCCAAAGTCTGAGTCTAAATATCCACTGAGTACTAGCCCATCAGACCTTGGATACCAAATTCCTAAACCTTCTGTGCACTTGAGGTATCCGATTATCCGCTTAGCAGTATCCAGATGCGACTTCTTGGGATTCACTAGATATCTCGCGCAAACTCCTACGACATAGGAAATATCTGGTATGCTAGTTGTTAGATAAAGCAAGGATCCGATAATACCTCTGTGGAGCGTAGGACTCACAAGTTCTCCTCCTTCATCAAGAGAAATCTGGAAGCTCGTGCTTATAGGAATCCTTAAGATCTTCGTCTTCTCTGGACTATACTTAGCAATAAGATCTCTTGTATACTTCGTCTGATGGATAAAGATCCCTTCACTCGATTGCTGAACTTGAAATCCGAGAAAGTAGGACATCTTCCCCATCATACTCATCTGAAAGTTACTTTGCATTAGCTCTGAAAACTTTTCACATAAGATTGGATTCTTAGAGCCAAAAATAATGTCATCGACATATATTTGCACAAGTAAGATACTTCCTTCATCTTTGATTCGATAGAGAGTTTGATCAATCTTCTCTTTCTTGAAGCCATTGTCCAGCAGGAACTTAGACAAGGTTTTATACCATGCCCTTGGTGCCTCCTTCAAACCATATAAGGCTTTCCTTGGTTTCCTTGTTCGAAGCTTGGTGGTTGCTCAACATACACCTCTTCTTTGAGCTCACCATTAAGAAAGGCACTTTTCACGTCCATCTGCAGGACTAAAAACTTATTATGGGTAGCATATGCGAGAAACAACTGTATTGCTTCCAGTCGGGCTACCGGAGCAAACGTTTCATCATAACCGATTCCCTCGCATTGTCTGTATCCCTTTGCTACTAGACGCGCTTTATATCTAATGACTGTTCCTGATTTATCCTTCTTGTTCTTGAAGACCCACTTCGTCCCAATGACGCTTTGATGTTCGGGTCTGTCAACAAGATCCCATACATGATTGCGTGTGAACTCAGCTATCTCCTCCTGCATAGCATGCACCCAATCTGAAGATTGTAGATCATCTTCAATCTTCATAGGCTCTTCATGAGAAATGTAGCATGCTAGCATCGCATTTCCTTGTTGCGTCCTTATTGGATCGTTGACGTCGTCAATGACAACATCTAGGGGATGATCACGAAGACATCTTGGTTTTGGGTAGTTAGTTGCTGGGGTTGCATTGCTAGCATCGCCTGCTGAATTATTGTCTGCTAGATCGTTGTCCTCAGCAATCACCTGAAGTTCAGCATTATGTACCTCAGCAGTCTGAATCTCAGCATCTGGAATCTCAGCATCTAGAATCTCAGCATTCTGAACTTCAGCATTCTGAATCTCAGCAGCTGGAATCTCAGCATCTTCTTTGACAATCTCCTCAGTAACGCCCAATCATCCTTCAGCATCTCGTCCTGGATTTGGGATTTCATCATCTTCTTCATCGATCCATCCCATAATCTCAAAATTACACTACAACAAAAAACCTAATAGACAACGCGGAAATCGCGTAGTCTATTTAAAATTTCCGCGTTGTCTATTTAAATGTAGTCTATTGTTGGACGCTAATAGACAACATGGATGTCCGCGTCGTCTATTGACATATAGACGACGCGGCGCGGACATCCGCGTTGTCTATTACGCTTTTTTTTTGTTTTTTTTGTTTTTTTTGTTTAATTTCAAAAATCTTGTAAAAAATGATAAAATAATTTATATAATGTAAAAAACGATAAAAAACAATAGAAAATGACAATTTAATAATTCTCACAATTAAATTAATTCTCCAAATTACATATATTTTGAAATAATGTAGTGTTAAAACTAACTACAACTATACAAAGTAATCTAAGTACATCATAAATCTTGTTCACATATGCCTCTATCAATATATATATATATGCACATCAATTGCTTGACATTTAACAATAACTCCCTTCTCTTTAATTTCTTGCAACCACAGATAAGAAGAGGGGAAACAACACACCCTTCAGGTTCAAGAGCAGATAGACTACGGAGATCATCAAGAGATACGGTCTGAAAGAGGCATCACCACATTCATTTTTATCAGACAGAAGATGTAGTTATGAATAAGGAAAAGAGACCATACGGTATTCCCACAATCACTTAGAAGTCATCTTCCAAAGATCTTTTGATGTATTTCTGAAAATCAAACTTTGTCCTATGAGACAAATGGACCTATAAATATCATGCAACAAACATGTCAGGATTTCCAAAACTAAATCATTTTTTCTTAAAATAAAAAAATCCTAACTCACTGAGACAAGTCCATGGCGCAGAGTGGAGTAGTCCGGTTTTTGAACTGAATACAGTATATGTTGGAAGAAACAGACCTAAAAACAACAGACAAACTTAAAAATGAGAAATGCGTGACAACAATGGCATCCTTACAATGTAGAAGATGATAGGGTTCTGCATCCACATGATGTTGTGGCTTCTCACAAAAGACGTCTCATGAGTAAGTCTGAATCTTGAAGCATCAGCTAAACACATCAAGGGAAACTAGTTAATCAATTTTTTCTTCTTGCATAAACCAGAAATGAAAAAAAAATGATACCAGTGGACCCTTCAGTTTCCTCTGCAATCTGTCTCTCCCACTCTTTCCATCCCCGAATCTAGACAAGAAGAGACCACAATATTGGATGAAACAAGTTCAAAACCATGAGAGTGAACTCGAGCAAGACATCTCCAACGTACCTTCAACCTCCCAAACATCATAGTTATAATGCTGTAAAAGACATGAAACACGGCCAGAAAGAATATGAAGATGTGGAGCTGATGGAGTGCATTTACAGAAATCAGAGCCACAAATCCCTGCCAAAACATAGTTTCTTGAGCATAAAAAATTGACATAGGCTATAAGTCCAATTTCCATGCTCATTAACAAATGTTGGGTCAGTCCAAGTTCGACAATTTGAATATTAGCTCCTATAAGGCTTATGTCTATTCCAACAATCATCTATCCTAATCTAACATTTTAATTAAATATTAACTCAGAAAACAGAAACCCCAAGAATTACTTCAACCAGTTATATTAAATATTAAGTTTGCTTTTATTCTCAAAAAAAAAAAAACAAATTGTTTTCCATAGCAAACAAAAAAAATGTGTATTAAATATTTAGCCAACTATGCAATCCCACGTACATAGAAATTCTTGATAAAGCCTTGAAACACATAAAAAATTGGTCCAAGGCTTCATGAACTTGAAAATAATAGCTTACAAGAATCCATTTGGAAGAGCTAGAAATACTTACCAAATTTCGTTCACATAGGAAAACTACATATAACCATTAACCAGTCCTGTAATCCTTGACAAATATTTAGAAGCAAACCAAGAAATTAATATCTTGGATTCCTATCAATGCTAAAATAACAGATCTTATTTTATATATTTGGAAAATATATATTCCAGAGGCGAACAAACATTAAAAAAAGAAAAAGAAAAAGTAAACTTCAAAATTTAACAAAGCTGTACAGATAGACTCCTTAGAGATTAAAGGTGTGCACAACCAACAAAAAACATCCAAAAAAGTTGAGATCCTCTGCTTTATTTGCAGTAACATTTATGCGCACATAGTAGAAGTATTTCCCTAAAACACTCAGCTGAATTTAAATATTCCATATGAAAATAAGGCCACTGAAGGAGTAGAACTCTGTAAACAAGCTGAGACATAATTATTGAAAGAAAGTCCACTTACAACTCCAAGGCGGAACTCATTAGAGACATCTAATTGCACCCAGAGGGCTTTTATGACCAGGTTTACCATGAAAATGAAGCCCAGATAGAGGGGATTTATGTCCAAATAGAGAGAAGAGGGACATTAGCATGAGTAAGATCTACAAGTAGCTAACAAATAAACCATCAACGAATACAGGAAAACTCACTAGGATAAACAGATTCAATATGAAAAGGGAAAGCAAAGAATATTGGCATGTTGACAGTTGACACTGACTGCACTACCTCTAAAATAACATCATCCGTGCCACCATAAATAGAGAACAAATAATAACATAGTACCTCAAAAGGGTCATAAATTCATTAAAACCCAAGATCAGTAATGCGAAAATTGACCATGGAGGTGGTAACCAATTGTTGTTTCTCTTGCTAGCCTCCTAACAAACAAACAAATAAATCTTTTTCCTTTTAAATAATTAGTTGATGCTATTACTCTTGCTAACTACAAGAGTCTAGAGATCAATTACATTCACAAACTAACATACACACAGCGAATATCTGCTCGGTAATTGAACAAGTAAAATAACAAATTCCAACTTCAAAACCCAAGAAAGATAACTTTTTTGCTTGAAATAAAGGAAGAGAAAAACACTAACCAAATTCCTCTGAACACCATTGGGTTAAGGGGTTTGGATCTATGAAGGCGATTAGGACGAACTCGCGGTCGATGTAGGATGAACTCGCGCGGCGCCAAATCTGACGGCCTCCGCGGCAGAGCGCAGGCGAAGACGATGATGGACGGTCTCAGCCGCGGCAGGAAGATATATACAGCAGCAGGGATAATTGCAGGAGGCTCGCTCGATTGAGGAAATAGGACACAACGTATTTTACAAAAAATAGAGATGACGCGGATGTACGCGTCGTTTATATTAATATAGACGATGCGATTTGCCACGTCGTCTATATCATCGTAGACAATGCGATTTTCCGCTTCGTCTCTCTTTTTGTTGCCATCAATGAACTCGAACAAGGCCAACCCAGAGCATAGGGAAGACGAAATTTGTTTCACCTGCGACCATGTATGCCGGAATGTGTTACCAGAGAAGCTGGATCAAGGCACAAAGGCACGGAGAAGGTTTGTCTGACTTGTGCATCAGTTTTGGTCAGTCTTGACAGAATCCTTTTTGGCTGATTGTCTGCAGCTTGGATTGATTAATAGACTTTGTGGGGCTGATAGAAGAGTTGAGGAGGTTTTTAAGGATATGGATTCCTTCTGTCAAGAGCTTATCGACTCGCACTTGAGCCCTATACAGAAAGAGAGACGATGCGGCAAATCGTGTCGTCTATGTTGATATAGACAACGTGAATATTTGCATCGTCTATATAAACATAGACGACGCGATTTGCCGCGTTGTCTATTAGCGCCCCAAAAGTAGACTACGCACCCATAATTTCGCGTTGTCTATTACGATATAGACAACACTAATGAATTTTTGCATTGTCTATTTGGTGTAGTCTATTAAGCTTTTTGTTGTAGTGTTATCATTAAGATAAAATTTGGTTGGTGGGCTCAGCATGATCATTAGCATCACTTGCCGGTTCAGCAGTTTGGTTACCTGCTGAATGCGCTTGAGTTGAATTATTCATCAACTTAGTCAGATCAATCTGCAAATTTTCGAAAGAATTCAAGATAGATTGACCATGGACATCATTAGTCTCATGATTGTCATCCTTTTTCTTTCTAATAATCCAGTGCACTAAAGTAGACTCATAAAAAAGAACATTGCATGTTATCTCCACAACTTGAGTCGTCTTGTTTAACACTCTATAGCCTTTGTGAGAAGGATGTCCATATCCAAGGAACACACCTTCATCAGACTTAGGCGAAAAAGTGTTAAACTTCGACTTCCTGTTGTTATGAATATAACACGTTGAACCAAAAGCACGAAGATGAGTAAAAGAAGGCTTGCGACCGTTTTACACTTCATAAAGAGTTTTGTTGAATCTTCCATTGACTGCACTCCTATGCTGAGTGTAGCAGGCAGTCATGACTGCTTCATCCCATTACTTTCCACTCAGCTCAGAGTCGGCTAGCATCGACCGCACTGCTTCTTTCAAGGTCCTATTCCTTCTATCTGCTAGCCCATTCTGCTGGGGGGTACTAGCAGTGGATTTCTCATGACCGATTCTAGCTTCGGCATAAAAATCCATTAGGATGCCATTGCAAAATTCAGTCCCGTTGTTCGATCTTATCCTCTTAACGGTGACTTCTTTGCTTTACTGCTCCTTGAGGATCAGCTTTGGAAGGATGAGCTTTACTTCATCCTTGGTCCTTAGCAGTCTGACGCACGTATACCTGGAAAAATCATCAACAACCACAAGAGTGTAAACCTTTTTACTTACAGTGGCTGGAGTGACTGGGCCAAATAGATCAATGTGCAATAGCACAAGGATTCTCTCAGAAGTGGCCTTCTCCGAATTTCTTCGTCTGCTTCCCTTGCTGGCAAGCTTTACATACGCCTTCCTTTCTGAAGGTCGCTTCAGGCAATCCTAAAACATGTTGATGCTTGGCAAGGTAGTTGATTGTTTTAAAGTTTAGATGAGTTAACCTCTTGTGCCATAGCCAATTTGTCTCTTCCTTGTTGAATGCTACGAAGCATGAATGTTGTTGGCCACTTTGCCAATCAACAGTGTATAAGCCACCCTTGCGGATGCCTCTTAGCTTCACTTCACCTGTAGCATTGTCAACAATCTCACATCCAGTGTTAATAAAATAAACATTGTACCCATTTTCACATAGTTGGCTGATGCTCAGTAGATTGTGTTTGAGGTTGGAGACGAGAGCAACGTTGATGATTCTCATTCCATCTTGCTCGATGCATCCTCTTCCAATCACTCGTCCTTTGCTATTATCACCAAACATGACTGTTGGGCCAAAGACTCTTTGATGTTCTGAGAATAATTCTTCTCGCCCCGTCATGTGTCCTGAGCAGCCACTATCTAAGATCCATTCATTTAACATGCCTGATGTCTTAGCTCTTGGATCCTGTTCCTGCAAAACAAATCAACAAGTTTGTTTAGGTACCCGCTTAACATCAGGTCCTACAGGATTAGCATGGATCATGGATTCTTTTGGAACCCACATTTTAGTGATCTTCAAGATTTTCTTCTTGAAATCACTCTTAGCAACCTTCTCGACCTTAGTTGGGTAAGCAAATTTTGCATAATTCGAACGTGGTGGAGTAGTGTGCTTAGCCTTCATAGTCATTTGGAAAGGAAAACGGTTGGACTCAGGCCTCACATAGGTGTTCCTCCTATGTGGTGTGAACGTATGATATTGTGGTCTTACAACATGGTATGCAACCTGCTTGCCCCTATTGAGGGTAGGATTTGCTATCCTAGCATTGGATGCACAATGCTCAGCATTCATCCTAGACACTGCTGAGTGTGGCTTAGCAGGCATTCTCTGGGTACTCTTCTAAGATCCCACAGATGCATGCTTTCTACGCCAATCTTTCTGCTTAGCAGTTGATGACTTAGCAATTGTCTTTTCCTTACGAATGAAATATTTTTCTGCTTAGAAAATTCAGCATTTCTACTCAAAACTTCCCGAGAGGATTTTCCCACGGCTTCAACAGAACCAAGACCCAATCCAGATTTATCAGAAATCTTTTCTCTATTGGCTAACAATGGCACTTAAAACTGCCTTGCTGGATTTGTAAGCACAAATGCAATCCTCCTTAGGTTTATTCATCAAAGCTAGATTCTCTTTTTCAATATTTTGAAAATTATCAGCAAGTTTGGAGTAATCCGCTTTGAGTTTCAAAAGTTCCTCACTATCAGACTTTAGTCTTTTGACTTCCTCGGTCAAAGATATAACTTTGTTTTTCAATGAGGTGTTCTCTCCCACAATAACATTTTTTATATGGTACATTTTTTAAAATTCTAATGAAAGCTTAGTGAGATAATCATCCTCGGAATCTAAAGAAGAATCCTCCGATTGATGCATGATTGCTGAAATAGAAATGCTAGTAGGGTTTACCTCCGGAGCATGGACTGCTAGAGCCGATTCAGTATTTTGCTTAGCTTTAGCATCCTGATCATCAATGATATCCGCCATTAAGACCAGCATGGCCTCCTCACCAACCTCTTCTGATGAGTAATACTCATCTTCATTGTTAGGAATGTCGGGCACCTCTGTCCTGGTCAGCAGTGCTCTGGTGACTGCTTTGACAGCTCTCCTCTCAAATCTTTGTTTGAGGCGCTTTCTTTCTTCTTTGCTCACCTTAGGGCACTCGTGCTTTAGGTGATCTGGCAAATTGCATTCGAAGCACGTCCTAGGCTTCCTTTCTGTTGGGTGAAAGTATGATGTGAGCTTAGCTTCTTTGGCTTCCTTCTCTACTTTGGCTTCCAGCATGATCTTTTGATGCTTTCTCATCTGCTCTTCGAGCTCACTAATCTTGAGATCTTCTGGCTGTGAGCTTGAGGTTGTAGCAACCTCCTTTGCTGGAGAAGCTGGTGGAGATCATTCATTGGTACGGAAGGGCTTCCTTGGCTTCCACTTTCGAGCATCTTTCTTAGCAAAATATGCTAAGTCCTCCGAGTTTACAGCGTTTGTTGACGAAGTTTGAGCAACAACTGCTTCGTTCTTTTTCGATTGCTGTATAATAAACTCGTGAGCTTTAAGTTGAGCGAATACCTCAGATGTAGATATTTTGCTGAGGTCTTCCTCACTCAGACTCGTCATCTTCATCAACAAATCGCTCCTTGGAAAGAGTTTGGAGATGATTTTATTGTTCATTTCACCGTTGTCATATGTCTTTCCAAAGTTCTGGAGCTCTCCCACGATGGTATTGATTCTTTATTCCATCGCTTGAATGGATTCACCTGCAAGCATAGAGAAAGATTCATATTTATCAACAACTACCTAGAGTTTATTTCTCTTCATTTGGTCTGTCTTCTGGGAAGATGCGCACACATAGTCCCAGATTTCCTTAGCTGAATCGAAGTCTAGAGCTTTGTCTGCCATCAACGGGGGTAGACAATCTAGTATGAGCTTCTTTGCTAGATACTCCAGCTGAGCTCTTTTCTTATCCTCGATCGTCCATTCATTGAACGTCTTCTCGACCATTTGAGGTGGTCTCGGTTGCCCCTCGGCAACTACACCGACGAAGATATTAGGCTTCATTATCTTGATGGGTCATTAGAGAGAACATCCACCATCTCCGGATGTATACTTTAAAGCTGGATTGTGGCCATCTTCTGCCATGAGTTGAACTTCTCCTTGTTATACTTTGGAAGAGTATGATTCAACGTGGCAAGCTTGATGTTCTCGAGTTAAACAAAAAAAAAGTGCAAGGAAAATATAGATTTGGTCAAAAGCAACTCAGAAGCAGTAAGTCTTACGACCTCCTGCTCTGATACCACTTGTTGGTCCCTGATCAGAGTCGTTAAAGCAGCGAAAGACTAACTTAACAAATGTAGCGGAATGTTCAAGTTAACTTGCACTTAGTCTCTTTTCAAATATTTAGCTCGAGGTAGGTATTAAGATTGTTTCAGAGATACTCTAGCAACTTGAGGTTGCTAGGTTTTAAATCAACAAGCAGAAACAATAAAACAGTAATGAAAGACACAAGGTTAATAGTGGTTCGACCCTCAAAGATCTACTTCCACTCCTAAGTCGAACACTGAGAATTCACTAAAAAGATATATTCAAGTACAAGGATTCGTCGGTGGTGAGCTTTTGAGGCAGCCACGACAAAGCGATCCTCCATTACTTAGATCTTTCGGTCGGCATCTGCGGCTAAGTCAAGGGCGCACCTTTTTAAAACTTAACCTTGCTGCAATGGATGCTTTATATTTCCATCCTGAACTCTCGTGGGGGTTTTGGCAACAGCCCGTCGTAGTCAATCTCTTTTCAGAGATGTGACTGCGGGATGCTTCCTAAGATGGAAGTTATCCCAATAATTGATCCTTGATTAAAGTCAAGGAATCATCTTGAATGTTGTGTCAGATATTCAATGTTTTATACTTGCTATTGAGAGATTTTAGATTCTTCTTGTCTCTTTAAGGTGCTCTCAACCGACTACTTTCTCACTTTTTGTTCGCTTGTAAAGTTTCCTCTTGTATGAGTTGTTGTTAGTCGTAGTCGTAGGATTCAAGGGGGGGCTCTCTCTTTTGTTTGGACTTCTCTTTTATATATCTGGAGAGTCAAACTTTGAATCTCCAGACCCGTTAAACACAACCTTCACCTTGTCCAAAAGAGCTACTTCCTTTTTCGTCCTTTTAGACGTGGTACAGTGCCTTTTTACCCACTTCGAGAAGGCTATTCGTCCTTGGTTGTACCTTTTGTCAAAACAATAGTATTAGCAGTCGTTGCTGAATATCTTCTTGCTTAGCATTCTCTCAGAGAATGCTGGGAACAATTTGCTAAGTACTTCGACCTTTTGACTGCTGAGCTCTTCTAGCATTCTGCTTTGTATCCAATTGTTGACTCCTCAGCAATTGCGTATTCAGCACTTGGGTCTTGATTCCTTATTTCTATTACTTCAAGGAATCTTCTGTGTCTTAGCGAATGTTGACTTCTTCAGCATTCTGCTATCTCTTTTCTTCCGACTGCTGAGTAAGTACTCCTAGCAGTCATTTCTTCTCAGCACTTCACTGCTACCTCTTTAGCGGTCAATTCTGTCTGCTAACTTCTCTAGCAATCTTCTTGACTGTTGAGAACGCTCCTAGCATCCAAAATTTCCGAAGTATTAGTTTCAATTACTGAATCCTTCAGCAATCTTCCGCAAGTACTTCTAATCTATTACAACTCAAAATATTTCCTAAACACGACTTTACACATGAGTTGCTAGAATATCTAGACTTCAGCAATGATCGACCAAACTAACTAAGGCTTTGATTTACCAAAACCTTTACAATTTGATCTGAAGGGAGATTTACTACATAAATCTAGGAATATTTTCAGAATAATTCACAACATCTTCAGTATGCCCATGTTATATCCATTCATTGTCCTTCCCCTTCCCTTGGACTGATGTAAATTGGAGATCATCTTCCAGCGCAAGTTTTTTCCTGGGTGGTCCCCCGTGTGACTTCACTTGCACACACAACAATTTTCTAGTTTATCAGCTTCCCTCTGGACTGCTGACCGCCAGTATATTCGAAGTGGTCGCCTGCTCACTCTCTTTTGTAAGGTTTTCAATATCTTTCTCAACAATGATTTCAACTTGCTGATCAACAATCTCCTTCTATTCTGCTAGTTTTGTTGGGGTGGCTGCTCACTAAAATTCCTTCGCTGCAACGACAAGGATGTGTTCGTTCAACAACTTAGAGAACTCAGCATCACTCATGATGGGACGCAATGCTAGTTGTCTCTCTTAAGTTCGCTTTCTGATGATCGGCTTCGTTAGGGGCTTCTCCAGCTTCGTGCCATATAAATTTCTCTTCTTGTTTTGGGGCTCCTCCGCAACTTTTTCTTTCCCCTTAGCTTCAGCATTGGTTTTGTTTTGGCTTCCACTTTGGATTTTTCTTTAGCTTCAACTTTATTCTTTGTCGTAGCCTCTTCAACCTCCTTGGCTATCCTAGCCTTCTTTCTGGATGTCTCCTCAGCTTAGAGTATATGCCAATAAGATTTAGTATTTGCACTTGGCCTTATTCCGAAAGTATAGCCCTTGCCACTTCCAATTTTGGCTACTGGTTGTCCCTTCAAAATGACGGACTCTAGCTTCGACCTTTGCTGAAGTTGCTCATCGTGGTTATGGTAATGATGTGAACGTGACTTAGATGTTCACTTCTTGGACAGAGCACTGAGTCCCACAACCTCAGCTAGTTGGGTGATGGAAGCCAAGCCCTCCATCACTTGAAATAGGCTAGCTATTTAATTATCTTTCTTCTTATCTTCGAACTGTGTCTTCTGCTCATCAGTGAGCAGCAGGGCTATTTGGGAGACTACTTCTCCTCCCTGCGGGATTTCATCCTAACTGACTGGCTTATCCAGGTTCACGTTTTGCCTCCTAGTCAAGTGAGTCGGAGCCCTAGTCCGCCCTTTGCCTTGCTTGGTGCAGTTGATTGGCATGAAGTCTGCGGGGAAGATCACTTCTTCTTAGTCCTACACTGTGAGTTGCTCAATAATGTGACTCAGCTTTAGCCCAAAGCTGACATCAGATGAGAAGGTGTGATGATCCTTTATCTTGGAATTCACGTGCTCTAAAAACCTTCCCTATAAGATGACTGCCCAACTCTACTTGATGTGGTCATCCGGTGCCATCCATCATCATGTTGTACTTCTTCAAGCTAAGCTGTGAGTGTGAGCCAGCTTCACATAGCAGAATCTGAATCACAATGTCGCACAACATTTGGTACTAGTCTATCAAGTATAACTTACGATTTGAAGACTACTATACCGTCTTCACTTCCTCTTTCTTCCATTTCCACCAATTGGCTTCCATGGTTATTCTGTCGTTAGCTAGGTACGTGGCAACGTCCGACCCTTCATTCCTCAACCTGAACACCATGGCCAACAACTCCACATCCATGCAGATGATCTTCCCGAAGACACAAATCATGTAATACAATTTGTCTTCTGCAATAATGGCCCATGGTGACCATGTCCTAGTGAAAACCCAGCGGCTGGCAAGTGAGAGATAATGTTTTCTTGGCCAGCTTCATATGAACGACTGTAGTTGTGTCGCCCTCTTTTGCGCATTCGTCAATGGAGTCTTATTCTCCTTGTCTTAGTGAATGATAACCAGTCTAGAGTAGCTGATGTTGTCGTCGATGTCCTCCAGTTTGTAGACACCACTAAATGAAATAGTGTATTGTTGGGCTTGTGCGATATATTTATCCACCATTAATACAAATGATCGAGAAGTACAAGAGAAAAATACAAAAATAAATGCATTAGAAGATTTGAGAGAAAATTTGCTTAATGTGCGATAAAGTTTAGAAAAAGAATGGAGGAACTTATTTATAGAAAATCTTCTAGTAAAAGAAACAGTTCGAATATACGTAGGTTGTTGGTCAATTGGCTCACATACTACAATCGTGGAGTAGCCGACATGGCATGCTCCTATTCCTCCAGTAGCTCTGGTGCATTAAATATTACATTTAATGTTTGCGCGCAGTTGGTGCTTTCCATTTGAAAATATCCCGCCTTTGACTACTTGCCTGTTGATGACCAATAGATGCTGATTTTGAATAGATTAACTATCTGAACATTGGAATATCACCAACATAAAAGAGCAAGCTCGTTAACAAAATATTTCCACTATCATCGAAAGATACGCCACTGTAGTGCTCATGTATTGCCATATTTTTGCAAACATTATATTTTATGGCCTTTTTAGCTATAAAAAAGATCTAACTAGTGCCTTATTCCTTGTTACTATGCAATCATAATCAAATCTTGTGCTATGACAAAGATCTAACTAGTGCTTTATGCATTGTTACTATGCGATTATAATCACCTCGTTTGCTATGACAAATATCCAACTGGTGTCTTATGCCTTGTTACTATGCAATTATAATCACCAACATGGTAGGGCATACAGGTTTGACAAAGTATTCACCAACAAAGAAAATCTAGGAGCTGAAACCGAGTTTTATTCTGCTTCCTGCTGAATACCAAAAACTGACATTTGAAAGCTTGGGTCCAAAGGTATTCTACACCCATCAAGGATCAAGATCAAGATTGAGAGCTTGGAGTCAATTTTTTTCCTTCAGAATCTCATCAAACTCCAAAAAGATCAAGTTTGATGTAGGGCTCCTTAAATCTATAATTTTGGAGAGGCTTGTTGAAGTTATCAGCAAGCTTGTTGTCATTCCGAATGTATTCAACCATGATAGCTTTTTTCTCGACATAGTTGCAGATAAAATGATGTCAGATGTCGATATACTTCGTTTTAGAGCAATGAGCGGGATTCTTCATGTTGCACATCGCACTATTGTTATCATAGTAGATGGGAATGAGTCCTGAGCTGACATCATAATCCATAAACTGCTGCTTAATCCAAAGCACTCACGCACAGTGATAACTCTCACATAGAGTTATCTTATTCTCTTCTATTTATGTTTATTATGTTAATTTTTAGTGATTTTGATCTAATTAGGAGTCATTTGATTATAAGATAGCTTATCATTCTAATTGTTTTAATTAATTGTGTTTTAGTTAATTAATTAGTTTTGCAAAGAATTTTGAGTGTTTTCACAGGATTCAACACGCTTGAGCTTGAAAGTATCATTCTAATGAAGATTATTACTGAAGCATAGGAGTTGTTTAACTGACTATTGTAGCTCAACAATTTCGGGACCACTTCTAGACAAAGACCATCTTCTACTTTCAGATCTTGACTAAAAGTTGGGACAGGTGTCACCCAATAGCAAATGTCAGCACTCGAATGGAAAAATGGGGAAGCTACGTGTGGGAGTCATGTGAAAAAGTTCTGATAAAAAAAGGTGGATATTTAGGACAAAAGTCTTGTGACCAAATGGAGGAGTTCTAGCTCATTGCAAGAAGAAACTATTGGGTTTTTATGTTTTGAGCTTGTTTTTGTAATAACAACAAGTAGGATGATGAATATAGTTAAGCTTTGTTTTATTTCAGTTTGGATATGAACTAAATTCGTCTCACTTGGGTTGTTGACTCTTTTTTGTGCTTGACTATTTGTTAGAGCATGATTTCGTGTGAATCTGAGTTCGATCTTGGATCTATTTTATCTAGATATTGTCGCATGATAATGACCATGAGTATTTCGATTTATGAAGTCTGAAAAGATCAATCGAGAAGAGAGATCTAAGTTTGATCATTTTTCTGTGTTGAAATATGGGGAAACATGCCGTACATTTAAACCACTATTTTGTTTTGTGCTTTTGAAAACCATTTCATCTGTGGGCATATAATGAGTGGTAAGATCTTGTAAATTTAGTAGAACGAACATTGCTTGTCACATTTTAAGAGGTTCAAGGGTCAGAATTCATGCTAGATCTATGATCAAGCATATAGGATAGTGTAGATTAAGAAAGTAATCAACTCAACTGTATTTCACATATATTGTTTTTACCTGCGTTTGTTATCTTGTTGTGATTGAAGTTGTTATAGAGAATGCATTGTTGATTTATGATTGCTTTAATATTTATGTATACAACATTTAAATATTAGATTTTAAAAAACAAACCAAATTTGCAAGCAATATTTTGTGCATGGACAATAACACTTCCCACGGTTCGATATCTAGTCTTCTGATCTATATTACTTATTCCATAGCGTATACTTGCACATTGTTCTATTACACATAGTAGTACAACAAGTTTTTGGCGTTGTTGCTGGGGAGTGTTGTTTTTCAGTCTGAATGCTATTATATTGCTTGAATATAATATTTTACATGTTGACTTGAGCACTACTAAAAACTAATCATTTTTAGTATTGCAAGGGGTTGGCTGTTTATGAGTGAAAAGATTGAATAAGAATTATTTCCTTACGACCTAGAAATTTAAAAATCTTTTTGAAGAAATAGAAGAAAGCTTAAAGTAAAGCGAATGGCTGATCCAAATCAGTAGAGGTAATTGAAGGATGCAGGGAATGGAAATGAACTACCACGGTATATTGTGGCTTAGCAAGAAGATCGGGACAAGGTTATAAGGCAATACGTGGCACCAAAGTTCAATGAGTGTGATCCTCATAAAGTTGGCGATAGCCCATATGTTGGGAAATTTGTCTAAGTTTCCCTCCCTCAGTAGCTACTTGTATAGATCTTAGTTTTGGTGGATCAAATCCAAAGTCCTACCAGCGTCAGTTGTCTCTAGATAGCTCTAGTTCTCAAATGTAAAGTCCTGTTTAGGTCTTTTGAGTTGTAAGTCGCAGCTGATCAAGACTCATGCTGACACTGTTCACCAGCATGAGAAGTGCTTACCACTGGTTACTGTTCACCAGTTGGGAAAAGTTTCATCAGGTGGCGGCTGACAAAGACTCGTGCTGACACTGTTCACCAGCATGAGAAGAGCTAATGACTGGTTACTGTTCACCAGTTGGGAAGGATTTCACCAGCAGGCGGCTGACAAATCCTACCAGCAGAATACGTGTTCTCACTGACACTATTCACCAGCGGTGAAGCCACCAGTCATGGGAGATTCCAAGAGTTAACATCAGACATATTGGTAGACTTAGATTGTGCCAGCGCAAGTCACCAGCAGAGACTGCCAGCACAAGATCACCAGAATGATCTACCAGTCGGATGTTACCAGCAGAATTCCAGATTATCTCTCCCAGAGTCTTAGAGACAAAAAGAAGATTCGTCGAGGAATTAACTGACAGAGTATGACTTTAAGGAGGATACCTTAAAGTCCATCAGTTACAAGACACCAGTCTCGATTCCTCGTACTGACGAATAGTGCCGTTCTGACATAAAGAGATCAATGTCAGATAAAGCGGACAAAAGTATGGCGCTTTCCGGAAAACATACCTGCCGCCGTCAGAAGGACATGCGAGGACAGAGACCTTTTCCGGATATGTCCAAACGGCTAGAAGATTTGAATGGGATCCCGCGTCTATAAATAGGTCGGAACCATCAACATTTAAGACGCTTGCTTCCTGACATTCAATACTCTTCTCCCTCGCTCAACTACCGAAAGTCTGAAACTTTATTGCAAGCAAGCAGAACACTTTCGAGGCTTTTCTTAAAGCTTACCGTGTGTTGATTTATTCAAACACGAGACTTCAAGCTTCCAGCTTGTAAGTTACTGATCTCTTTGGTGCTCTTTCTCTTCCGAGGAAGTTCACAGCAGCTCTTGTGCCAGCCAGCACTTGAGTTATCACGGGCAGTTTGCCGTATTGAGAAGATACGTTCTTGGGAGAACTAAACACCCAGTGAAGCTGTGGAGGTTGAAGTGACGTGCTCGCACTTCACCAGCTGATCAGAGTTGAAGAAGGAAACAAGGCCGGGAGCGGTTGATCTAGTGAACTGGTGGACGAGGCATTCACCAGCTAGAGATAGATCGTAGGACTCTTGTACCCGATTACTCTTAGTGAATTTCCAGTGCTACGACTGGAGAGTGGACGTAGATTAGTTGATCGAACCACTATAAATCCTTTGTCTTTATCTGTTTTCTGCATTACATTCTTATTTTAAACCCAGCACCCAAGTGCTGGTGTATACACTGAAAACTGATAACTGTGTAAACAAGGCCTAAATTTTTCTAAGTCTTGAATCACCAGCTGACAGGTCCCAGTCAGTTGGTTAACCAGCAAGTGCAAGAAAGCGTTTACTCTTTCATTATTTCCGCTGCTAACGTGTTAAACTCTGAAAAACCAGGACCAACACCATAAGAACCCGTTCCTCCACAGAGAACCAGGTTGTTGTGTTCTTTCTTAAACAATAAGAACACCAACAAGAAAGTCTAAGTCAAATAGACTTAATCCTCGTGTACTGAAAGTCACACGGTGAATCACAGAAGATTTAGTAAGCACAAGAAAACCTTGTGTTCAATAAATGACACACGGAGTTAATGTCGTTCTCATGAGAGCTTTGAATGCTGTGAGCTTTGAATTCGGCAGAGTAATGGTCTTTTTAATGTAGGTTCGTAAAGTGTATCTCTGGTTCTTCTGCTATTTATAGTGGAATCTTCTAAAAGTAGCCAGTAGAGACAATTGGAATGATGTTCACTCAAAAGCCATTCTTTTCTTTTGTAGCAGACTTGCTCCTCTACCTTTTCTGAACATTGCCATGCTTTTTGCAGAGACAGTTTTATCTTGTTGTGTCAGACTTGAACAATGTTGTACTGCAGTCATAATTGAGTGTATCTTTGTTCCTTATTATTGAGTCTTCAATACTCTTTATGACTGCTCGGTTCCTTGCTTTTCACGTGTTTCTTTTGGTGTGGGGCTGTGCTGGTCTGAAACTATGAGTGCTTCTCGACAATTTCTCTATAAAAACTGTGTCCACAGTTTTAATTGCTATTGCTTCCTTGATAGTTTAAAACTGTTTGCACAATTTTCTCGGCCCCTTGCTTCTTGAACTGTCTTCACAATTTTCTTCGCATATCGCATCTTGAATTGTCTTCTAAGTTTCCTTCGGTCCATCTGTTCAGATAGTTTTATCCTCAAAAACTGTTCCCAGTTTTTGGCTGTTTGCTTCTCCTGAACTATTACAACTCAATTATCTTATACAAGGATTACACGAAGTAATAACTCTAAGGACTACACCTTGGTATACAGTTTTGACACAAAAAAAACATCAAATTAAAGGTGAGATTTCTACATCAACACCTAACAATTTCCCCTATTTTGATGTTGTTAAAATTATATCATCTAAGTCGAAAATGAGGATGTAGTTGCTCTGAGTTTACAAAGTATGAAATTCTAACACTACTCAGAACTGTGCTTCCTCTAAACTCGACCTACTCTAATTGATCTTCCCCCTGAATCAGAGAGATATTACCCAATATATATAAATCAAATTAGGGCGAGAAGCAAATTGCTGATCACACAGGAATATGTGAATTCAGCAAAATAAGTATCTAAGGTAAGCGACAATGAGAAGTTGTCTTTAAACCAGTAGTTTTTAACTTTTCATAAGATGTGAGATCATTACAAGTACATGAAAAGCATAAAACTACAATAAAAAATACAAAAAAAAAATACAGTGCACACTATTACTCCTTAGATTTCTCTTTGTCCTTCGATTTTTCTGGAGTAGATGAGGATGAAGATCCAGTTTGCTTGGCCAGGCTCTTTGCCATTTCCATCATTAATCGCATTTGTTCTTCCCTGGCCTCCTTCATTATCTGCAGCTGTATCCGCATTTGCTCATCTCTCATCTCTTCCCCCTTTTTGACAATATCAATACGAGTGGCCATAGATGTTTGGCCTTGTTGGCTCACTGCTTAGTTGAATGCATCTAGTACAACATCAGTCAGGGTCAAGGAGGGATCTCCAACTAAGATTAGATTTGGAGATAGGGTTTCCGGAGAACCAACTATCTGTCCAGCGTGAAGGACCAGTTCCCGTGAGTCTTCCTCAGTTGCAGTTACTACTGCCATCTCCAGTGCATGAGATTGAGAAGTTTTAGCTCCTGCTTCCTTCTTTGTTCTTTGTTCAGCGACATCCTCTTCTTCTTGTCTTTTCTTTTCGGCTTCCTCGGCCTCCTACCTAGCCCTTTTTGCTTCTGTGGCTACTGCTGCAGCTTCGGCCTCCTGTCATTCTTTCTCTGCAACTGCAGCCTCTTCCTCTTCCTTCCTTTTCAGCTCAGCGGCTTCAATTCTCCTCTGCTCAGCAGCCCTTTCTACCATTTGCATCTCTTCCTCTTCTTTGCGAATTTTCTAGGTTTTCTTAGCAGAATATTCCTCAGCAGATTTGACTCGGTGTATGATCTGAAGCTGTTTCAGGAAGAAATCACACAGTGTGCGCTCACAAATGAGTTCTAGGGCTCGCTTGGCAGTTTCTTGAACAGTTAGTATGTGTGAGAGTTGAATTGCTTGAGCCAGAGCAGCTTCATCTTCTTTCCTCTATTTTTCTTCTTCTTCTTTCCTCAACTTTTCAATCTCCCTTTCTTTCTCTTCCTATAGCTGGGAGAGATTCCTTCTGAGCCTTTGAGCTTTGGCCGTTAATTTTTGTTGAAGGACATTAGTCTCTCCAGGCCAGTGAGGTATTCATCTATCTTTCTTTGGATGCGCTCCATAGTATACTCGTCTCTGTCTTCAATAGCAGGTTCTTCTGGAAAGTCATCCTGATCAGTTCCTCCTATTTCCAAGAAGGGAATGTCACCTTGCTCTGCTGCTTGAGAGGATTCCTCTAGCTCATTGGAATCTTTTGATGCAGTCAGGGCATCCTTCGGGTGTTCTTGCCTCTGAGATGTGGTTTTCTCAGAATTTGTTGAGCTGCATGTCATTTCAAAAAAATCTACCCGCTCATCAGTTGATTGAATTCCAAGAGCCTCAAGCTGTAGGCGATTGAAAGCCTCATCAGACATGAGGTCTGGGTTCAAAACTGTCTCATGTGGTAATGAGGATTGACCAACTCCTTTAATTGTATCAGAGAAGTGAAATTTTCTGGCAACATTTATCATAGATGCATCAAAGTCAGCACGTTTCCTCTTCTTTGGTTGTTGTTCTTCAACAACAGTTTACTTTCCTTTCTTAACACGTTGTAATCCTTCTTCTTGGTTTGTTTCTATCTGCTTCCCTTTCTTCTTGTTCCTTTTTTGCATGTTCCTCTTGGGCTTGGAACAAAATAGATTTCTTTTTGGGTTGAACTAAGGTGCCAATTATTTCTGGCTTTCTGGCTCTCTCGGCAGTTTGAACTAAGGTTATTACTGTGAGACTCTCAGCCGTCTCAAGATCGACCACCTTGTTATCAAAATTGTCCTGATCCTCATCCTCATCATCACCATTATTGTCGTCGTTTCTTTGGAATAAGTGGTAGACGACATTCCTCCGAGGAATGAAATCGGACGATAGAAGGTCTTCTCCCTCTCGTTGAAGACCAAGCAATTGCTCAATTAAATAACTGACCTTCAGTCCAAAATTAACACTGGAAGAAAATTTGTTATCATTCCGGATGCCTTTTTTCTTTTTGGCATTTTCTGACAGACGCCCATAGATGTATTCAGCCTAGCTGCCTCCCGGGCCATCATTAAGTACCATCATAACCGCGTACTTTGGCTTGCCTAATTCAGACAATGATCCGGCGCCAAAGTATAGCAATCTCAATGCGATCTCACTGAGAGTCTGATAGAACGGTTTCAGTTCTTTTTGAACTTCTGCTTGTGATCGTCCTTTTTTCACTCGTTCTAATACCTTTCCATGGCAGCCCGGTCTTGAGCCAGATAACTGACGATGTTGACCCCTGTGTTGGGTAAATAAAGGATCCGGGTAATGAGATCAGGATCAACTTGGATCTCCTTCTTCTCAACTTTTGTCTTGAACGATCAATGATCTTTAGCTATTATTGTGTGCTCGTAAAACTCTGCGACGCGGTAGAGTTTGAACCTTCTGGGGAATGTTGTCAAGAACCGTATTAGTTTTTCTGTTTTGAGCTTCTTGGTAAGCTCATCATTTGTAGTAATGGCAGCGATATCCCTCCAATTTAAGATCTTCTCCTTCACAACCTGTGCCGCCCGAATTTGTTTGTTTGTGAGTTCATAAGACAAAACATCATCTCTCACAATTCGGATCAACTCCGCGTGGGAAGTCTTCTCTATGACTGTGTATCTCTCACGGTTATCTAAGATGCTGGGACCTTCCTTTGGTTGTGATTTCTTCTTTGGCATGTTTATCGGATATAATGTGGGTTGAGATTCAAGGTTTTGAAGGTTTGGAAATTATGAGGGATTTGCAGAGAGTAGGAGTGTCGACAATAGAAGTGGATTCGACGACGAAGAAGAAGAAAGGTTTAAAAGGGTTTTAGGATTGATTGATCATAAGAATCTACGGTTGAGATTGAAACCCCTTTCTGCGATCGATGACTTAGATTGAGGCTGACGTATGCGACTGTTCATCTCTGATGCGCCGTTTAGGAGCGTTTAGAATGGACAACGTGGCTCCGCGTAATACACTGTTGTGTTGCCCGCATTAAATGCAACGTGCAGCCGACGACTTCAACCAATTCAAAATTCTTGCCCTTGACCATGCACAATTTTTCTTATCCCACGGCTTCATTAAACTGTTGTGGACAGTTCACAACTGTCCTTATTGGAAAAACTGAGCAACTGTGTCATCTTTAGTTGCCAGTTAGAAACTATCCTCTATCTCGATAGTTAAAAATTGTGACCCTTTGCAGTTTCTTCACGCAATTTTAAAAGCACTCAGTTCCTGAACTCCATCTTTAGGATTTAATGCGATGTCTGAGGAACCGTACTTCATAGTTTCACCGATCACTGACTCTGCACCTATTAGCCTTCTGACCTCTTGACCACATGTCCATTTATTGTTGGCTTGATGATGTTGTCAAGCATTGAATGTTGACCTACTAGATTCTGAATCTGAACCATGAAGAGTCGTGTCCTGCATTTAAGTGGCTTGGCATCCTTTCGCATGAAATCATTTATAAATACTCCTTCTACGAGCCACTGGATATCTTAAAACTTATATCCCTTTGCTTCTTTGATTCAAATATCATCTCTAGAGAAACTGTCTTCTCCATCGGATAATGCTAGGATTTCAATCCAACGAAACAATATTTTGTATCGAGGTGGCCTTTATGCTCAGTACTGGAGAATTTCTTCCGTCTATGATGAAGTGATGGGTAACCTGTAGGCCAACGGACTTGAGCGCTTAGTGACCATAGAGCCCCACACCTTCCACACGGATTTGCTAAAAGTGATTTCCAACAACCTCACTGTCACTGATGATGAAATCTACTGTAATATTAATTGGGTGAAGTTCTTTTGGTCTGGTGACTCTCTTGCTGCCAAATTAGGGCTTGCCCGAAACAGGACACTAGTAATGGACTATCTCAAAGAGGAGATGGCGCCTGAATGGTCGGCTTGGCAGCGATGGAGAGCAGCGAACATTGGGTTCAATCCAACTGCGACTAGCGGGTTCCTCATTCCACACAATAAAGTGTCCTTCGACATCATTAATCAGATGGTGGTCTACAACTCCCTTCATGATAGTGACTTCTCTCATCCTATCTGGAAGGCAAAGATGACATTCGAGGACCAGGCTGAGGTGGACTGGGCAGCTTTCATCTTTGACCGTCTGAATATGGCCCTCAAGAACCTGCCTAAAGTCACCGTCCCGTACGACATGCAGTTGAACTAGCTCATAGAGAAGAGGATCCCCTTCTTCACTGAGGGCCAATTGAACTTGGTTGGTTCCGACTACTACTCGTCAAGATGGATGCCCACCCGCTGACTATTTCTGAAAAACTTTTCTGAATTTCCTGTAATTTTTTATTTTCTGTCTGGAATTGTGTACTCCCCCTACTTTTTATCAATGAAATCGTTCTCATTTTTTAAAGAATTGAGCAAACTTTTTGTAATTAACACAACTAACTTAACTGATAATCCAACAATTTTGCACGACTCAGTTTTCATCTTGGTCCCTCGAGATTTCATCAAACTCTACTAGACCTAGTTTGATGGATAGCTCTTTGAAAAGAGCCTCAGGTAGCGATTTGGTGAAAATATCCGCTAACTGGTCCTCCGTCCTAATATATTTATCTGATATATCTTCTTTCTCATTGTGATCTCGAATGAATGAAATTATGACGAATATCAATATGTTTCGTCCTGGAGTGGAGAACTGGATTCTACAAAATGCAAACTGCACTGTTGTTGTTGCAGTATATAGGCACACATCTAGTTTCTATTCCATAATCCTTGAGCTGCTGCTTTATCCAAAGTACCTGAGCACAGCAGCCGACGGCTGCAACATATTCGGCCTAAGTGGTTGAAGTAGCCACTGAATGCTGCTTTTAACTGAACCAGCTGATCTGTTTATGACCTAGGAACTGACACGTTCCACTTGTGCTCTTCCTATCGATTCTGCAGCCTCCAAAATCTGAATCACAGAATCCATTCAACATGATTCCATCATTTTTGGGATACCATATATCCAGCGACTCAGTCTTCTTAAGAATCTCACGATCCTCTTTGTTGCTTCCATGTGGGACTTCTTTGGATTTGCCTGGAATCTTGCTCACACTCCCACAGCATAAGAGATGTCGGGTCTGCTGGCAGTTAGATAGAGTAATGACCCAATGATCCCTCCATAAGCAGTTGGATTGATTGGTTCTCCTTCATCGAGAGTGATCTGAGAACTGGTGCTCATAGGAATCCTCAAGGACTTTGTCTTCTCATGACATAATTTGTTGATCAAATCTTGAGTGTATTTCTTCTGACTAATAAAAATTCCTTCATCAGACTGATCCACTTGCAATTCAAGAAAATATGTCATTTGGCCCATCATACTCATTTGGAATTTGTTTTGCATCAGCTGGAAACTTCGCATAAAGGCTTGTGTTCTTGCTTCTGAAGATAATATCGTCTACATAAATTTGAACAAGCTAGATGTCCACTCCATCTTTTATCTTGAACAGGGTTCGGTCTATTGCCCCCTTTACGAATCCATTCTTGAGAAGAAACTGTGAGAGAGTTTCATACCATGCTCTAGGAACTTGCTTTAGTCCATACAGGGCTTCCCTCAACTTGTAGACTTGGTTTCCTTGCTTGTAACCTCGGGGTTGTTCAACGTAGACCTCTTCCTTCAATCCACCATTAAGGAAGGCACTCTTCAAATCTATTTGAAGAACTGTGAAGTTATGATATGCCGCATTTGCCATAATAGTCGAATGGCTTCTAATCTAGCAACTCGTGCGAACGTTTCATCGAAATCTATCCCTTCGCAATGTGCATATCCTTTGGCTACCAATCTTGCTTTATTTCAAATGATGGTGCCAGTCTCATCTCTTTTTTTTGTGAAGACCCATTTGGAGCGAATCACAGATTGATGTGTAGGTCTATCCACTAGGTGCCACACATTGTTGCGAGTGAACTCTCCTAGTTCTTCTTGCATCGCATTGATCCAGTCCGTTGATTGAAGAGCTTCATCAATCTTCACTTGTTCGATTTGAGATATGAAACAGGACATCAAGGCAATGCCTTATCTTGTTCGAACAAGATTTCCAACATCATCCAAAACAGCTTTGATAGGATGAACTCTTAGCCAACTGGGCTTCTAAAGGGATTCGTGAACTGAATCACTAAATCCATTAGCCGAGATCATTAATTGGAATATCAAAAATAAATTATTATGCCTATGATTATTCCTAGCATGCTCCTATTGATTATGCATAAGGGGGTTTATGCGGAATACCTGGATTGTAGAAATCTGAAGAACGAGTGCGCAGAGATTTGATTTTGATCACTTTTCCCGTGCACAAAAAATTAATTCATAACAGATAAAAGGAATTAAATCTATGAAAATTAATAGATAATTTTCGAAAAACAAGAAGGAGAGAAGAAAGAAGACGATCCTCCTGATCTAATCTTTTGATCTGTATCCCAACACCAATTCGAATATCTGGTGAAGATTCCCTTCGGATTCCTTGCCCGGTTGAGAAGCAGAATTTCCTCCTCGTTTCTCAGATCTAGTCAATCACCACAACTCCCAAAATACTGGTTTGTTGTGCTGCAACATATGATCTTGTGGTGTGTTGTGATCTAAGAAACTGAGGCCTATTTATAGGAAAATACTGAACTTCTATTGGGCATTAGTTTTCGTGGGCCAGACCAGGGACCAGAATGCAAATAGCAAATAAGGCCTATCAATTAATCAATTCCTATATTCAACACAGAATACAATTAATTAATTAATATTGATTCATTCCACCAGAGAATCAATATTGTCCTACCTATTTGCTACCACGTTTTGAGGTACGGGTTGTATTGGCTCGATTTATCCCCACATTTAAGGTTATAAACATTCGTTAATTAATTTAAGCTCCGACAAAGTATTTAATTAATTAACATCTTATTTCCTGAGTCAATCCACTCAAACTTTTTCACTTATGCTTGAACTTAATCAGCCTGCAGGACTTTAGCATAATAAACCTTTTGAGCTGCTCCGGGAATGTCACCATCCTATACTGGATGTGGTTACCTAGTTCCAGTACCAGACAATCATACACATAATTCTATCACCCAAGATACAGATATACAGGCTCAACTAGATACTTTCACTGCAACACAAAGTGATACACAATCTGCATATACTTATGTACCTTCATTTAGGTTTAGGATCTCATCAATCCATACAGATCTAGATTCTTTTAATGTTAGATAAAATAATCGATCTCAAATTAGGTCCTTATCAATGCATGCCCCACACTAGCATACCAAGCCATCCTAGATAAGATGCTTATTACTGCGTATGCTGCAGCCTACACCGACAGTTTATCCTGAAACTGTCTCAGCTTTGATAACTATTTATATCTCGCTAGGTCAAACGATCCATACGATCTTCCGTGATCTACTACACACCGTATGATCTCCCTATCAATGAGATAAGAGGATAAAAGCGTTTGCGACACATGTTTGTTAATTCAGACAGGAGATGAACAGTATATTAACCAATCGACCTTGTACATAATATACCAATCATAATGCTTTCATTATATAAATCCATCAATCTCCCACTTATACTCAAAGCATTATACAGGTGATTCCCAAAGTATAACGAGTCTAAACTAATCTAGCTATTACATCAATCATTCTACGTGGCTGGCTTTGCCCTCAGCCCTTGGTTACGTACATGCATCTCGTAGACCTTCTAAGGCAGAGCTTTTGTGAATGGATCTGCTATATTATCTCTTGTATCAATATTCTCAACTAGCACATCACCCCTTGCTATAATTTCTCGTATACTATGGTACTTCCTTTCAATGTGTTTTGTCGCTCTGTGAGTTCGTGGTTCCTTTGAATTAGCCACAGCTCCCGAATTATCACAATATACCGTGATGGTCTTAAAAGCTTAGGAATCACGTCCAACTCCGGAACAAAGTTTTGAAACCATACAGCTTCTTTCGAAGCTTCAGAAGCTGCCACATATTTTGCTTCTTTTTGTCTCGATCTGCGTGGAAATCCAAATCTGTATAACCCATAAGGCACAACTCCACACACTGATAGACGAGATAGTAGTCTCTAGTCCTTTTCAGTTATTTGAGTATGTGCTTTACCACGGTCCAATGCGTCTGTCCAGGGTTAGACTGGTATCTTGCTACCATGCCTACAACAAAGTAGATATCTGGCCTCGTGCATAGCATTGCATACGTGAGACTCCCTACGGCCGATTCATACGGCACGTTGCTCATCTCATCTTTCTCCTTTTGTGTCACCGGACATTGATCCTAGGAAAGATGTATGTCATGTCTAAAGGGTTACAGACCTTTCTTCGCAGTTTGCATGCTGAAACGGGCAATTACAGTATCCACATATGACCCTTGAGATAAGGTCAACATCCTCTTATTGCGCTCCTGCATTACTTTTACCCCTAGGGTGTATCCTGCCTCCCCAAGGTCCTTCATATGAAACTTTTCAGATAACCACCCATTTATGCCCGACAATACTTCCACATTGTCGCCAAATAGGAGAATATCATCTACATAAAGTGCAAGGAACACCACGCTCCTGCTGACACATAGAAGGTACACGCTGATGGGTTTTGTATACTGAAAGCATTTATTATAATGAGTATACGATGGTTTATTTCTCCTATCTGTCAAACAATCTTACATGTATGTAATAATGGTATCCTCTTGTCTTACCGATAGGGATGATCATACGGCATGTTGTAGATCGCAGAAGACAGTATGATCACTTGACCTAGTGAGATATAAACCTGATCACAGCCGAGACAGCGTATGAGGATACGTCTGTCGGGATGGCTACAGCATTGTCGGAATAAGTAGTCTGTCCTGGTTACTTGACATGCTGGTGCGCAGGGGTGGCGTATTGATGGACCGCAGTGAGATGTATTCGTCTGTCTGATTTAAGCGAATACAAGATCTCGTTATTGATTGAGTCCAAACCCTAACGAAGGTTCAGGGGTTTGCACGGGTTGACTGTTGCTTTGACTTGCCATGGTAGAGAGCCTGAGTAATGTGCTCGTATATCCGCATCTTGGGTAACAGCAGTTCGTGTAGTACCGCCTGAGACTGGGTTTAGGTAACCATATTCGAGTAATAGGAAGGGACATTCCCTGAAGAGCTCAATAACATTCATCGTGCCAAAGTCCTGCAGGCTTATTAAGTTCAGGCACGAGTGATAAGGATTTAGTGGTACTACTCAGGAATTATAATATATTAATTAATTGTAGTTAGAGCTAGTCAGAGGCTCCGATTTATTGATGAATGTCCGGTAACCTTAAATATGAGGATTCTCAATTAATGCAGCTCGTTCTCATAACGTGGTAATAAAGGGGTAGATCAGTATTAATTCGGTGGTGAAAAAGAATAAATATTAATTAATTAATTGTGTCCTGGGTTGTGAACATGGGAATTAATTAATTATAGGCCCACTTTATTATTTGCATTAGGTCCCAGGACTGGCCCAATTAAATATGCAGAAAAAAAGCCCAGTAGCCCATTAGGGATAAAACCCTGGGTCTATAAATAGACCACTCTCTCTTGGAAACCCTAGCCACTTGTGTGATCATTCAAATTAGTCAAAACCCTAGGTTAGAGAGAGAGAGGGGCGGCGCCTTTAGAGGGGAGAAGAAGAGTTTTTCTGCTCCGGCCTACAACACAGATCTGTGGAATCCTCACTAGTAGCAGATCTGAACAACATTGGGACACAGCCCAGAAGATCTGATCTGGAGATCAAGATTTTCTTTTTCTTCCTTTCTCTATTTTCGATTTTATCAAGAAATTAGGGTTCTAATTTCTGTTTCCGCAGATTAAATCGAATCGCGTGGTTGAATTGGAAATTGGACAAACGCAAAATATCGGATCAGACTCTACGGAATTACGGTAATCTCTCAATCCACAATTCTAAGAATTAAATTTATAGGAGCATGCTAGGTTTTATTGTGAATTTCGTTGTGTAAATATCCATAAATCGATCCGGTTCAGTTGGATTTTGTGATTTGGTTCACATGAAATCCCTACAATTGGTATCAGAGCCACGTTCCTAATTTATGACTCTATTGTGCACAATAAATTCAAATATGCATGTATGAATTTATTTTGTTTTGTGGATGGTTTTTGTTCCTCGTGGCAACCCGTATAATTCAGCCCGCGGAGGTTTATCTGTGTAGGGCTGAATTAATTTTGTAAAATCACTAGAAAATCTGTGATTAGTGTAGATTTGAAAAATTTTAATAGAACAGATTATTATGTAAATTTTGTATTTTTTAAATCTGTAATCTGAACGGGTCGAGGACGAAGAATGAAGACGGAGCCGACGGCGGCGGGCGATGGCACGTGCGGGAGGCGCGACGGCGCAGGGAGGCACTGCGGCGTAGGGAGGCACTGCGGCGCAAGGAGGCACGACGACGAGCGGCGGCGAATGCACGGTGCAGGCGCACGGTGCACGGCGGCTGAGGGCCGCGAGCGTGCGCGCGCGGCTGGGCGTGTGCGGCAGTGGCGGTGGCTGTCGTCGGCGGCTGCTGTCCCTACGGCGGTAGCTCGTGTTTTGGTGGTTTTGGCGGCTGCTGTCCCTAGGGTTTGCATTAGGTTTAGGGCAAATCATCATATCACAAAGGCCTAAATCCCAAAAAATTTGGTGCATGAAGATTTGGATTTATCCAAATAGATTCAAAATTCAAATTATAATAGATAGGATTTATTTTTTTCAATTTTGTGGAGCCACGAGGAATTTTTTTTTGCCTTAATTGTCCTCGTATGATATGTGATTAATTATGTGCGCAATTAAGCATGTGTAGATAATAGGAAAAGCATGATTTATCGCTTTTATTATTTACAGCTTTCCAAGCATGCTTATGTGATTAATTTCTTTTGTTGGATTATATTTTGGGAATTTTTGGGTTTGTTTAATTACATGCGAAAAGATTTGGAAAATATAATAACAAAGAAATTATGTGTGCGCATATGAGAAAACTTTTAAAAGAAAAATACTAAGCTGATTTTTTTAATTAAAATCAATAGACCTCCACAAAGCGGTCCTAGGCTGTAAGTGTATCTCTCGTTCTAGTAAACGTCTACGAGTGTAGCTTCCTAGTTCCTAGAGGTGCATGGGTACGATTGTTGGGATTTCTAGACAAACAATTTAAATCATGTCAATAGTTGGAGGGTTTTGCGTAAACGTCTACGAGTGTAGCTTGCGTAGACCTCTTTCATAAGTATTCTAGGATTGATTTAAATTATAAATAACAAAAGCTTTAAGGGTTGTGCGGTATGGTTACATGCCATGCTAAACTATCTCTTTTGGCCGGAGTTAAATTTTTGGTTAATGGCTTAGAAGCATCTTAGAATATAATGCAAGAATTGCATCCCTGTTCTTGAGAGATGGCTTGGTGTAAGGTTTTCACTAATTATTAATTTCTAGTGTCAAAAGCTTCCTGATATGGTAGTGAAATTAAATGGATTGGGGCATAAAACCCGCAGTTCTGGTCGAGGGTGACATCGTAAACGTCAACGAGTGTAGCTTGCGGTGGGAACTCTTGGGCAATTAGTGGAAAACATTTGTATTTGATTTATTAAAAGGGTTTCAATGCATTTGTTTTCGAAGTTCTACATGTATGGTCTTATTTAAGATTCTTTATTATTTCAGATATGTCTATGTCTAATGTCATCAATATTCTCGCACAAAACACTCTAACTGGTCCAAACTTCCTGGAATGGAAACGCAATCTCGAATACCTCCCGATTGCAGAAGAACATATGTTCGTTCTGCAAGTACTTCGTCCCGAAGTGCCACCTACTGAATCCAGTCAAATGGATATAGACTATTATAACAAGTGGGAGAAATCAAATAATGTAGTCAAGTGCTACATGATGACCACTATATCGAAAGTCTTACAATAGCAGCATCAACACCATAGGGACGCCTATGACATCATGACGATTCTGGAGGCGACCTATGAGGAAACTGATAGAGCTGTCAGGTTCAATCGTGAGTAAGAAAATGATTGATGGCATCTCAGTAAGAGAGCACGTAGTTACCATGACTCACCTCACGGATGAGCTAACTGTGCATGGTGGAGGTATCGACGCTGAGGCTAAGGTCGATATCATACTGAACTCTCTACCCAAGTCCTTTGAGAGTTTTAGGCTGAATGTTGTCATGAACAAGAAAGAGTATACTCTTAACGAGTTGCTCAATGACTTGATGGCAGCGGAATCAGTCATGAACCCTCAGAAGGTTGCCTTGGCCACTTCTGGTAATCTCTCTACTGTACCGAAAAGTATGAAGCGGAAGAAGGGGATTAAGAAATGGGCCAAGAAGACACCTGTGAAGGATGGTGGGGCTGGGAAAAAGCCTAAAGTGGCGACTGATAGGGACAGGTGCTTCAGGTGTGGTAAGAAAGGACATTGGAGGAAAGATTGTAAAGCCAACAAATCTAGACAAGGTATGCCGTTTTGCATGTATAACTAAGCATGATTAGTGTCTGTTGTTGCTCTTTTAGAGCTGTAAGCGCTGACTTGTTGATCATGTTGTTGTACTTTGCAGGGGACCGTGCCGACAAGGATGGTGAGTGATGGCAAGAAGATACCAAACTGGATGAAGGCAACGTTTTATGACGGAGCTTCATGGATTTTCTATTCTTTATGTTTTGATGAACTAGGTACGTTTAAGAGTTTGTTCGGTAGGACAAATTTTATAAACTTTTTAAGGATGTTTGTTATTTATGATTTCAATCATTGACGATAACAATGTCATTCATTATGTAATGTTGATTTGTACTCTTTATCTTACTTCGATCAAATATGTCCTTTATATTGCATGTAATTCATCCGTAATTGATAATCCTAGAAAGAGAAAACTTACTTCTTCTGATGATGATCTTACATATCTCTGGCACTTGAGACTAGTCACATCAGCTTGAAGCGGATTCAGAGACTTGCAGATGACGGTACATTGGACTTAGACCGGGCTGTACCTTATCAAGTCTGCAAATCCTGCATCGAGGGCAAGATGTCAACTAGGCCTTTCAAGGCTAGTCAGTCTCGAGCAGAGGAAGTGTTGGAATTGATCCATTCTGACTTATGTGGACCGATGTCCACGTAGGCTCGTGGAGGGTACGAGTACTTCGTCACTTTCATTGATGAGTTATGAAAACTTACCAATTTTGTTTTGGGGCTGCGCATTGGAAACAATAGCTTATGTGTTAAATGTGGTGCCTTCTAAATCCGTTCCTAAGACGCCTTCTGAGCTCTTCCTTGGTCGTAAACCAAGTTTCTGCAAGTTTAGAGTATGGGGCTGTCCGGCACACGTACTGTCGAAGGAACCTGATAAGTTAGAAAGCAGGTCAAAAGTAACACTGGTCATAGGGTATCCTAGGCCAACGAAAGGTGGTTACTTTTACTGTCCTGAGAGTCAGAGAGTCGTTGTTAGCACCAATGCTAGATTCTTGGAGGACGAGTATGTGAGTAATCACAAGTCAAGGAGTGATATCGTTCTTCAAGAAATTAAAAACAAGAATGTGATTCCAAGAGAAGGAGAACGTGTAGATGTGGGTGCACCTGTGAGAGGTACAACACCACACACACGTTCTCAAGTGCAAGGTGCAGAAACACAAGTTACTGCACCTACTACTGACACGGCACCGATGCCTCGTCGTAGTGGGAGAGTTATTTTCCAGCCAGAAAGGTACATGTTCATGGGTGAGTCTTCGGACTTGAGCCCGGAAGACGGACACGAGAACTCTAACCCACTGACTTACGAAGAGGCAGTGCAGGACAAGGATGTTGAAAAATGGCATGTCGCCATGGATTCTGAAATTGAATCCATAACTTCTATGGATGTATACCAGAAAACTGATTTCTCGGATGGCTTTAGGGCCATAGGGTGCAAATGGCTATACAAGAGAAAGAAAGGAGCGGATGGAAAGATCATGGCTTTTAAAGCCAGGCTGGTGGCAAAGGGTTATAGTCAGAAAGTGGGCATTGACTATGACGAAACATTTTCACCCGTAGCCATTCTCAAATCCATCCAGATACTTCTTGCCATAGCTGCGCATATGGACCTCGAGATCTGGCAGATGGATGTCAAAACCGCTTTTCTAAACGGTTACCTTGAAGAAGGTAGGGACATCTATATGCAGCAACCCGAGGGTTAAATACGCAAGGGCGAAGAACATCTTATCTGGAAGCTTAGGAAGTCCTTGTATGGACTTAAGTAAGCTTCAAGGTCGTGGAACTTACGTTTTCACGATGTGATTAAATCCTATAGATTTGAACAGTTGGAAAACGAAAGTTCTGTTTACCGACTTTGTGTCAGTGGGAGCGTGGTTTTCCTTGCACTTTATGTTGATAACATACTCCTATTTAGAAACAACGAGGGAGTGATGTCGGGAATCAAGGCTTGGCTATCCGAACAGTTTCAAATGAAGGATCTGGGAGAAGCCGGCTACATTATTGGGATTAAGGTCTTACGAGATCGTAAGAAAAGAATGTTGAGGTTATCCCAGGCATCCTATGTGGATACTGTGATAGCCCGGTTCAGCATGCAACTCGCCAAGAAAGGCTTGCTACCTTTCAGACATGGCGTTCATCTTTCTAGTGGACAGTGTCCTGAGACACAGCGGGAGAAAGATGAGATGAGTCTTGTACCATATGCTTCAATGGTGGGTAGCCTCATGTATGCGATGCTGTATACCAGGCCATATATCTGTTATGTCCTTGGCATGGTAGCAAGATATCAGTCTAACCCTGGACAGGCGCATTGGACTGCGGTAAAGCACATCCTCAAGTATTTGAAGAGAACTAGTAATTACTGCCTAATTTATCAAAGTGAGGATTTGTGCCCTGTGGGTTATACGGACTCGGATTTCCAAGGGGATCAGGATGAGTAGAAATCAACCTCAGGATATGTGTTTACCCTGGGAGGTGGAGTTGTATCTTGTAGGAGCTCAAAGCAGAAATGCATTGCTGACTCCACCATGGAGGCGAAATATGTCACCGCCTCCGACGCCTCGAAAGAGGTTGTATGGCTCAGGAACTACCTTTTAGAGTTGGGCGTTATCTTGAGTTTGCTGAGGAGCATCACAATTTATTGTTATAACTATGGTGCAGTGGCAAACTCAAAGGAACCGCGGTCTCACAGGGCAAGCAAACACATAGAGAGAAAGTACCATATCATACGAGAAATCGTATTGAGAGGAGATGTGCTCATCAAGAAGATTGACACTAAAGACAACCTTGCTGATCCATTTACAAAGAGCTTGCCGCAGAAAGTTTACGAAAGACATATTCGTGAGCTGGGTCTGAGGTGGATGTCGACCACTGACAGTGGTTAAAGAGATAGCAGGCTAGTTAGACGAACTGTATACTCTGTAATAGCTTAGTTATGCTTTGAGTATAAGTGGGAGATTGATGGGTTTTGTATACTGAAAGCATTTATTATAATGAGTATACGACGGTTTATTTCTCCTATCTGTCAAACAATCTTACATGTATGTAACAATGGTATCCTCTTGTCTCACCGATAGGGACGATCGTACGGCGTGTTGTAGATTGCAGAAGACAGTATGATCACTTGACCTAGTGAGACATAAACCTGATCACAGCCGAGACTGCGTATGAGGATATGTCTGTCCGGATGGCTGCGGCATTGTCAGAATAAGTAGTCTGTCTTGGTTACTTTACATGCTGGTACGTAGGGGAGGCATATTGATGGTCTGCAGTGAGATGTATTCGTCTGTCTGACATCAGCGAATAGGAGATCTTGTTACTGATTGAGTCCAAACCTTAACGTTCAGGGGTTTGCACGGGTTGACTGTTGCTTTGACTTGCCATGGTGGAGAGCCTGAGTAATGTGCTCGTATATCCGCATCTTGGGTAACAACAGTTCGTGTAGTACCGCCTGAGACTGGGAAGGTAACCATATCCGAGTAATAGGATGGGGACGTTCCTTGAGGAGGTCAATAACATTCATCGTGCCAAAGTCCTGCAGGCTGATTTAGTTCAGGCACGAGTGATAAGGATTGAGTGGTACTACTCAGGAATTATAAGATATTAATTAATTGTAGTTAGAGCGTGTCAAAGGCTCCGATTAATTAATAAATGTCCGGTAACCTTAAATATGGGGATTCTAAATTAATGCAGCCCGTTCTCATAACGTGATAATAAAGGGGTAGGTCAGTATTAATTCTGTGGTGAAAAAGAATTATTATAAATTAATTAATTGTGTCCTGGGTTGTGGACATGGGAATTAATTAATTATAGGCCTACTTTATTATTTGCATTAGGTCCCAGGACTGGCCCAATTAAATATGCTGGAAAAAAAACCTAGTAGCCCATTAGGGATAAAACCCTGGGTCTATAAATAGACCACTCTCTCTTGGAAACCCTAGCCACTTGTATGATCATTCAAATCAGTCAAAACCCTAGGTTAGAGAGAGAGAGGGGCGGCGCCTGTAGAGGGGAGAAGAAGAGTTTTTCTGCTCCGGCCTACAACACAGATTTGTGGAATCCTCACCAGTAGCAGATCTGAACAGCATTGGGACACAACCCTGAAGATTTAATCTGGAGAACAGGATTTTCTTTTTCTTCCTTTCTCTGTTTTCGATTTTATCAAGAAATTAGGGTTCTAATTTCTGTTTCTGCAGATTAAATCGAATCACGTGGTTGAATTTGAAATTGGATATTCAAACGCAAAAGATAGGATCAGACTCGACGGAATTACGGTAATATCACAATCCACAATTCTAAGAATTAAATTCATTGGAGCATGCTAGGTTTTATTGTGAATTTTGGTTGTGTACAATATCCATGAATCGATCCGGTTCAGTTAGATTTTGTGATTCGGTTCACATAAAATCCCTACACACACAACTCTTGTTTGAACATTGTGAAAATCTATAGGATTTAATCACTTCATCAAAACGTAGATTCCATGACCGTGAAGCTTTCTTAAGTCTATACAACGACTTCTTGAGCTTCTAGACCAAATGTTCTTTGCCTTTCTGCACATAACCTTCTGGCTATTGCATATAGATATCCTTACCTTCTTCAAGGTACTCATTAAGAAAAGCTGTTTTGACATCCATCTGCCAGATCTCTAGGTCCATATGTGCTGTTATGGCTAGGAGTATTTGAATGGACTTAATCATGGCTACCGGTGAGAAGGTTTCGTCATACTCTACACCTTCTTTCTGACTATAACCCTTCACCACCAGCCTTGTTTTGAAACCTGTAATATCACCATTCGCTCCTTTCTTTCTTTTGTATACCCATTTGCATCCTATGGCTGGATAGTCATCTGGAAAATCAGTTTTCTGGTATACATCCATAGCTGTAATGGATTCTATTTCTGAATCCATGGCGATCAGCCATTTGTCCGCATCATGATCAGATACTGCCTCATCGTATGTTCAGGGATCAATATCATCTAGTCCGCTTTCGGGGATCAAGTCTGAAGACTCTCTGATAAGTTAGGATTTTCACCAACTTATCTTATAGTTCTTTGACTGACTGTGTAGTGTTTAGATCGTTTTTGTACTTGTTTTCATGCATGAATTGGATTTTGTACTTGGAATGTCGTGTTTGATGAATTGTGCAGGTTTCTAGTCGAAAAACAGAGGAATCAGGATCCAGTGCTCGAGACCTCGTCGATCGACGAGGACCCTTAGTCGATCGACGAGGCATGTTGTTGCCAAACGATCGACGAAGCAAAGGAGAAGGCGATCGATGGAAGAAGGAGACCTCGTCGACCGACGCTGTTCAGAAGCGGTCGACGAGGCAAGAAGTTGAGACGCGATCGACGCCAATCAGACGCGGTCGACGCGCACGCGGAAATCCTGTTTCTTATCTGATTTGGAGATAGA
>JAPKLW010000022.1:798402-811811 GCA_026898455.1 Plectranthus barbatus | reverse complement strand
TAAAAGTCAAATCCCATCAAAGGGATGCCTTCGGAGACAAGATGAGGAAATCTCTACTCCAGTAACCAACTCAGCTGCATGGCAGTTGGCAGCGGAACCTGAGGAAAGAGATCGATGCACTCCTTCACCCCTTCAAAGAAGAACCCTGCCCAGTCAACGTCCTTCGTCTCCGAATCAATAGCCATCATGGCCCTCCAGATCCTTGGGTTGAACACGTAGTTGTCAGCAGGAACTCCAAAAGTGACATTGCTAACAATGTCAAAGATGACTCTATACTCTTCTTTCAACTCCAAGCATGATGGACTTGGTGAAAAGTCATAGATGTCCGACTGCCTCCACTTAACCTAGTAGCCGAACTCTGGAGCAGTCATATGGGGTAGACATCCATAACGCGAATGGGACCCCGTGGAAGGCCAAACTTTTGAGAGAAGAGGGCCGGAGTCCAACAAACCACTTGGTTTTCAAAGGAGCCCCAAATGGCGTCATCAGTGGTTTGACATTTGAAGATAAAGCTCTGTAGAGCTCGTTTCTGATAACGTGATGGAATAGTCATCAGAAATTGGGTTAGACAACTCTCATGAAGAGCCCCCATAACAAAATTTGCAACGCGACAGTTGTTTCCATACTCATAGTACAACCCTGATTCATGAAGAATCTGGTTGCGAGTAACGCTTAAATCGCTTGGAGCAATGGTAACGTGATGCATTTTTGAAACAAGAAAATGCTATGCTAAATGGAGTGAAAGAGATGGAGTTCAAGACAACAAGTGGGATATTATATATATAGCAAGATTGTGGTTCTCTCCTCAGAGGGAACATTCTCCCAAAAAGTTTCTTGTCAACTCAACTCAGAGGGCGGAAGTCGAGGAGTCTGGACGAGTTGGGAAACACAACCTGTCTTGATAAAGCTAATTACGGCAAGTCGACCTACATCAGTATTATGGCGTTCTCTTCCACGAATGCTCAAAGAAGACACCAAAGGATATCCCAAATCCAATGATTAAGACAGAAACCTATCGTCTTAAATGAAAACACTTGATGACCCTGTGTAGAAAATTGTAGTTTACATCAGACACAGGAGGATTGCTACAGAAATCCAACACAATCACAAGACAGTTTGCTAGGATACTGATGCAAGCATATCCGAGACAGAGTATTGAATGAGATGTTATTCTTATCATTATCTCTTGGATTTCATGAAGACGTCGTTAAGTATTCTGGAAGATGAATACATCTGCTGAAGAATATTCATCATAGCTATCTGCTAATACTAAGAATGCTAAGCAGAACTTGGTTGCTGATTTTTCAGCAAATGATAGATAACAACATATAGTTGTGCAGAATCCATACATCCTTTCATTCATTGACAAACGTCATTACAAAGGAAGATGAGAAAATTGAAAACAACAACATGACTGCTATTCTAGGGGGAAGGAGGCTTAAACGGGAAGAAGTCCGTATCTACAAGGTTCGAACGTCCTTCTGCTATCCGAGGGAAGCTCTGCTCCAGCAGCCAGCTAAGCTGCATTCCATTCAGCAGAGGCACTGCCGGGTAATATTGGACACAGTCTCGAACGCTATCGTAGATGTACTTCGCCCAATCTACCCCGACTTCATCGTCAATGGACATCATGATCTGCCACGTTTCTTTTGAGAAGAAAGTGTCATCAAGGTCCTCTCCCATCAACATGTTGTTAGCAACACGGAAGAGCACCCAATAAGGAGTGCGCAGATCGTATGCTGAGGCAGAAAGGGAAAATTCAGACGAAGAAGATCGTCTCCACTTCTGCCACGCTGACCATTCAGGGGCGATGTCCGTCACGCGGTAGTCGAATACTGACCCGGAACCTCTGGGAAGGCCGAATCGTCGGGAAAAGAAGTTCTGTGACCAGCAGACCAATTTGCCACGGAGAGAACCATAGATGGCATCTTCTTCCAGCGAGCAGTCCTCAATAAATTCTAGAAGAACATCACCTTGGAAGCATCTTGGAGCGGCAGTGACGAATTCGGTCAATCCACTTCGATTCAACTTCGACATAACGGTTTCTGCCACTATAGGATTGTTATCATACAGGGAGTACAAACCAGACTCATGAAGAATCTGGTTTCGGCGCAACTCCAGAGATTGACCTGGTGAATCCATTTTCTTGAAGATTTTTGAACAAATAAGGGAAAAGTTCAAAAAAGAGTTCTTGTGGTGATTAAGATATTCACAAGAAGGGTACTTATAAAGGAAAAAGCATAACTCTTTTCTTGAGAATCGATTCGATTCAGTCAAAAAGAGTTAATGATCATCTGTTATACGATGAATGGACAGACGCCACGTCAGATCGGTCAAAATAATTCTTAAAAAATGTAATCGATGCATGGAGAGACACACACATTGAAGGTCGTCGTTCCATCTGCTAGAGACGAGTACTCTGCTAGAGATAAAGTCTCTGCTAGAGAATGAGTACTCTGCTAGAGATGAGGTTTCTGCTAGAGATGAGTACTCTGCTATAGATGAGGACTCTGCTAGAGGATGAGTACTCTGCTAGAAATGATATCTCTACTAGATAACGAGAACTCTGCTACATGTTTTCAAATGTGGTATCTGCTACGTTTTCAACAGAACATATAACTCTGCTACCAAACATCCATCTGCTAGGACCTTAACAGAAGTATACTCAGCAGAATTAATACAGATTTCATCATGAGATTTGCTTATCACAAGGTTATTATCAAGCAGATATTTGATATTGAGTGAGTATATATGAGATTGTTTCAAATGAAACATAGACATCATCTTATATAGATCAACAAAAATATTTACATAAACAGAGGGTACAACCAATTCAGAAGGGTGACAAAGGCACAAATGGATAAAAATCTACTCCTTGAAGGTTCGAGGGACCTAGAGTAAGATCCTGATATCACTGCTCAAACAACCAACTCAATGGCATTCCGTAGAGGAGATGAAGATGCGGGAACTGCTGAACACTTTGCCACACTCTCTGATAGATGAAATTAGCCCAGTCTACATTCGCTCTATCGTCAATAGCCATCATGGCCCTCCATACATCACGAGAGAATATCATGTCCTCAGGATTCTCTCCCACCACCATACCACAGACTATTTCGAAGAGAACCTGGTATCGTGTCTGCAATCCATATGCTGATGGAGTCGGCGAGAACTCAAGCTCAGAAGAACGCCTCCACTTTTTCCATGAAGACCACTCCGGAGCTATTTCATCGTTCCGATAGTCCTGGACGGAAATTGGCCCTCTCGGAAGACCGAATTCTGAAGCAAAAGTTTCCACCGTCCACATCTCCAATTGATCCCTGAAGACACCAAAAATGGAGTCTCCAATGGGTTTGCATGATCGGATGAACTGCTGAAGTAGTCCTCTGTGGAATGTATGAGGAGTCAGGGATACAAATCTGCCCACGCCACTCGCATGAAGCCTTGACATAACCCCCTCCGCCACATGGTACTCTGTTTCATATTCTTCATATAAACCAGAATCACAAAGGATCCTGTGTTGAGGAACGAAGAGTGTACTGGGTAATTCCATTTTCTTTTGAAGGACGGATTTCTTTTAGAAAGGATGAGAAGAAATACAACGATTGCGAGAAGATTGTACACAAGAAGATTGTACCATTGAATCTTTGCCCCTCATATTTATAGAGATAATTATGATTACTGCTGATTTCGGAATACGAACGGTTGCATTGAGGAGAACAGTAATCGCCTTAAGTGAAGGTCAAATCGGAAGAAATTTCGATTATACATGAAAAGCTATGCAAGAAATTGAATTTTATATACGCCCCATGATGCTACGTTGGAATACGTGGTAGTTTATGATCATCTCTACTAATTTTGGCTGCTGAAGATTTCAAATCAGGCGCGAAAGAGTACCTTTCATGATGAGGCGCATTTAATATACGTAGACGGCGGCAACGAATAGGGCTGAGCCACGTCACCAGCACTCAAATTCTTGAAGACGTGCATATTTCCACGATCTAACTCTCAACCCCAACCGTTGATTGAAATTAAAGTGCATACAATCCTCATCGTCAATCTCTTCTCGTACTCTGAAATTTTCTACACATTAGTTAGATTTCAAACCTCTACCACTTTTCGAAACCCTTCACCTCTCATCTCTGAAAAATCCTCTCAAACCTCCACAAACTTCCTAAAATACCCAACCATGGCTTCAAACCAAAATTCTCCAACCTCCTCAAGTCAAGAGTCAAACCGTTCACCAAATACATAATCTTTACCAACTGGAAACACCGAAGCAATTCAATTTCAACAACCCTCATTTATCTATCCCTCCACCGCTTGCTCACACCTGCATCTACGACATGCACCCGGTTTCACTGGAATTGAGAAGAAGGAAGACATTGATGAGTCCATTCCTTACTGCATATTAGTGACTATGGCCAGACAGAAGAAGCTGTCCACTCATTCGGCGAAATGGAGACGAGTGGCCCAGATCATGAAAGACAGGATTCTGTACATGCCTCTCGCCAGCAAACACTTTCCCAAATGGATCCTAAATCTCCTTGATTCCGACTTACTGGTAAAGTATCTCACTGCTGAACCTGATCAATTTCATCCGCATATGGTTGCTGAATTCTATGCTAGAGCAGTTATGAGTGATGATCAGAAGTCATTTAGGACATGTGTGTATGGGAATATTGTAGAGGTTAATGCTGAGTTGCTGTCTCGAATTTTTGGACTTCAAAATTTTGGAACCAAAATCTCTCAATATAAGGTGAATGATGTAGCTGAAATGGAAAGGAGGTGGAACCGCTGGAAAAAGTCAGGAGAGAAAGGGCAACCAAGTACGTTTAAGGTTAACACCTCAATCAACACATTGACAGATGAATACAAACTACTTGCAGAGATAGTGATAAAGATGCTCCAGTATGATGCTGGTTCTTACTCGGAGCTCTCTGCTAAGAAGTATGCCGTGATGATGGCGTTAAACGATAATGTTAAGGGTAATTGGGCTGAGTTCATATTTGAACGGTGGGCAGAGCATGCTAAGAAGAATGCACACATGGAGATAGATGGAACATTCTCCTCGAATGTAAACTTTGGGTTGAAGATTAGTAAATTCTTGGAAATTTTGTTCACCAACACAGGAGTAGATCGTGGAGTTGCACCCCTTTCCACAGACTACATTCCTGTAACAAGACACAAGCCTAAGCCGGTCAATGCCAGGAATCCTCGAAAGTTGAAAGGGAAGTCCAATGTAGACAAGGATAAACCTACATCCCCTGAAGAATCTGATGAAGCAAATTTGGCGGTGCAAATACTACATCCCTCCATCCTTATGACAGAAGAGGAAATAGCATTGTTGCGAACAAATGCTGAAACAGAGCATTGCTTCACAAATCTCGAAGAAATCGAGAAGTTAGGGAATTTACCGGCTGATCAGATCAATGATATTATGACTTCAAGGGAAGCAGAACAGCATCCGATTATTCTCGGAGACATGGCTTTACCATTCCAAACAAAGAAGAGAACTACAGATACTTCTCCTGTACCTAAAGCAAAGAAGAAGACCAGGAGAAAGTTGGTATTACTTACCGACAAGGAAGAATTGGAAAAAGCAGAAGTAGAGAAGAAATTTGCTGAAGATGTTGATCGAATTGCTGTTGATGTAACAGCAGAGCAGGACTCTACTGAAATTAACACTGAGGGAACCGCTGAAGCTGATCCAGACTACATTCCTAAATCTCTCAGAAATATGGAAGAGCGCACTAAGGAAACAAGGAAAACGAAGAGACAGCGCGAAGCCATCCTCAAGGAAATGGAGAAGAGAGATTATCAGAAATTCATTAGAGACCTAACATTCGAAGGAATAGACAGGAACTTCGAGCGAGTCAAGTCTATTGCTGAAGAGTTTATGGCTCAGAAGAGAGCTGCTAAACAGGCGGAACTAGAAGAACACCCTGCAAAGAAAAGGAAAAGCACTGGAGAAGATGCTATATCTTCACAAGATACTATATCAGACGAAGAAGCTAACAAGGAATGCAGTGCTAGCAGAGGAGTCGATGCTAGCAGAGCCGAAGAGTCTAATATAGTGGATGAAGGATTAGCAGAGCAAGTGGACAAATCCACAACAGTGGATATTGTTGCTGAAGGAAATCCAATTACAGCAGTGGACGAGGGCATGGCAGACATTCCAACAGATATCACCATGATAAATGATGATGAAGATCCTGCTGATGAACTGCAACGCCTAGTAGACGAGGCCAGAAAGAAAGGAAAAGGGAAAGCTGCTTTAGAAGAGGAACCAATTCTCAATCCCTCATCTGATCAGCAGATAATCATTGAAGAAGAGGAATTATCAGATAAAGCACTCTCAAAAATACTGATGTCAGGAGCCTTCACTGATGCAGAATCGAGTAGAGCTAGAGATACTGAAGAACAGGTCGATTCACTTCTTCATGATTCACATTCGCCTGTCGAAGAGAATGATTCTTTGTTCACTGATCCTGAATCATCTTGCATTTCTGAATCTGATTCTAATGGAGAATCTGAGGAGATTTACAATGCCAAATACCTGAGGAAGGTAACATCTGGATCAGATACTCCGCTCCGAGTGCCTCTTAATGGCTTGCCTGGACCTCGCTATCATCTACGGAGAATCGGTTAATGGTGTGCAACGGTCTATCCTGAAGAATTGCCCAACTCTGATCTCACACCTATGGCTGAAGAGATAGAGTTGTTTGTTCAATCCGAAACGGAAAGAGCCATTGCTGACTTATTCCATACCAAATTAGATGAATCAACGTCGGAAGGATGCTTGTTAGCAGAAGAGTTTCGACGATGGAAGAAGTGTGATTACATTATGCATCAACTCTGTTTTGAAGAAAAAGCACTGGTTTTTGCAGCTAAGGGCTTAAACTTCTGGAGACGTGAGGAACGTTGGTGCTTCGATTGGATTGATCAAGTTTCGGGGATGAAACAGTTCTCGGATAAGCAAGTGATGTGCAGACTTCAAGCCATCCGAGAACACCGTTTTCTCTCAAAGACTGCAGGGTTACCCAAATCCACCTTCGCACCCGATGGATACTCTGATGCCAGGGTTGAACTGTCCAAGCGTCAAGCTAGAGCTTCTGTTGCTTATTGGAAACGACAGATGGAGTATAAAATTCAACAGGCAGAGAGACTCAAAGCTCGAATAGCAGCACAGGCCACTGAGCGTGCTGCTCTGTAATTTGACTACCAAGATATGCAGTTGGCCAAATTCCAAAACATTGATATTCAGGAAATAGTTAAGGAAGCTCAGAAAGCAGAGGCTTGGATTGTCCAGGAGACCGCACAAATTCTGGATGCTGCTAATCGGATAATGCATGAGGAAGTCTTTTATCAAGCATATGTTGATGCGAGTACTAGTCGAGTACATCAATCATCTATTCCAACAAGTCAAGAACTCATTACGACTACTTCCTTCAATGCCACTCCAATAACCTCTCTGCAGATACCCTTTCCAATGAATGCCGATATGGCTGTCGCCTTCAACTCTTATTTGCAAGTAGCCATTGATGGAAGAGTAGCAGAAGCAACCACTCACTTGAGACGAGAAATTGATGAAGTACGGGGAGATGTGTCCCATGTACGATCGAAAGTAGCTGAAACCAAATTGGCCATCTCTGAGAATAAGGTAGGACTGGAGGTCGTTCAAAAGGATTTAGCCGAAACCAAGATGACCCTAACCAAAACTGTGGTGGCTTATGGTATCAACTTTTTGGCTGCAATCAAAGAGGGGGAAGAAAGAAGAAAGGCTGACCAAGAGAGAACAAGAAAAGAAAATGAGGAGTTAGCCGCAAAGAAAGAGGAGTTAAGGAGAAAAGAAGAAGAGGCGAAGGAGGAGTCAAGAAGAAAAGAACAAGAAGCTAGATTAGAATTGCAAAGAAAGGAGCATGAACTTCAACTGCAAAAGATTGCAATGGAGCAGGAGAAGCTGGATAAACAACTGGAGCGTGAGGCTGCTGAAAGAGAAACAGGAGCAAATCTTCTTGAGAACTTCATGAAGTTCACCATGGAGAGGTTTGCTGATATCCAGAAGAGCAACTCATCGAATTCAGCGGACAGCGAGAAGGACAAGCCAGCACCCGGCTCATGAACGTCAAGGTCCAATATTTTCATTATCTTTTACTTTCTGAATCCAATTTGTACTTAAACTTGCAATATCATATATAAAATTGGATCAGACTTAGACAAACTCTCCTTGTCCACCTCTGATTTTTACTGGTGTGCTCTAGTTGACTTACACTTCTGGTGTACTCAACAATTTTTTTGCATGTGGATATGGATATTATATTTTGATTGATGAATGCTTGCTGATTTGATGGGTGCTAGAATTTCTAGCATATTACTTTTGTGCAAACATTCACTTATATTAAATCGAGAAATATTCCCCAGCACCTGTTGAGGGGGAATTTGGCCACAATCATTTTTTGTTTGCTCGAAACTAGTTGGAAAAACTCTGTGTTAGATTGATAGAATAGCATAGCCTTGTAAAACATAGACATTCTTCCACTTATGGTCAGCAAATGATAGTAAGCTTTGATCGCACCAAAAAGGGGGAAATTGTTGGGAAATTATTCCTAAAATCTCCCTTAGAACTTATTTGTAAAAGGTTTTGTTGGATCAAACCTTATTTAGTTGGTCGATCATTTGCCGAAATCTAGAGAGTCTAGCACACTTTGTAAAGTCCTGTATAAGTTGTACATTGAGTTGTAATAGACTAGTGTGCTGAGAAGAATTCCTAGCAGATACGAAGCAGATGATATCAGCATTCAACTTATAAACTGCTAGAGAAGCAAGCTAACGAAGGATCACTAGCAAATGGCTGAACGCTCGCTAGACAATAGATATCAACAGAATGCTAAGGCGTTAGCATTCGGGATCCTTCAGCAATGAATAAGAAATCGCAAGCAACGGAAGTCAAAGGATCAAAGGAAAAATACTTTAGCAGATTCTAGCTTAGCAAAGTGTTATATATTTTGCTAAGATATTTTGCTAATAGATTGGAGGATCGGAGGATAGCTTTGTAGTGGCTAGGTCGAAAGCTCACTACCTACTACAAGTGAACGGTGATTTCTTATACTCCATATATATTTTTAGTGAAATTCTTAGCAATAATGCTGAGGAGTGGACGTAGATCTAATGAATCGAACCACTATAAATATTGCGTGTTCTTTACTGTTCTATTGGGTTTTGTTCATTGATTTAAAACCTAGCAACTCAAGTTCTTAGGATATACTAGAAGAAAACCCTAAGTACGATTCTGAGCTTAAACATTTAACAAGAACTTAAGTGCAAGATAATATTTAGACATCCGCTGCATTCGTGTGTGTTTGTTGTCCGATACTCACCACGACGACTCTGATCAGGGACCAACAAGTGGTATCAAAGCGGTAGGTTGTAAGACTTGTTGTTTCTGAGTCGCTTCGACCAGATCTATGTTTATTCCTTGCACTATACTTTGTTCTTTTGTGTCTCTAGCTCAGGAACTTCAAGATTATAATGATGAATCATACTTTGCCAAAGTATACAAAGGAGAAGTTCAAGTCTTGGCAAAAGCTTGCCACCATCCAGCTGCAAAGCATACATCTGGAGATGGAAGATGTTCTTGCGAAAGGTCCAATCCAAATTATGAAAGCTAACACTTTTGTAGGACCATTTGCTGATGGAGAACCGAGACCTCAAATGGTCGTGAAGTCGTTTGATGAATATATGGTTGAAGATAAGAAAAGAGCTCAGTTGGAGCACTTAGCGAAGAAGCTAATTCTTGATTCTTTGCCGCCGTTGATGGCAGATAAAGCTTTGAACTTTGATACAGCAAAAGAAATGTGGGATTACATTTGCGAATCCTCCCAGGGGACAGACCAGATGAAGCGCAACAAGCTACAGGTAGCTGTTTACAAGTATGAGTCTTTTTCTATGCTTGCAGGTGAATCCATACAAGCAATGGAAGAAAGATTAAAAACCATCATGGGAGAGCTCCGAAATCTGGGTAAAACATATGATAATGGAGAAATGAACAACAAGATCATCTCCAAACCCTACCCAAGGAGCGACTGGTTCATGAAGATGACCAGCTTGAGTGAGAAAGACCTCAGCAAGATGTCTACATCCGAGGTATTTGCTCAACTCAAAACTTAAGAGTTCATTATATAGCAATCAAAGAAGAACAAGGCTATTGTGGCTCAAGCTTCATCAGCAACCGCTGTGAACTCTAAAGACTTAGCATATTTTGCTAAGAAAGATGCAAGCAAATGGAAAACAAAGAAGCCCTTCCGCACTCAAGAAAGACCCGTTCCTGTTTCTCCAGCAAAAGAGGTTGCCTCTACCCCCAGCTCTCAACCTGAAGATTTGAAGATAAGTGAGCTGGAAGAGCAAATGCGAAAGCTTCAGAAGTAAATGTTGGAAGCTAAAGCTGAGAAAGAAGCGAAGGAAGCCAAGCTTGTTTCATCATCCTCTCATTCCGCAGAGAGAAAGCCCATGACATGCTTCGAGTGTAATTCTCCTGATCATCTTAAGCATGAATGTCCGAGGGTAAGCCAGGAAGAAAGAGAGCGCCTCAAACAAAGGTTTGAGAGAAGAGCTGTCCAGGCGGTCACCAGAGCGTTGCTGACCAGGACCGAGGTGCTAGACGTTCCTCATAATGAAGAGGCGTACTACTCTTTTAAGGAAGATGATGAAGAAGCCATGCTGGTCTTGATGGCAGATATTGTTGAAGATTAGTTTGCTGATGTTGAGCAGAGTGCTGAATCAGCTCTAGCAGTCGTTGCGAATGAGGTACAATTTACCATCATTTTTAGTTAAGCAGACGCGCATGAATCGGAGGAATCTTTTCTATATTCCGAGGATGATTACCTTACTAAGCTTTCAATTGAGTTTTCCAAAATGTATTCCATTAAGAATGCTATAGTGGGAGAAAACACCTCACTCAAAACTCAAGTTTCATCTTTGACCGAGGAAGTTGAAAGACTAAGGTCCGAAAGTAAGGAATTTTTGAAACATAAAGCAGATTTCTCTAAGCTCTCTGAAAATTTTCAAAACTTAGAAACAGAGAATCTTGCTTTGAAAGCTAAGCCTAAGGAGGAATGCATATGTGCTTACACATCCAGCAAGACAGTACTTAATGCCATTGTCGGACAATAGAGAAGACATTCTGACAAATCAGGATTGGGTCTTAGATGTGTTGAAGCAGCAAGGAAATTCTCTAAGGATACCTTGAGTAGAAATGCAGAACTTTCTAAGCACAAAATGATTTCATTCGTTTCTGCTGGAAACGTTAATGCTAACAAAGGCAAGGAAAAGGTCGTTGCTGAATCTTCAAATGCTAAGCAGAAGGATTGGCGTAGCAAGCATGTACCTGCTGGACCTCAGCAGAGGAACCAGAGAGAGAAAACTAAGCCACATTCAGCAATGCCAAGGATGAATGCAGAGAGAGAAAACTAAGCCACATTCAGCAATGCCAAGGATGAATGCTGAGCATTTTGTTCCCAACGCTAGGATAGCAAATCTTCATTCCATAAGGGTAAGTAGGTTCAATACCATGCTGTAAGACAGTCGAACCAGCAGTACATACCACATAGGAGGAACACCTACGTGAGGCCTGAGTCCAAACCATTTTCTTTTCAAATGACAAGGAAGGCTAAGCACACTACTCCACCTAGATCTAATCATGTAATTCATGCTTGTCCAAAAGTCGAGAAGGGATCCAAGAGTGAAGTAAAGATGAAAGTCTTGAAAATCACGAAGATGTGGGTTCCAAAAAGAACCATGATCCACTCTATTCCTGCAGGACCCGATGCTAAATGGATACCTAAATCAACGTGTTGATTGTTTTGCAGGAACATGATCTAAGAGCCAAGACATCAAGTATGTTAAATGAGTGGATCCTAGATAGTGGCTGTTTAGCACACATGACGGGGTATGAAGAGCTGTTCTCAGATATTCAAAGAACCTTTGGCCCCACGGTCATGTTTGGCGACAACAGCAAAGGCAGAGTGATAGGGAGAGGATGCATAGAGCAAAATGGATTAAGGATTATAAATGTTGAGCTCGTATCCAATCTCAAACACAACCTGCTAAGCATAAGCCAACTATGCAAAAATGGGTACACCATATCTTTCGTTAATACTGGTTGTTCAATTGCTGACAATGCTACAGGTGAAGTAAAGTTTAGAGGCATCCGCAAGGGTGGCCTATATATTGTTGATTGGCAAAGTGGCCAGCAACATTCTTGTTTTGTAGCATTGAACAGGAAAGAAACCAATTAGCTATGACATAAGAGGTTGACCCACCTGAATTTCAAAACCATCAACCACCTAGCCAAGTACAAGCTCGTTGAGGGACTGCCTAATGAGACTTTCCGAAAGGAAGGTGTACAAAGCTTGCCAACAAAGGAAGCACACCAAGGCATATTTAAGATCAAATCCGGAGAAGGCCACTTCAGAGAGGATCCTAGAGCTCTTGCACATGGATCTATTTAGCCTAGTCACTCCAGCCACTATAAGTAAAAAGGATTATACACTTGTGGTTGTTGATGACTTCTCCCGGTACACATGGGTTCATTTGCTGAGAACCAAAGACAAAGTAAAGCTCATCCTTCAAGAGCTAATCCTCGAGGAGCAAAATAGAAGAGAAGTCACCATCAAGAGGATTAAATCGGACAATGGAACCGAGTTTTGCAATGGAATTTTGATGGTTTTTTGCGCCGAAGCTGGTATCGGGCATAAGAAACCCACTGCTAGGATCCCCCAGCAGAACTGTCTAGCAGAGAGAAGGAACCAAACATTGAAGGAAGTTGTGCGGTCAATGCTCGCTGATTCCGGTCTAAGTGGAAAGTACTGGGGCGATGCAGTCATGACAGCTTGCTATACACAGAATAGGTGCGCAATCAATGGCAGATTCAATAAAACTCCTTATGAAGTATACAATGGTCGTAAGCCTTCTATTACTCATCTACGTGCTTTTGGTTCGACATGTTATATTCATAACAATGGGAAGTCGAAGCTGAACACTTTTTCTCCTAAGTCTTATGAAGGTGTGTTCCTAGGATATCGACACCCATCTTACATAGGTTATAGAGTGTTAAACAAGACAACTCAAGTTGTGGAAATAACGTGCAATGTTATTTTTTATGAGTCTATCTTAGTGCACAAAGTTATAATAGAGAAAGAGGATAGCAATCATGAGACTAATGATGTCAATGATCAATCAATCTTCAATTCTTTCGAAAATATGTGGATTGATTAGACTAAGTCTATAAGTGTGGTGCCAAATGCTGATGTTGGGAAATTTGGCTAAGTTTCCTTTCCCCAGTATCTACTTGTTTAGATTCTAGTTTTGGTGGATCAAATCCTAAGTCCTACCAGCGTCAGTTGTCTCTA
>JAPKLW010000022.1:762128-793402 GCA_026898455.1 Plectranthus barbatus | reverse complement strand
TTTATTTCTCAAATGGAACCTACTTCCATAGGAGTTGCGCTAGAATCTGCTGATTGGATTAATGCCATGCAAGAGGAACTTGCAGAATTCACTCGCAATGTTGTTTGGGACTTGGTGGAGAGACCATCACACCAGTCAGTGATTGGCACCAAGTGGGTTTTCAAGAACAAGCGAGATGAGAATGGCACCGTGGTCAGAAATAAAGCTCGTTTAGTCGCCAAAGGTTACAGGCAGTGTGAAGGGATCGACTTCGATGAGACCTTCGCACCAGTTGCAAGAATGGAGGCGATACGGCTGTTCCTTGCGTATGCAGCGTATCACGGCTTCACAGTATTCCAAATGGATGTGAAGAGCGCCTTCTTGAATGGCGAGCTAAAAGAGGAGGTTTATGTTGAGCAACCTCCAGGCTTTGAAGTTGGCACCAAGGTGTACAAGCTGAGAAAGGCCCTGTATGGATTGAAACAGGCGCCCAGGGCTTGGTACGAAACGCTGTCACAATTCCTTATCAGCAATGGATTTCGGAAAGGGAAGATTGATAGAACTCTCTTCCTTCTCAAGGATGGAGGTGACATGCTGATGGTGCAGATCTATGTTGATGACATCATATTCGGATCAAGGAATATAACTCTCTGCGAGAAGTTTTCTCAACTGATGCAGACATCATTTCAGATGAGTATGATGGGCAAGTTAACATACTTTCTCGGACTCCAGGTCCAGCAGTCAGCTGATGGAATTTTTATCAGCCAGCGAAAGTATACGAAGGAGTTAATTCAGAAGTATTGCCCAGAGAAAACTAAGTCCCTTAGAATACCTATGAGCCCCAGTTGTCAAATATTTCTTGATGAGCAAGGTGAATCAGTTGATCCTACCATCTACCGAGGAATCATTGGATCACTTCTCTATCTCACAGCCAGCAGACCCGACATCTCGTACTCAGTCGGAGTGTGTGCCAGATTTCAAGCCAATCCGAAGAAGTCACACATGGAAGCTGCAAAGAGGATAGTGAAATATCTGAAGGGGACTGAATCTCTTGGAATATGGTATCCCAGAAATGATGAACTTACACTCATTGGATATTCAGATTCAGATTTTGCTGGATGCCGTATAGATCGAAAGAGTACCAGTGGTACGTGTCAGTTTCTAGGACACAAGCTAATCAGTTGGTTTAGCAAGAAGCAGCACTCAGTTGCTACATCTACCACTGAAGCTGAATATGTTGCCGCTGCCAGTTGCTGTGCTCAAATTATTTGGATCAAGCAACAACTGGAGGACTATGAAGTGGACACTGGCTGTGTTCCAATCTATTGCGACAACAGCAGCGCTATGTGCATCACGAAGAATCCGGTTCACCATTCTAGAACCAAGCACATAGATATTCGACATCACTTCATACGTGATCTTGTCGAGAAGAAGGATGTCAGCGTGGACTACATCAGAACTGAAGATCAATTGGCTGACATCTTCACCAAGCCACTACCAGAAGCAAGATTCAAGGAGCTGTGCATCAAACTCGGTCTTCTAGAGATTGATGCGAGCCCAAGTGTTGAGGAAGAATGAGTCCCAGCTCTCATTCTGTTCTTGGTCTTCAGGAGGATGCTGATTACGACTAAGTCCAAGCTCTTAGTTGTTTTCATTCAAGTGGTATCTCTAGCTCACTGATGGTTACTACTGGCGGAACTTATTCCTTAATTGTCCAAGGAAATGAGTCCCAGCTCTCATTTCAATTTGCCAGCATAAACAATCAGTTCAAGCAAAATTGGGTCCCAGCTCCCAAATTCAAGCGATGATAAGAAGTGGATTTCTTGAAGAAAAGATGACGCGGAATAAAATTGAGTCCAAGCTCTCAATTTTCTTATCCTTCGAGTTGTCAGCAGACAACTGGCGATTTCCTACGACTGACTCGGGTGCCAGTTGTAAGTACCAGTTGTCAACTGGTAAGGAGGCCACGCTGACAGGGGGAAGTATTCAACTGGCATATAACTGTTGACCAGTTATACTACTGATGACCAGTTGAGTCCCAGCTGTATCAGAAAAGGCGGGATTGTTCAAATCCGACTTGCGTGTACAGCCCTCAGAATTTAATGCGGCATTTAATGCCACATTTAATGTGCACAGTGTCTGCGCAGTCCGACGCTTGGGTGCCACCAATCGCTGTGTGCCACGTCAGCCCCACGGCGTAGCCCACGTCAGCACGACCGCGCACGTCTCACAGGGAACCGGGCCTGCTGATGACCGTCGATCCTCGCTTGCTGAGCGTTGATTCTGGACGTCTGATCCTGCATGGGCCGAGTATAAATACCCGATCACTTCCTTCGGGTTAACCTTTATGTTTCCCTACTTTCAGAACCCTATCTTTCAAAGTTCTCTCATCTTCCCTTGAGATTTTCTGAAACTTGAATATTTCTGAAGTCATGGCATCATCTTCTCGACCTCCAGCTGATAACCCTCGACCTACAGATGATAACTCTCCACCTACAGCTGATAACCCTCCATCTACACCTACATCATCCCAGCCTGGTTCACCAGACCTACCCCTCGCTGAAGCCCATATGCCAACATATACTGGCATAGTGAAGATTGAAGATGTGGATTACACATATCCGTTCGCCCGACTGGTTCAGTTGAACAGACCGGCGACCAGGGGACAGCTCTCCAACGCGCAGGTTAGGGCTGCTCAGGTCCAGAAAGAGAAAATATTGAACGCGAAATTGGCCCTGAAAAATTACGGGGAGGAGCTGATGGAGATGATTGACCGAGAAGAGCTCCGACAGTACCTGACGGCGACACCCCAAACTTTTCATCCACACATGGTAGCCAAGTTCTACGCTCGGGCCGTGATAGCTGACGACAGGAAGTCTTTCACAACTTCCGTTTTTGGTCACCTGATCACCGTCACTGCGGAATACCTCGCCGATCTCTTCGGCCTGAGGAATGAAGGAGAAGATGTGGCCACGTATCTTCAGGATGATACGGCGGAATTCCGGAGGAGGTGGGCGCAGTGGAAGAAGCCAGAAGTCACCGCCTTCCGGACTGGCATGAAGAAGTCCGAGATGGAGGAGTACTGGCAGATGGTGTGCGACATTGTAGTTCGCATGCTACAATGTGAAGTCGGCTCGTACGCCGAGTTGAGCCTGCGGAAGTTCTCCGTGATATGTGCCCTGGTGGATGGAATTCAGGGCAACTGGGCCGAATTTTTCTTCGGCCGGTTGCTGGAGAATGTGGCGCGGAACATCATCGTGCCAACGGAAGGGAGATTTGCCCACGCCGTATCCTTCGGGCTGAGGATCAGCCACATCCTGGAGATGGAATTGGGTGATGGCGTGGATCAGGGGGAGCAGCTGGTTGGTTCCGACTTCATACCAGCCACGAAGGCGAAGCTGCCTCACCCAGATTACAAGAAGCCACGAAGGCTGAAAGGGAAGTCAGCAGTGGACCCTGCTGAGGTCATTTCTGAGGAGGACACAGAAGACCTGGGAGAGCAAGTGCCAGCCGTGGCTCTCCCACTGACTGAGGAGGCAAGAGCTCAGCTGAAGCGGAAGCTGGAGACGGAGTCTCTTTTCGACACCATGGAAGGCGCGGTGGCTGAGGCGACTGGTATCCACCCACGGGATGTACAACTGGTACCAGTCACCAAGAAGCCATCCCACAAGAAGCCTAAGACCTCCCAGCACCAGCAGCCACCATCAGCTGTTGCATATGACCCTGAGTCTGGGAAGATCTCCATCCCAGTCAAGAAGTCCGTCTTGGGACTGACTGAGGAGGAGACCCTTGAAAGGATGACTCGCAAGAGGAAGCGCATCCAGACCAGAGCTCAGAAGCTGGTGGAGCAGGCGAAGAAGGAGCAGCAAGCCTCCATAGTCAGGAAGAGGCAGGCCCAGGCAAGGCTGAAGGCCTTGGCCGACCAGCAGAGGAGAGAGGCGGAACTGGCGGCTAGGGATGAGAGGTTTGCCAAAATCAAGGCCGAGACAGAGGCCAGGCGCCAGGCAGAGCTGGCAGAACAGATGAGACTGGCGGCCAAGGGCAAAGGAAAAGTGCTCAAAATCTCAAGTGCCGGCCGACCAGCACCAGCCCCACCAGGCAAGCTCCTTCCTGAAGAAACATTTGAACAACTGCTGGTGATGGGTGCTGACGAAGACATAATGTCTATCGTAGACCAGTACCAGGAGAAAGAGGAAGCTACTGGTGGAGGTGAGGACGTCCCACTGGCTGCGCAAGGGGAAGCCAGTGGAGGAGCTGCAGAAGACCCACTGGCCGCGCAAGGGGGTGCCAGTGGAGGAGAAGAAGAACGGGCGACCACCCCGGTACAACTGGCGAGCTTCTCGAATGTCAGTTCTGAATCCGAGGATGAAGAGGAACCAAGGGCTGAGGAGCCAGAGCAGGAGCCAGCTGCGGAGGTGGTTCATCACTCAATGGTGCAGAGGATGGAGCCAAGGGATCTGTTCCCAGACATTGATGATAAGGCTCGTCATCCAGCCAGTCGCCCCCGATCCACAGATGCCTCGACATCATCTTCCGGGCGACCAGCAGCATTCTCTACACCACCAGTTAGGCGTGCACGAACTGAAAGGCGCCCTTATATGCTCTGCATCCAAGAGCATCAACTGGTTGATGAGGATACTTTCCAGGCACGAGTGACAGGGGTGCACCGGTGGGAGCAGCGCGGGGAGATGGCTTTTTATAACTCAAGAGTGCCAGAGCCATCTGCATTCAACATCATACCCTTCAGCGGACTCCCACACCAGTCGGTCTATGCCTCCAGAATCACTGACTGGTGCCTGCCCCTGCAGCCAGTAGAATATTACAACTCCACTCTCTATGAGTATGCTGAGAACATCACGATGGAGGTGGAAAATGCCGTCAATGACGAGATGATATCCAGCTACCGAAGGCTCTGGAGGGTGGATCCGGACCTATGTCTGGAGTTCCGGAGATGGCGGATTTTTGATAGATGCCAGCGCCTGCTGATTGTGGAGAAGCGGGCGGTTCTCTATGCCAGGCTGGGTCTTGGCTACTGGAGAGCGGAGGAGGAGTGGGCTAATGCTTTCATGGGCACCGATCCTGAATGCCCCCAGCAGCTGTCTACAAGGAGGATCCAGCGCCGCTTGCTGAAGATTGCAGAGTATAGGCAGCTGACTGGAAGCTCCGGCCTCCCGCCACTGAAAAAGGTCAAGTTACCTTTTCTCTAGTTCCGAGTCACCAGTCGGGGGTACCAGCTGACGTACGCGCTCCGACGCCTCAACGTGCTGGTTACCCTCCCGAGGATCCCTCCCTACCATGCTATCCTGTTCGACATGGCTGCCTGCGCCTTGCTGGTAGACCACATTGTGGAGGAGGATCCTTCTAGTGGTTTGTGGCTGACCCTTGCCGTCCCTCCTGTTCCTATTGTCTCGGGCGATCTCGTCCCTGATCATATGGACTGGCAAGTGGTGGATTTCACAGCCCCACCCGTTTTTGAAGAAGTCCAGCCAGCTCCAGCTGGGGTGCCAGTAGCAGAGCCAGCAGCTGCTGTATCAGCCGAGGAGTCAGCAGCAGCTGATGCACCAGTCTTGGAGCCAGCAGCAGCACCAGCGGAGGAGCCAGCCCCGATGGAAATATCAACTGCATCTGAACCAGCAGCGGCTCCTTCCGCAACTGATGCACCTTCCTCTTCCACTGAAGTGTCAGCACAGCCAATCTCCGAGATCCATCCCCCTGCGCAGCTTCTTGCAATCATTGATGCCAGGATGGACCAGCGCTTCGCCAGCTTCCAAACTGAGATGACTCAACAAATGGAGTCATTCACCGCTGGAGTGTCCTCCTTTTTGGCGCGGATCCAAGAGGGGGAAAGTGCGCGAGCATGTGCTGAGGCTGAGAGAGCCCGTCTTGCTGAAGAGGAGAGGAGGATAGCTGCTGAGGAAAGGGAGAAGAGCAGACAAGATATGGCAGTGCTCACTGAGATCCTGAGGTCCTTAACCAGCAGAACTCAATCACCAGGATCATCTTCTCAGCCATAGTCTAGCTTCTTCATTTTGTTGTAAGTACTTGTATCTCTAGACTAGTCAGTTTTCTATCCTGTACTTGTAACTGCAACATATTAATGGATTGATTACTGACAAGTTGATGACAATTCCTCATTGTCCAACAAATTGTCTAAGTATTTACTTACTAGCTGAACTTACACTTCCAGTGTAATCAGCACCAGCACTCGTATCACACACTTTAAATCTTTTTGCTCTGATCTCAATTCTCATATTTTAAACGAGCAATATCCCTCTTTGTTTGAGGGGGAAGATTTTAGTTAGAGCTGATGTGAGGAAGTGGTTTCATGGGTTTAGATCTGATAGGCTTATTTTGTAAAACCCTGAAATACTTTGTAACTTTCCTCATCAGCTGAGTGCTCGCTGGTTAGGCTTTGATCGCACCAAAAAGGGGGAAATTGTTGGGAAATTTGGCTAAGTTTCCTTTCCCTAGTATCTACTTGTTTAGATTCTAGTTTTGGTGTTTTGGTGGATCAAATCCTAAGTCCTACCAGCGTCAGTTGTCTCTAGATAGCTCTAGTTCTCAAATGTAAAGTCCTGTTTAGGTCTTTTGAGTTGTAAGTCGCAGCTGATCAAGACTCATGCTGGCTACTGTTCACCAGCATGAGATGTACTTACCAGTTGAGAGAAGTCTCACCAGCAAGCGACTGACAAGACTCGTGCTGACACTGTTCATCAGCATGAGAAGAGCTACTGGCTGGTCACTGTTCACCAGTTGGGAAGGTTTTCATCAGCAGGTAGCTGACAAAACTTACCAGCAGAATAAGTGTTCTCACTGACACTGTTCACCAGCGGTGAAGCCACCAGCCATGGGAGATTCCAAGAGTTAACATCAGACAAATTGGTAGACTTAGATTGTGCCAGTGCAAAGTCACCAGCAGAGACTGCCAGCACAAGATCACCAGCATGCTCTACCAGTCGGATGTTACCAGCAGAATTCAAGATTCGCTCTCCCAGAGTCTTAGAGATAAAAAGAAGATTCGTCTGAGGAATAAACTGACAAATCATGACTTTAAGGGAGGATACCTTAAAGTCTATCAGTTCAAGACACCAGTTCCGATTCCTCGTACTGACGAATAGTGCCGTTCTGACATAAAGAGATCAATGTCAGATAAAGTGGACAAAAGCATGGCGCTTTCCGGAAATTCCTACCTGCCGCCGTTAGAAGGACATGCGACGGCAGAGACCTTTTTTCCGGATGAGTCCAAACGGCTAGAAATTTGAATGGGATCCTGCGTCTATAAATAGGTCGGAGCTACCAACATTTAAGACGCTTGCTTCCCAACATTCAATACTCTTCACCAACCGAAAGACAGAAAATTTATTACGCTCAAGCAAGCAAGCAAATCTTTCGAGGCTTTACTTAAAGCTTTTCCGTGTGTTGATTTATTCAAACACGAGACTTCAAGCTTCCAGCTTGTAAGTTACAGATCTCGTTGGTGTTCTTTCTCTTCTGAGGAAGTTCACAGCAGCTCTTGTGCTAGCCAGCACCTGAGTTATTACGGGCTTTTTGCCGTATTGAGAAGACACGTTCTTGGGAGAACTAAACACCCAGTGAAGTTGTGGAGGTTGAAGTGACGTGCTCGCACTCCACCAGCTGATCAGAGTTGAAGAAGGACAAGGCCGGGAGCGGTTGATCTAGTGAACTGGTGGACGAGGCATTCACCAGCTAGAGATAGATCGTAGGACGCTTGTACCCGATTACTCTTAGTGAAATTTCCAGTGCTACGACTGGAGAGTGGACGTAGATCAGTTGATCGAACCACTATAAATCCTTTGTCTTTTATCAGCTTTCTGCATTTCATACTGATTTAAAACCCAGCACCCAAGTGCTGGTGTATATCTGAAAACTGATATAACTGTGCAAACAAGACCTAAAAACATTCTAAGTCTTGAGCTACCAGCTGACGAGCCAGTTGCCAGTCAGCTGAGTACTCAGAGTGCCAGTTGACTTATCAGCTGACAAGGTCCCAGTCAGCTGAGTAACCAGCAGAGCGCAAGAAACGAACTAACACATTTTCCGCTGCCAAGTTATACCCTGATAATCCGGGACCAACAGCTGAGGTACCGGATGCTGAGCCAGAAGTGATTGCTGAGGAGAATGTACTAGCAGAGAACAATTCAGCAGGCAATGCTAGCAATGCTACACCAGTAACCAACAACCCGAGACCAAGATGGCTACGCGATCATCCTTTAGATGCCATTCTTGATGATGTCAATGATCCAGTAAGGACGCGTCAAGGTAATGTGATGCTAGCTTGTTATATTTTGCATGAGGAGCCTACGAAGGTTGAAGACGCTTTACAATCTCCATATTGGGTGAACGCTATGCAAGAGGAGCTTGCCGAGTTCACGCGCAACCACGTTACAGACCCAAACACCAAAGTGTTATTGGAACCAAATGGGTGTTCAAGAATAAGAAGGACGAGTCTGGAACTGTCATTCAATACAAAGCTCGTCTCGTAGCAAAGGGCTATAGACAATGCTAAGGAATTGATTACACTGAGACGTTTGCTACAATAGCTCGTCTGGAGGCAATAAGATTGCTCCTAGCATATGTTGCACATCATGAGTTCTCTGTGATGCAGATGGATGTGAAGAGTGCCTTTCTTAATGGTGAGCTCAAGGAGGAAGTGTACTTTGAGCAACCACCAGGCTACGAACAAGGAAATCAAGTTTATAGGCTCAAGAAAGCCTTATATGGTTTGAAGCAAGCATCGAGGGCGTGGTATGGAACCTTGTCAAACTTTCTTCTGGATAATGTCTTCAAGAAGGGGAAGATTGACCAGACCCTCTTCTGCATTAAAGACGAAGGAAGCATATTGCTCGTACAGATGTATGTCGACGACATTATCTTTGGATCGATGAATTCAAACTTGTGCGACAAGTTTTTGAAGCTTTTGACGAGTAATTTCCAGATGAATATGATGGGCAAGATGTCATACTTTCTAGGGCTTCAAGTTCAGCAATCGAGTGAAGGGATTTTCATTCACCAAAGGAAGTACACTCGCTATCTGATTGCTAAGTATTGTCCAGAAAAGATAAGGAGTTTGAGGATTCCAATCAGGACGAGTTGTCAGTTCTCCATTGATGAAGGAGGAGAACCTATGAATCCCACACTCTATTGAGGTATCATCGGATCCTTTCTTTACTTAATAGCTAGCAGACCCGATATTTCTTATTATGTTGGTGTATGCGCGAGATATCAAGCAAATTCGAAGAAGTCACACTTGGATGTTGCTTAGAGGATTATCCGATACCTCAAAAGTACCGAAGGTCTAGAAATTTGGTATCCAAGGTGCGATGGGCTAACACTGAGTGGTTATTCCGATTCAGACTTCGGGGGATGCAAGATTGATCAGAAGAGCACCAGCGGGACATGCCAATTCCTTGGACATAAGCTGATAAGTTGGTTTAGCAAGAAGCAGCACTTAGTGGCTATGTCTACTACTGAAGCTGAATACATAGCAGCCACTAGTTGTTGTTCTCAAGTCTTGTGGATTCGGCAACAATTGCTGGATTATAACATTCATTCTGAATGTGTGTCGATCTACTATGACAACAATAGTGCTATGTGCATAACGAAGAACCCCGTTCATCATTCAAGAATGAAGCATATTGATATCCGACATCATTTTATCTAGGATCATCAGGAGAAGAAGGATATTGATATTCAATATATATGCACCAAAGATCAGCTAGCAGATATCTTCACCAAGCCGCTTGCTGAGGCTCGTTTCAAATAACTTTGTCTAAAGTTAGGCCTCATGGAGTCAGAAGATGATGTGGATGAATGAGTATTAAGTTCTCGTTCTTTTTAGATTTCTAGATTTCTGGTTTTCTTGAAGGAGACGGAGAGAAACGTATCCTAGCTTACGTTTTTTATATTGCTGATTCTTGTTGCTGACTTTTGATTGTTAAGCATTTTGGTTGCTGAGTCCAAGCTCTCAGCATTTCCCTTATATGCTAAGTTTATTCCAACAAATGATTCCGACGCTCTCTAGAAGTCGGGTGTTGAGTCCAAGCTCTCAGCATTTCGTCGGGATGCTGTGTTGTTATTCAGCAAATCTCATTAAGTGGTACAGGAATTTGCTAGAATTCGTTTGCTAAGTTCAAGCTCTCAGCAGACAATATGGGAATGCTAAGATCTAAGCTATGGATGCTGAGTCCCAGTTCTCAGTAGATCATATATGATTGCTAAGGACTTCTATGCCAGCAGATTGCTGAGTCCAAGCTCTCACTAGTCTTCAGAAGTCAAAGCGGGAAGTTTTAAATTTGAATTGATGGGTCCGACATAGTGCATTTAATGCGTGCAACTGGCTGCGTTAAACTAGGAGGCGACACGTCAAAAGCACTCAAATGTTTTGGGGCGTTGGTTTCCATACGAAGGGACTAGCTAAATCTGAGTCGTTGAGTGGATTTTAAGAGATGTTTCCCTAGTCATCGGATCATTGTCCAGAAGGTATAAACCTTTCACTTCATTTATCGTTCAAACCTTCTACACTTTGAATTTGAAATCCCTAGAATTTCTACATTTCAAAATTCTTCCAAATTTCTCAACATGTCTAATCCTGAATCCTCCACCCCATCTGAAACTCTGATTAAGTTTTACTTCAAGCCTACTCCACACTTGACTTTGCATGAGAGAAATGCACCGGAGTTTAGCAACATTGCGTCGAAGGACGATGTTGAAGAAGAGATCCCCTACTCTAGGCTGGTTACTCTTGCCAAGAAGAAAGAACAATCTGGGTTATCGAAAGCCCAGAGGCGCACGACACAGGTGATGAATGATAAGATTCTGTACACTCCTCTAGTTGCGGTACCGTTTCCATAATGGGTGATGAACACCCTGGTACAGGCGCAGGTAGTCCAATATCTATCTGCTGAGCCTACGAAATTCTGACCACATATGGTCTCAGAATTCTATGCGAGGACTATCTTTGATATTCGTCACATGTTTTTCACAACCTCTGTGTTCAAGACCCTCATCAAGGTAACCATCGCCGCCCTTGTAGAGACATTTGGGCTTCGCAATTCAGGCGAACGTGTCTCTACATATAAGGTGGTTAAGACCGAGGAAATGAAGGCTCGGTGGAACGAGTGGAAAAGACCGGAGTTGCAGGAGGACCCGGCACATCCTCGGAAGGTAGCCACTCCGATACATCATTTCAAGGAAGACTACAGACTCCTTGCAGAGCTCGTAATAGAGATGTTCCAATGTGATGCGGGATCGTATTCGGAACTTTCTGCCAAGAAGTATGCCGTAATGATGGCATTGGTAGATGGGTTCAATGGGAACTGGGCGCAATTCTTTTTAGAGCGGTGGTTGGACCACGCTAAAAAGAATTTGAAGATGAAGCAAGAAGGAACCTTCATGTCCAACGTTAATTTTGGACTGAAGATTAGCAAGTTCCTTGAGACAATCATTTCGAAGGAGGAACTCGACAAGGGTGAGGCTTTGCTGAATATCGATTACATTCCCCTGTGGAAGAAGCAGCCAACCCAGCACAGCCAACCCTAGCAGCCAAGACACCCTCGACTGGTGAGATGTTGCTGTAGCAAGTTACTCCACTATCTGCTGAGGAGATTGCTACTCTTCAGAAAGCTGCTGAAATAGAGCAATGCTTTCAGAACTTGGAGGAGATTGAGAAGCTCGGTGATCTACCTGTCGAGCAGATTGAGGAGATTATGGAGAAAAAACAAGCAGAACAACTAACAACAGTTTTGGGTCAAATTGCGGTGCCAATTCCCAAGAGAAAGAGATCAGATGTTGCATCTCCTGAGAAGAAGAGGATGCGCAGACGTCTTGTTAAGACTGCTGAACAAGAAAAAGTTGAGAAGGAAGCAGCAGAGAAGGAGGCTGCTAAGAAGAAAGCTGCGAAAACTCCTCTCTCGAAAAAATCTCTTGAAGAAAGATTGAAAGGTATAAGGAAGTGGAAAGCTCAGAAGAAGGAGCAAGAAATAAAGAAACACAAAAAGGAAATGGAGAGGCTTACTTTCAAAGCCAGAGATAGGTACTTCGAGCAAGACAAGCAGCGTGCTGAGGAACATGCTGCTAAGAAAGCGGTTGCTGAACAGCAAGCAGCCGAGAAAGCTGCTGCATTGATAGCCAGAGCAGCTGAAGATGCACGAAGGCAAGCAGTTGAAGCTGTTAAGAAAGGAAAAGAAAAGGTGGTTCCTAAAGTCCACACCCCAACCCCCGTAGCTGAAAAGATCGTGCTAGAGCAGGAGGCTCTAACCGATAAAGATTTTGACAAGTTGATGGAGACCGGAGCTTTTGACGCTCCAAACCGCCCTCTTGGTCAAGGCGGAGTTTCAATAGAGGATCCTGATGACGCTAAAGGAGGAGACATCATTTATGAAGAGGTTGTTTTTGAGGAATCCTCTGGGTCAGGAAAGAATGCTGAGGCAGATGCTAGCAGCACAGGAGGTGCTAAAGTACATGCTAAGGAAGCATCCAACGTTGCTGAAGGGACAGGTGTTGAGCCAGTGGCTAGCACTTCTGGAAGAGGAGAAGGAGCGGATGCTGAGGCAAGGCCAGAAGAGGTTGCCGAACTAGATTCACCATTCTTAGGCTCGTGCTTTTCGGAATCAGACTCGGATGGAGAATCTGCTGACGTTTTTGATGCCAAGCTGTTAAGATAGATTTCAACCAAGGACAATGAAACTCTCCGAGTTCCTTTCAAAGGACTTCCAGGCCCAAGATTCAAGCTCAGAGGAGTGGCATAGCTGTGTGCTCCTGTATACCTTGCTGAGGACGTAAATTCTGATCTCTTCCCTATGGCTTTTGAGATGGAGGAATATGTGAATGCAGAGATCGAAAGGGATATCGCCAGCACCTTTTATGTTGAGCTAGATCAAGATACATCCGAAGGCCAGGTGCTGGGCAATGAATTCAGGAGATGGAAGTTCTTTGATTACGTGATGCATCAACTGTTGTTTGAAGAGAGGATGCTGATAATCATCACTAGAGGCCTAAACTACTGGAGGCTAGAGAAGCAATGGGCAAATGATTGGATTGACCATGTGGTTGGATCCAAGCAGTTCACAGACAAGAAGGTGTTTGCTCGTCTTCAAGCAATTCAGGCTCACAGGCTGTTCTCCAAATCACAATCCTTGCCGAAGTCTACTTTTGCTCCAGATGGGTACTCCGATGGTAGAATTGAGCTGTCTAAGTGCCAAGCACGAGGAGCTGCTGAGTATAGGAGACGCCAGTGATGGATTTATATACTGAAAGCATTATGATTGGTATATTATGTACAAGATCGATTGGTTAATATACTGGGAATCATAAATGTTGTATGTTCATCTCCTGTCTGAATTAACAAACATGTGTCGCAAATGAAATTATCCTCTTATCTCGTCAATAGGGAGATCATACGGTGTGTAGAAGATCATAGAAGATTGTATGGATCGTTTGACCTAGCGAGATATAAATGGTTATCACAGCTGAGACAGTTCCAGGATAAACTGTCGGTGTAGGCTACAGCATACGCAGTAATAAGCATCTTATCTTGGTTGGCTTGGTATGCTGGTGTGGGGCACACATTGATAAGTACCTAAGTCGAGATCGATTATTTTATCTTAAATTAAAAGAATCTAGATCTTTATGGCTTGATGAGATCCTAAGCCTATATGAAGGTACAGAAGTATATGCAGATTGTGTATTACTTTGAGTTGCAGTGAAAGGCTCTAGTTGAGCTTATATATCTGTATCTTGGGTAATAGCAATTTGTGTATGACTGTCTGGTACTGGAACTAGGTAACCACATCCAGTATAAGATGGTGACATTCCCTGAACAGCTCAAAAGGTTCGTTATGCTAAAGTCCTGCAGGCTTATTAATTTCAAGCATAAGTGAAAATGTTTGAGTGGATTGATTCAGGAATATAAGATGTTAATTAATTAAATAGCTTGTCAGAGCCTAAATTAATTAACGAATGTCTGTAACCTTAAATGTGGAGATATACGGAGCCCATGCAACCCGTACCTCAAAATGTGGTAGCAAATAGGTAGGACATTATTGATTCTCTGGTGGAATGAATCAATATTAATTAATTAATTATATTCTGGGTTAAATACGGGAATTAATTAATTGATAGGCCTCATTTGCTATTTGCATTCTGGTCCCTGGTCTGGCCCATGAAACTCAAGCCCAATAGAAGTCCAGTATTTTCCTATAAATAGGCCTCAGTTCCTCAGATCTCAACACACCACAAGATCATAAGTTGCACACAGCAAACCAGGTTTTGGGAGTTGTGGTTATCGACTAGATTTGAGAAACGAGGTGGAAATTCTGCTTCTCAACCGGGCAAGGAATCCGAAGGGAATCTTCACCAGATATTTAGATTGAGATGGGATACAGATCAGAAGATCAGATCAGGAGGATTTTTCTTCTCTCTCTCTCCTTGTTTTCGAAAATAATTATTTTATTTTCTTAATATTTATTTCCTCAATCTGTTAGGAATTAAATCTTTGTGCGTGGGAAAGGTCAAGAGGAATCTCCGCACACTCGTTCTCTAGGGTTTCGCAATCCAGGCATTCCGCATAAACCCCCTTATGCATATTCAATAGGAGCATGCTAGGATTAATCATAGGCATAGCAATTTATTTTGATATTCCAATTAACGATCCTTGGCAAACGGACTTCGTGATTCAGTTCACGAATCCCTTCAGCCAGGTCGAGTATGAGAAATACAAGAAGGAAAGGTCGATGGCCACGATGGCTGCTGAAGTAGCTGAGCGAGAGGCCGCAGAGCTGGATGCTCGAGATCGAAGGATTGTCAAGTTTCTGGAAATTGACATCCTTGATGTGATACAAGAAGAGAGGGAAAAGGCTGCCCAGACTGCTAAAATCATGGAAGCAGCCAAGCGTATAATGGATTAGCAGCTTAAGCCAAGAGCGGTGCCATGCTCTTATTTGCTGAAGAGGCTCGCTACTCCACTGCTCAAGGAGAGCTTATCCAAGCCATGCAGTCAGTAGACCGGTTAATTGACGAAGAAGCTCTTTATCTGGCTGCTTAGGGCGATGTAAATATTGAGATAGAAGAAGTTACCACTGCTGGAAGTCGGGAGCTTGTGATTGCCACAACTTCTTCATTCGATGCTACCCCGGTAAGCGCTCACAACTTTCCATTCTATTTGAACTCTGCTGTCCAATTCGTTGTACAAACTGCAATATCTTCTATCAATGAGCGAATGGAGATGGAGGCTGCTGATATAAGGAGGGAAGTTGAAGAAGTCAGAAGCGGAGTTTCTGAGGTCAGAGCAGAAGTAGCTGAGGTCAAAGTAGACGTATCTGAGGTGCAGACCAACATGGACGTGCTAAAAGAAGATGTTGCTGAATCCCAGAAATAGGTAGAGCAAAAGGCCAACTCTTTCTCAACCACCTTTTTTGATGCAATCAAAGAGGGGGAAGAGAGGAGACTTGCTAAAGCAGAGTAGAGGGAAAAGGAAGAAGAAACACTTTTTCCTGTTGCTGAAGAGCGTAGACTTGCTCTGTAGGAGTTGAAAAAGCAAGAGATAGAGCTGAAGATCAAAATGCTAGAGATAGAGAATGAAAAGATTGCTAAGAAGTTGGAGAGGGAAGCAACAGAGGGAGAAGCTAGTAAAGCATACTTGGAGAAATTCGTGCAGATGGTCGTTGGCAAATTCGATGAGTATGACAAAGGAAAGAAGCCTGCCCCTGACTCCTGAGTTCTAACTTCTTATCTTAGCAATTCTTTTGTAACATTTCTTTTGATCTTTTCTGATTTCATTGTACTTGTACTGATCACTCATATGAATGAAATCGGATCAGACTTAGACAATTTATCATTGTCCACTTCTGATTTTTGTTGTGTGTCTTTGTTGATATACACTTTCTGTGTATTCAACGAAAATGCATGTGGATGATGAGATTAATTATCTTGTGATTGGTTAAGTAAAATGCTTGCTAATTTAATTGGATGCTAGAATTCCTAGCATATTCCGAAATAGCATTTTTACTTATGTTTTTAATCGAGAAATATTTCCAGCATTTAATGAGGGGGAATTTTATTAAAACCAATAATGTTAGAACTAAGTTGGATAAAATCTGAGTTAGACTGCTAGAATAGCTTTTGTACTTAGAAATTTTTTTAACTCAGAAATTTTTCCTCTTAGATTCAGCAAGTGATAGTATGCTTTGGCAGCACCAAAAAGGGGAAAATTGTTGGGAATTAATTGTGAATTCCTCCCTTAGGATAAATATTGTAAAAGTTTTGTTGAATCAAAGCTTATTTAGTTGGTCGATCATTGTTGAATTCTAGCATAGTCTAGCAACTCCAATGTAATGTCATGTTTAGGAAAAATATCGAGTTGTAATAATTAGGAAGTGCTTGATAAGAATGCTGAAGGATTCAGCAGATGGAACGAAGAATATCAAGTTCAATCAACTTCGGAATGCTAGAAGTATTCTCAACAGATGGTAGCTGCTAGAGATATCAGCAGATGAAAATGACTGCTAGAGACATTAGCGGTCAAGTGCTAAGAAGAATGATTGCTAAGGCTTTAGCAATCACATGCTGAAGGAAGAGACTGGTAAGGATAAGTGGTCAGCAGTCGGAAGCAAGTGATAGCAGAATGCTGAAGGAGTCAGCATTCGCTAGCATTCTAGCAGATTGATAAGCATTAGCAATCAGCAGATAAAGACTTAAGTGCTAAAGACGCATATGCTGAAGGAGTCAGCAGATAGAAGAGCAGATTGCTCGAAGAGCCTAGCAATCTAAAGGCTTAGCAGAGTACTCCCAGCATTTTCCGATATAATGCCTAGCAGGAGATACTCAACAGATACTTGCGAAAGACGTCCGTTTTGACAGAAAGTGTTGGGAATTATGTTGTAATTCTCCCTTTAGGATCAACGTGTAATAGGTTTTGTTTAATCAAAGCCTTAGCATTTGGTCGATCACTGCTGAACTCTAGCAACTCTTGTAATGTCTCGTGTAGGTTAAATATTGAGTTGTAATAGATTAAAGTACTAGAAGACTTCCTAGTAAATGGAAGAGACTGCTAAAGAAGCTAGCAAACAAGTGCGAAGAAGGAGATTGCTAAGGCATTAGCAATCGAGTGAAGAGACCGCTAAGGGTCTTTCTCAGCAATCGAAGATAAGAAAATTAACAAAATGCTAGATGGTGCTAGCAGACTGCTAAGAAGACAGAGCTTGCTAGAACATAGCAGATTGCTAAGGAATCAAAGATAACGTGAGTAATTACTGAGGAGTCACGAGAGCATTAACAAGACAAGAAGAATCTTTAAAGCTCTCAACCACCTAGTGTCCCCCACATTCAAGATCTGACACTCAAGTGGTTCATTGAATCCTTTCTAAGGTTCAATCATTGGGATTCCTTCCGACCTTGGAAGCATCCAACAATTATTTCTAACAAGATCTGATTCTGACGGGCATCTTGCCAAAAACAGATAAGTTCAGGGGAGAACTCTAAAATCTCCCATCACTATCAGCTAAAGTCAAGTTTTACGAAGGTGTCACCCTTGACTTGATTGTAGCTGGATCTGCCTAAGGATTGCGAAGTAACAAAGGATAGTTATGGAGTAGCCAGCTCGAAAGCTCACTGTCCTACAACACGAGAAAGACGATTCTTTGTACTTTTTATACTTTCTTAGTGAATTATTAGCATTTCAGCTAAGAAGTGGACGTAGATCTTTTGATCGAACCACTATAAACTTGGTGTCGTTATCTTGTTTTACTGTTTTATTGCTTAACGATTGAACTGTGTTTTTAAACCTAGCAACAGAGTTGCTAGTGTATACCTACAAGAAAACCTAAGTCTAGTTGAGCCAAATACTCTTTGAAAATAACTTAAAAGTGCAAGTGAACGATTATATATTCCGCTGCATTTCGTGTGAGAGTTTTATCTTAGTCACAAGAGCATTAACAAGACAAGAAGAATCATTAAAGCTCTCAACCACTGAGTGTCCCCCACATTCAAGATCTGACACTCAAGTGGTTCATTGAATCCTTTATAAGGTTCAATCATTGGGATTCCTTCCGACCTTGGAAGCATCCAACAGTCATTTCTAACAGATCTTACTCCGACGGGCATCTTGCCAAAAACAGATAAGTTCAGGAGAGAACTCTAAAATCTCCCATCACTATCAGCTAAAGTTAAGTTTTGTAAAGGTGTCGCCCTTGACTTGATTGTAGCTGGATCTGACTAAGGATTGCGAAGTAACAGAGGATAGTTGTTGAGTAGCCAGCTAGAAAGCTCACTATCCTACTACACGGAAAAGACGATTCCTTGTACTTTGTATACTTTCTTAGTGAATTCTTAGCATTTTGGCTAAGGAGTGGACGTAGATCTTTTGATCGAACCATTATAAACTTGGTGTCGTTATCTTATTTTACTGTTTTATTGCTTAACGATTAAACTGTATTTTTAAACCTAACAACAGAGTTGCTAGTGTATACCTACAAGAAAACCTAAGTCTCGTTGAGCCAAATACTCTTTGAAAATAACTTAAAAGTGCAAGTGAACGATTATATATTCCGCTGCATTTCGTGTGAGAGTTTTATCTTTATCACGACGACTCTGATCTTAGGGACCAACAAGTGGTATCAGAGCGGGAGGTTGAATAACCGTCTGCTTCTGAGTCGCTTAAGACCTAGATCTTAGCTTTCCTTGCGTTGTTACTCTATTTTCTGTGTTTGTCTAGTTCAGGTGAAAGATAACAAGATGACTAATCAAGATCTTCCCAATTATAACAAGGAGAAGTTCGAGTCCTGGAAGACTTTGGCCATGATTCAACTCCAAAGTATCCATCCGGAGATGAGGGATGTGTTCGAGAAAGCGCCAATAGAAATCATGAAGGTCAATACCTCAGTAGTCCCACCCGCTGAATGTCAACCACGTGCGGAGATGGTACCAAAGCCGTATGGAGAATGGATGCTGGAAGACAAGAAAAGAGGTCAGCTGGAGTATGTTGCCATGAAGCTAATCATTGACTGTCTACCTCCCTTGATGGCAGACATAATTCTGGAAAAGAAGACAGCCAAAGAGATGTGGGATTATGTATGCAAATGCTTTGAGGAAACTGAGCAGATGAAACGAAATAAACTCCAAGTGGCTGTAGATAAGTATGAGTCATTCTCAATGAATCCTAGAGAAACCATTCAATCCATGGAGGATAGATTCAATACGATTGTGGGCGATCTCAAGAATGCGGGAAAAACCTATGATAATGGGGAGATGAACAACAAAATAATATCCAAACTCTTCCCAAGAAGTGATTGGTTTGTTAAGATGACAAGCCTAAGTGAGAAAGATCTCAGTCAAATGTCGATTGCTGAAGTGTTTACACAGTTGAAAGCTCATGAGTTCATAATCCAGCAATCTAAGAAAAATGAGGCTACTATGGAAACCATGAGGACTTGGCATACTTTTTCAAGAAGGATGGACACAAGTGGAAGTCACCCTGAAAGTCGTTCCATAATCAAGAAAGATTTACACCAGCAAAAGAGACTGTTTCAACCTCAGGTTCCCAACCTGTTGATTTAAAGATCAGTGAGCTGGAAGAACAAATGAAGAAGCTCCAGAAGTTGATGACGGAAGCCAAAGCCGAGAAGGAAGCTAAAGAAGCTAAGCAAACATCAACATCTTCTCGCTCAGCAGAGTGAAAGCCCAGGACTTGCTTCGAGTGTGGATCGCCAGATCACCTTAAACACGAGTGTCCAAGGGTCAGCAAAGAGGAAAGAGATCGCTTGAAGCAGCGCTTCAAGAAGCGTGCCGTCAAAGCTGTAACCAGAGCATTGCTGATGAGGACCGAGGTACCTGACATTCCAGATGACGATGAGGAGTAATACTATTCCTCAGAAGAAGATAATGAGGAAGCTCTGCTTGTCCTGATGGCAAATATTGTCGAAGATCAATTTGCTGATGCTGAGTGATGAATCAGCTCTTGGTGCTGACGAAAATGAGGTACAATCTACCAACATTTCTAGCATTGTAGTCATGGATGAATCGGAGGAATCTTTTCCGAATTCTGAGGAAGATTACTTGACGAAGCTTTCAATTGAATTCTCTAACATGTATGAGATCAAAAATGCTATTGTTGGTGAAAATTCCTCACTAAAATTAAATGTTCAATCCTTGACCGAGGAAGTCGAAAGACTAAGGTCAGATAGTGAGGAACTTTTAAAACTGAAAGAAGATTTCTCTCAACTTTCAGAAAATTTTCAAAAATTAGAGAAAGAAAATCTTGCTTTGAAAAGTAAACCTAGAGAGGACTGCATTTGTACGTATACATCCAGCAAGGCAGTTCTCAATGCCATTGTAAGCCAGCAAAGACATCAAAAAGATAAGTCTGGCCTTGGATGTGAATCTTCTAGAAAGATTCTGGATACTCATGCTAGTTCGTCTAAGCAGAAACCAATCCTATTTGTTTCTGCTGGAAATATCGTTGCTGACAAAGGAAAAGGGAAAGTTACTGCTGAATCTTCAAATGCTAAGCAGAAGAATGGACATAAGCAGAATGCATCTGTTAAGTCTCAGCAGAGGTTCCAGCCAGAGTCTTCTAAGCATTTGTCTGCTAGATCTCAGCAGAGGTTCCAATCAGGATATGCTAAGCATACATCTGTCGGACCTCAGCAGAGGAACCAAAAGAGGAATGCTAAGCACGTATCTACTGGATCTCAGCAGATGAGCCAAAGGACGAATGCTTGGTATGTGCCTGCTGGACCACTACAGAGAAATCAGAGAGCTTATGGTAAACCATATTCAGCTACATCAAGGAATGCTGAGCATTATGTTTCTAATGCAAGGATAGCAAACCCTACCTTTCCCAAGGGCAAGCAAGTTCATTATACTGCTGTAAGACCGTCGTATCAGCATAACACTCTACATAGGAGAAACACCTATGTAAGGCCTGAGCCTAACTCATTTTCATTTCAAAAGGCAAGGACAGCTAAGCACTACATCACCTAGGTCTAGAAATGTTAAACATATTAAGCCTAAGGTCAAGAAGGTGGTGAAGGGTGAAATCAAGAAGAAAATCTTGAAGATCGCCAAAATGTGATTGTAAAAGAAATCATGATCCATGCTAATCCTGAAGGACCCAAAGATATACGGGTACCTAAATCAACTTAATTGATTATTTTGCAGGAACAGGATCTAAGTACTAAAGCATCATACATAGAAAATGAATGGATCCTTGATAGCGGCTGCTCCGCACATATGACTGGGAATGAGGGGTTATTTTTAGATATTCAAAGATTCCATTATGGCCCCAAAGTAAAGTTCGGACACAACAGCGAAGGCAAAGTCGTTGGAAGAGGGTGCATTGAGCGTAATGGATTGAGAATCATCAACGTAGCACTTGTTTCAAACCTGAAGCACATTTTACTTAGCATAAGTCAACTATGCGAGAATGGGTACACTGTATCCTTTGTCAATACTGGTTGTTCTATTGTTGACACTGTTACAGGTGAAGTGAAGCTCAGAGGCATCGGCAAGGGTGGCCTATACATTGTTGATTGGCAGACTAGTCAACAACACTCATGCTTCTTAGCCTTGAATAAGGAAGAGACAACATGGTTGTGGCACAAGAGGTTTAACCATCTGAATTTTAAAACTATTAACTAACTTGCCAAGAATAAGCTTGTTGTAGGTCTGCCAGCTGAAACTCTTCGCAAAGAAGGGGTGTGCAAAGTATGTTAACAAGGAAAGCAGACCAGAGCATCGTTTAAGTCTAATCCTGAGAAGGCCACTTCGCGAAGGATCCTAGAACTTCTACTTATGGATCTCTTCGGCCCTGTCACTCCACCCACTGTAAGTAAAAGGATTTATACTCTTGTGGTGGTTGATGACTTTTCCAGGTATACGTGGGTTCGTTTATTGAAGACCAAAGACGAAGTAAAGCTCATTCTACCGGAGTTAATCCTCAAAGAGCAAAACAGCAAAGAAGTCACAGTGAAGAGGATTCGCTCTGATAATGGAACAGAGTTCTGTAATGGTGTACTTATGGATTTCTATGCTGAAGCTGGTATTGCACATGAGAATTCCACCGCTAGGACTCCTCAGCAGAATGGACTAGCTGAAAGAAGGAACCGGACGTTGAACGAGGCCGTTCGTTCAATGCTAGCAGACTCTGAGCTATCTGCTAAGTATTGCGGTGAAGCTGTTATGACTGTTTGCTATACACAGAATAAGAGTGCTATTACTAGCAGATTTAACGAGACTCCCTATGAAGTGTACAATGGTCGTAAGCCCTCTATAACTCATCTTCGTGCATTTGGTTCGACATGTTATATCCATAACAACGGGAAGTCAAAACTTAATACTTTTTTGCCTATGTCAGATGAGGGTGTACTCCTTGGATATGGTCACTCTACTCACAAAGGCTATAGTGTCTTAAATAAGACTACCGGAATTGTGGAAATAACATGCAATGTTATTTTTTATGAGTCTACTTTAGTGCGCAGAGCCATTAAAGAAAAAAAGGATAGCAATCATGAGACTAATGATGTCAATGATCAATCGTTCTTAAATTCTTTCAAAAATATGCGTATTGATCCGACTAAGTCTATGAATGACTGCAATTCAAATCGGACGCACTCAGCAAGAGACCAGACTGCTGACCAGGCCAGTGATGCTAATGATCATGTTGAGGCCACACCTATTCATTTCAATGATAATCCAGATATCTTGGAGTTGTTCGATGATGAAGAGGAGGAGATATCAAGGTCAACTCCTAATGATGAAGAAAGAATTGATGCCGCTGAAGGTCTTGGCAGAGGCGCTGCTGAGATTTCAACTGCTCAGGTACTTGCTGAAGAAGTACATGTTCCTGAAGATCCTGTAGCAGAGGAGCCAGTTGTTGAGGCTCCAGCTGCTGAGATGCAGATTGTTAATGTCCCTGTTGCTGAAGACCATATTGTTGAAAATCAAGATGCTGAGCACCAGGCGGCTACTGGAGAGAACGTTGTAGCAGACAACGATCTAGCAGGAGATGGAAATGTTGAAGCTCCAGTTCCCATAAGACCAGTATGGTTGCGCGCTCATTCTCTTGATAATGATCTTGGAGATATTAATGATCCTATCCTAACAAGGCAAGGCAATGCGATGTTCGCCTGCTATATATCTCATGAGGAGCCAACATAGGTAGAGGATGTTCTACGATGTCCAGATTGGGTGAATGCTATGCAAGAGGAGCTTGCTGAATTCACTCGCAATCATGTGTGGGACTTGATCGACAGGCCAGAATAACAAAGTGTTATTGGCACTAAGTGGGTGTTCAAGAACAAAATGGATGAGGCCGGCATGGTTGTCAGAAATAAAGCGCGCCTCGTAACCAAAGGATATAGACAATGCGAAGGCATTGACTATGATGGAACATTTGCTCCGGTGGCTCGTTTGGAAGCAATAAGGTTGTTCCTTGCATACGCTGCACACCATGAATTCTCCGTTATGCAAATGGATGTAAAGAGTGCATTTCTGAATGGTGAGCTCAAGGAGGAAGTCTATGTTGAGCAACCACCAGGCTTCGAACAATGAAACCAAGTATACAGGCTAAGGAAAGCCTTATATGGTTTGAAGCAAGCGCCAAGACTATGGTACGGAATTCTATCCAAGTTCCTGCTCTCAAATGGCTTCAAGAATGGGAGGATTGATCAAACTCTCTTTCGGATCGAAGATGAAGGAAGTATTCTACTGGTTCAAATATACGTAGATGACATCATATTTGGATCGAAGAATCAAGATCTATGTGATAAATTCTCAAGGCTCATGACGAGTAATTTTCAAATGAGCATGATGGGGAAGATGTCATACTTCCTTGGACTTCAAGTGCAACAGTCCAGCGAAGGGATTTTTACCCATCAAAGGAAATACACACGCAATTTAATTGGAAAATATTGTCTTGAGAAGACCAAGAGTCTGCGAATTCCGATCAGCACTACGTGCATAGCAGCTCTTGAGAAGGAGGGAGATGATGTGAATCCCACTCTTTATCGCGGTATTATTGGTTCTCTACTATATCTCACTTCTAGCAGACTGGATATTTCATATGCTGTGGGATTATGTTCGAAATATCAAGCCAACCCTAAGAAGATGCATCTGGACACTGCTAAACGCATTGTAAAATATCTCAAGTGCATAGAAGGACTTGGGATTTGGTATCCAAGATCTGATAGCCTGAAGCTGAGTGGTTATTCGGATTCAGATTTTGGAGGAAGCAAGATTGATCAGAAAAGCACCAGTGGCACTTGTCAATTTCTTGGACACAAGCTGATCAGTTGGTTCAGCAAAAAAACAGAACTCTGTAGCGACCTCGACCACTGAAACAGAGTACGTAGCAGTTGCTAGCTGTTGCTCACAAATCTTATGGATTCGGCAGCAACTACAGGATTTTGGTATCCTTCCTGAATGTGTGCCAATTTACTGCGACAACAATAGTGCTATGTGCATTACGAAGAATCCTATGCATCATTCGAGGACAAAGCATATCGATATCCGACATCATTTTATTCGATATCATCAGGAGAAGAAGGATATTGATATTCAATATATATGCACGGAGGATCAAATTGCTGATATCTTTACTAAACCTCTAGTAGAGACAAGATTCAAGGAATTATGTATTAAGTTGGGTCTTATAGAGTTAGACGATACTATGGATGAATGAGATACCATTCTCATTCTTACTGAGCTTCGTGGATTCTTGGAAGGAGTGTGGAAAACGAATCTCAACTTATGATTACTCGCTGCTGAGTATATCTGCTGAAGAAAAGTCTGCTAGGTTGACAGCAGAAATGGAGATTCTTTGTTAGATGATCAGCAGAGATGATGGATCTGCTCAGCAGATGGTCCAAGCCGAAGATTAGTGACTCTTGAGTCTTAACATTTTAAGATGTTCTTATTGCTTGGAGGAAAATATTGATCTGCTGAAGTTTATGAAGATTAGGTGATTGCATGAGAGATGCAGAAGATAAGCACACCACAGTTGAAGGAAATTTCATTCATTCATAAAAATACATTTACATATAAAAGAAAGAAATTTACAACGACTTCAATTAGTAGGGGGAGCGAGGCCTGAAGGGAAAGAAGTCAGTTTCCCTTAGGTTGGAGCGACCTGCAGCTATTTCTGGAAAACTTTATTCCAGTAGCCAGCTCAGCTGCATGCCGCATGGGAGGGGCGCCGTCGGATAAAATGCCACGCAGTCCTAGACACTTTCAAAGATGAAAGCAGCCCAGTCTACCTCCGCCCTATCTTCCAAGGCCATCATGGCCCTCCAAACCTCACTGGAGAAATTCCAGTCATCCTCATCGTAGGCAACGACCATATTGTGGATAATGCGGAACATCACCCAGTATGGAGTCCGGATGCCGAGACCATCGGGTTGAACTCGAACAAGGGCAAGTGCCTACACATCTCCCACGACGACCACTCGGGTGCCGTCTCCCCACTGTGATAGTCCAAGACTGAAATAGGACCCCAGCAAAGGCCGAAGTCCCGAGAAAAAGTGGCAGGTGTCCAGTGCACAAGTTGACCTTGGAAGACGCCATAGATAGCGCCTTCCTCCTGCACACAGGTGCGGAGGAATTCCTGGAGGTGAGTCCCCTAGAAATGGCGAGGGGTGGCACAAGCGAACTGTTCAAGTCCGTTTTGCCTTACGGTGGCCATCACCTCCTCGGCCACCGTATAGTTAGACTCGTACTCCGTGTACAAGCCTGACTCGTTGAGTATCTAATTTCTTTGGATCTCTACTGCTTGTGGTGAAGACATGTTTTCAGATGAAAGTTTTTTTTTGATGGAAGATTGCAAGGAAGAGAGAGAGTTGAAAGGCAGAAGTGTGAAGATGAATGTTATCACTAAGGGTGGTATTTACAAGGAGAATAATATTCATGTTCCCTCATAATGACTGGCCGTAAAATATTTTAGAAGATCACAACGATTCATTTCATCTCTCAAAATTCGAAGCGTCATGAGGAGAGGAATCGACAAGTGTGCACGGAAGGTCTAATCAAGTCAGCAGTGACGGAAGGTGGTCAAGTCAGCAAAAAGCTCGAGACACTCATTAATATATATAGACTGCTGAGTCTCAGCAGATAGTTCGAGTATGTTCATAAATTAAGAGGGAAAGATAGCATATCTTCTGCTATGCTTTGGATGCTGAGCTACAGTTTTCATTTCTGTTCTCGATGGCACTCTGCTGAGTCTACGGTCTCAGCAATCGCACAATTCGAGGCGTGAAATCTAAAATTCAAATTGATGGAACCCGACCCGTTACATTTAATGCGCGCAGACGGCTGCGCTGAATAGGGAAACGCCATGCCAAATGTACTCGAGTTTTTTTCGGAGCATGGGTGATATGTGTGTAAAATGACCTATTTTTTTATGTGTGAGCGTGCTTGTTTGTGGCCATTTTACCCTCATATCATATACTTTCGTTGTTCTTTTGTCTTGTTTTTGTGTTTTCGTGTTTGAAATGTTGTAGGACGTGTTTTGAGCATAATTTGGCATATTTGGTGGAGTTTTGGAGGAAATCATCCGAGTTTGGAGTCCGAGGAGGTTAGGTTCGCCCGAGCGGAGCAAAAGGAGAGTTTCAGAGGCTTGGAGGAATCGTCTGGCCGAGCGAAGCACGCTCGTCCGAGCTGAGCCGGGCAAATGGCTCACTCGGCCGAGTAGTGCAGGCTCGACCGAGCCATGCTGACAGATAGCAGGCTCGGTCGAGCGGTTCTGGCTCGGCCGAGCCAGAATGTGCTTCCCATATTGCTGCGGTTCCCAGGATGGCTCGGGCGATCCCAGGCCCTGTTTGCTCGCCTATAAAAGGGGGAAAATCAGTTAATTGAAGAACTTTTGCCCAAAAATAGAATAACCATCACGATATTTCTCCTTAGATTCATCTCAAAACATCTCCCCAACCAAAATCAAGGGGAATCAAGTAACATTCCATCCATTTGGTGAAGATTGAAGAAGGAAGAGAGGTTGATTGGATTCAAGGAAGACAACTGAAGAAGATCAATCGTTGACCTTGAAGTTTTGTAATGAATTCTTTCAATTCTCAATTTGTATTGTACTTAACTCAAGGTAAGGAGAACTAATTTCATTAGTGAGTGTTGAATTACGGATATTGTGAAGGATTGAATCGATTATGCTTGTTTACTTTACTATAAGGGGTTGATTTGCACTTGAGCTTGTTCTTGACTATTTGGTGTAGGTAATAGCCAGCCATTAGGTAGTTGACGTGAACGTTGCAGCCAACACGCGGACGGAATCATCGTGATAAGTGCATAATCTTATAGTTCTAGTTCCAATCCATGTGCGGGGCTAGGATTGTAGGGTAATAATCGACGGTCGGTTGGGAGTGGCCTAGGAGTTATTAACGTAGTTGTTTTCAATTCCTAGTGTCATCTACCGCTAGTTATCCGTAGCAAGTGACTAACGACATTAGAGTTGGTTGCTCAACCTCATAGGAATTAAAATTTGTTTGCAACATAACTTGGTTTAATTCGGAACAATTGAAGTTTACAATCACTTACTATCTTCTAAGATTGTCGGATTTGTTATCTTAATCTACCTAAACCATTGATTGAATTACTTGATTGGAGAAGTTTGCAATTTGTTTAATAGTTTATTGTTTGCATTTAAAGTTTTGTTTACAATTCATTGCCTAGATAGATAAAAACCAACGACTTTTGTGTAACCTAGCTATTGATACCCTTTAATTGAGTAGATGATATCCACTTGTGCGAATTAGAAAAGAGACCGGATTGATAAATTTAACGTGTTAATTGTGTGTGCTTCACACGGCTACCACGTTTTTGGCGCCGTTGCCGGGGAATCTTTTAGTAGGTCTTGTGGAATTATTGAAAGTTGAAGTATGGTATGCTAGGTGTTTGAGGAAATGCTTGTGTGAATAGTATTACTAACATTGTTTTGTTTGTTAATTGTGTTTGTTTGTTTTTGTTGAATTGTTTACTTGTAATTGGTTTTTTTTATTTTTCCTAGGTATTTTATGATCACTCAATCAAAGGCTAGAGAGCTTGAGGCAAGGAAACTTCAAGAAAGAAGAGCACATATTCAAATTGATTTTGAGATGGCTAACCATGGGAAAGACACGGTTAGGATAGAAGAGTTGGAAAGGCAATTTGAGTTGATGAAAGTTATGATTAATGAGAGGACTGGTCCGAGGAGACCATTACAAAATCTTTTTCGACCTCAAGGGGAGTCGATTACGGGAGGTTTTTGGTTAGGAGTAAATGCCACGCAATTTGAAATAAAGCCACAGTTGGTCCAAATGATACAGAACAATCAATTTGGGGGGCACATAACCGAGGATCCAAATGTTCATATCTCTCGATTTTTTGAGATTACTAATACTATAAAGATCAACCAAGTGCCTCAAGATCAAATACGGCTGCGGTCATTCTCATTCTCTTTGAGAGATGGAGCTAGAAATTGGTTCGAAGGTTTGGACAAATCAAATATTGTCACTTGGGAAGAGTTGAGAGAGAAGTTTCCATTCAAGTTCTTTCCACCGAGTTTGACTTTGAAGAGAAGGGCTGATATCACATCGTTTGGGCAAAGGTACGATGAACCTCTATACGAGGTATGGGATAGGTTTCGAGAGCTCCTACGAAAATGCCCATGACATGGACTTTCTCGGAGTCAACAGATTTGCCAATTCTACGGGGGATTAAACTATGAAACGAAAGTGATGTGAGATGTTTCATCGGGTGGAGCATTTCTTAATCTTGAAGAGGAAGAAGCTTGGAGAACAATTGAGAAAATGGCTTAAAATAGTTTCCATTGGACCAAGAAACGGAAGGACTATCGATCGGTTAAGTTGGTAAATGAGGTCAAGGAAAGTGAAGAATTCAAAGAGCAAATTACGCTCATGCAAAAGAAGTTTGATGCATTGTCTACATCGGGATATGATGGTAGTTCGGCATGAAGAGTCGCATCCGGAGAGTTTGAATTTTGTGAATCAAAGAATGGGGTTCAATGCTCGTCCCCAATACAATCCACAGGGGAACATGTACTATCATCCGTCCAACCAATTTCACCCGAATTTTTCTTATGCTAATCCAAACAACGCTCTAAATCCTCCATTACAAATTGAAGGGGGAAGTAGTGGTCAAGGATATGCTGGGGGAAATAGTAGGTATGCAAACCAAGAATCAATGAGGAATTTTAATGAAGAAATGGATAAGAGATTTGAAAAGTATGATGGCATGTTTGCTGAAATTCAACTTCAAATTTCTTCAATTGCAAAGCAATTAAGTGGTAAGCACCAAGCTGGGAAATTTTTGAGTGATACGGAAGTGGTGCAAAAGAAAGGTTGTAACATAGTAGAAGGAGAGAATAAAATGGAAGAAAACTTGTAAGTAATGACCCCTAAGTTGGAAATGGGGGAAGTTGAAGAAGAGTTGAAAGTAGATATTAAAGAAGAAAAAAAAAGTTGAGGTAGAAATTGAGAACAAGGAATCGGAAAAGGATGAGCCAACCGAGAACGTAAATTTCTTTGATTACGTAAAGAAAGGTGACATCGAAATGCCTTTACTGGAGGAGATAGAAAGGGTACCTATGTTGGATAAGTTAGTTGGAGGAGAAGAGATCTTGGATAGTGGTACTTGTGAGCTTGGAGAAAGGAATATTGCTAGTAAGAAAGAGGATCCCGGAGGTTTCGTAATTGGATGTAAGATTGGAGACAAGTGTATTGAGAAAGCATTTTGTGATTCCGGAGCGAGTGTCAACCTTATGTCATGGGATTTGTATAAGGAGTTGGAGGTTGGGAACCTCAAATCTACAAGTCAAGTGCTCCAATTGGCTAATCACGCTTTATTTTGCCCGAAAGGGGTGGTTGAAGATGTCCATGTTGAAGTGTTGACGTTTACCTTTCCGGGAGACTTTCTTGTAGTTGACATGAAAAATAAGGGGGGTATACAACTAATCTTTGGGAGGCCATTTTTGCATAAGGCCGATGCCTTATTTGACATGAAACATGGTGAACTTACATTCCGTTGTTGTGGGAAGGAAGTAGTATTTTCTTTACCTCCGAAAAATGTGGAAGCAAGTGAAGTTGAGAAAGCTGGGAAAAAGAAGAGGATGAAAGATGTGCTTGATCCAGGTTTAGATATCATGAGTGAGGAGAATGAAGTCTACAAAGATCCGGGGGATGAAGAGGAACTTGATCAAATTTGTATGAAGAAAGCTCGAGTGGATACGAATGCACCACAAAGTGCAATAAGGAAGCTTCTTTTCCCAGAGGAGCATGTGATCATTGATAGAGGTATGAGTTCTGCTTCAGCACCTTTTGACCACGATTGACATTAGGTATGATCGTCGAGCATTCGACGTTAAACAAGCGCTTATTGGGAGGCAACCCAATGTTTAAGTTTAGTTACTTTGTATTTTTTAATAATGGTTTGTCAGTGATATTTGTTGAATAATGTGATTTGTTGTTATGAAGGGTTCTTAGTTGTTTGTGGTGCTATACTTTCATTTGACTATGTGTGTATGAAGGATAGAAAGGATGGAAGGCGACATGATCGGGAAGATGCTGAAAGAAGGGCGAAAATTGGCAAAAGCAGGGGTAGCTCGGCCGAGCGGTGCAGGCTCGGCCGAGCTGGGTTGAATGCCTCGGACAGAGGCCTCGCTCGGTCGAGCGAGGCAGGCTCTACCGAGCCCAAGCGTGCCAGCCAGCCTGCACGGACAAACACTTTGCTCGGCCGAGCCATCTCATGCTCGGTCGAGCCGCGCGCAATTTTAAAAGCTCGGTCAAGCAATTGCTCGACCCATTTGCATCTCGGTCGAAATTTCTCTACTAAAATTTTCTCCCATACTTTTGTGCATTGAATTGTTCTTATCTCACCCTTCAATTTCTATTATGGCTAGCAAACGAGCACGGAGTGAGGGTTCTTCTTCAAGCGGACGCCCAAAAGGATTTGATGATGAGGAGTTTGCCAAATAAAAGAAATTGGCGATGCGAAAAGTTGTTGGCACCAAGTATTTATGCCGGGAGACGTTGAATGCAATGAAATTAAAGGAAGATGTATGGAGTCTTTGATGGATTTATATACTGAAAGCATTATGATTGGTATATTATGTACAAGGTTTATTGGTTAATATACTTGGAATCATAATTGTTGTATGTTCATCTCCTGACTGAATTAACAAACAAGTGTCGCAAACACTATTATCCTCTTATCTCGTCGATAGGGAGATCATACGGTGTATAGAAGATCACGGAAGATCGTATGGATCGTTTGACCTAGCGAGAAAT
>JAPKLW010000022.1:647621-752128 GCA_026898455.1 Plectranthus barbatus | reverse complement strand
GAGCATGCTAGGATTGTTCATAGGCATAGCAATTTATTTTTGATATTCCAATTAACGATCCTTGGCAAACGGACTTCGTGATTCAGTTCACGAATCCCTTCAGTCTACTCAAAGGTGTTGGGTGGAAGAAGTTGCTCAAGGCGAATTGGCCCGGATACATGGATTTGTCAAGGGAGTTCTTGGCCTCAATCACTGTCATGAAAGGTGCAGGGGGAATTCCATTATCTATGAAGTTCAAAATCCGAGGTAAAGAATATTTCTTTCAACGTGCTCAAGTTGATGAGATTTATGGGTGTGATCCTGAATCTGTTTTTGTGCATAAGAATGTTAAATTGGGGGATTTTTGGGAAGATATTTCCGGTATTCCGTCTAGCCAGAATTTGAATATTAAGAATTGTCGTGCCACGTCAATTAGGAATCCAGTCATTCGGTATATAAAAAATATTTTTAGTGGTTCTGTTTGTGGGAGGTATGAGTCTAGTAATGTGATTACGCCAGAATTGTCGATGCTTTATGCTCTTATGAATGGAATTCAATTTTCTTTGGGGGCAATGTTGATGGATGCATGGAGTCGGGGTGCCAGTACAAAAACTCGTACTTTTAGTTGTGGAATGATTACTCCCATTTTTGAGAAAATTGGTGTGGAGTTAACGGGTAATTTTGCTCCTGTTGTGTATCTAGACACTCATTCTTTGCTTGCTGGGAGGTTTCTTGTGCCTGATCCTTGTGGTAGTAGTTATTACTATAAGTTTGGGGAAAGGGTGTTAGAACTCCTTTGTGATGGGTTGACTACTGTCGAAGATTAAGGGGATCACTCTAACTCGTTACTTGATTCTGAAGATCACCAATCTTTTGTTGGAATTCTTTCGCCTGATGGATTTTCAGTTCTTTGGCCGAACTGAGAGCGCGAGGTGAGTTACAAGATGAAAGCCCAAACACCCGAGCTCCTCCATAGCCTAGATAGTCTTCGGCTACAGAATGGCAGCAGCAGATGATGATGATGCTCACTAGAACAGCTGATACTGTTGATGCTTTGTCTTCTTCTTTGCAGGGTCTAGATACGAGGCTAGATTCTCTCCATGATGATTTTTCTACATTCCGAGCCACCACCACTTCGAGGTTCGACAAAGTCGACCGGGATGTAGAGACCTTGCAGGAGGATGTTCGTGAGCTTCATCGCCGAGTGCCAGTTCCGTATTCTCATCGTCCTCATTAGCCACCACCGACAGATCAAGGGGAGTAAGAGTGCACCGATTACCTTTTTACAAACTTAGTCTCACTTGACTAAGTTTGGGGGGAATGGTCAGTATCCGGTGCTCTTCTCTGGTTTGCTCTTCTATCTCTATCTCTATCTTTATCTTTAGTTTGTTGAATTTGAATAACATTGATCCTTCGATATGGTTGTAATATGATATTGATCTACTTTTGTTTGATTATGGATTTTGGGATGTTGAATTGGCTTCTATTTCTATTGAATGGTTGTGATGAATCATTTCGCGAGCTTGCATGAGTTGAATTCTTTCTATTTGGTTTTGGTGTGTGGATATATATAATGGTTTGGTATGAATGGTGGTGCTAGTGGATAAATGTTATGATTTTTCTTGAGATGTTGGTTTGTGGAAAGATTGGTGGATATGAGAGCTTATTTGGCTTTATTATGCTCAATTGTTTGGTGGTGTTGTATTGATGTGTAGTAGGTGCAAATAAGGAAAGGAGAGTGGTTTGATCATGTCTACCAATGGGTAACACTTTCTATCGTTTCTCCTACCATTTAGTTTCAATTTAATTGTTCATGACATGTAGATTGTTAATTAGGTTGTTGTGTGCTTGTCGTGTGTGTATGATGAACCCAAACGAGAATTGGAGATTTGAATTATGATTTACTTTGTGAGGCTTAAAATTTGCTTTGACCAATGATAGGGCATAATCTAGTTGTTAAGGCGTGTTCGAATTGAACTTTTGAATTGCCGAGTTTTGTGCGAGATTAATGCCTAGGACTTGACAAAAGCCGAGAGTTTTTGAGCCGTGATATTGTCATACTTTGATCGGTTGTGAGTGGCAAGGTTGAGAGCAAAAAATCTAGAACTTGAATATATTCTCTATCTATTGGACACGAGTTTGGTAACTAAAAGATGATCTTAGGCCATCAATTCTTAGTCCCTCCTTTCACTTCGGGAGTATAAGGTGGTTGATATCATAATTTTGCCCTTCATACCCTTGATTCCCGTGATTGAGCTTAATGGTGATATTTTTTTTGAAAATTATTAGGACACATTTTGGGGGAATGAGTGTATGAGGGTGAATACGGAGATGAGAGTTGGGTTGGGAATTGTTTGAGTTGTGATTGTTGAGGCAATAAAGTATGATTGTAGGATTGATAAGAATCCTAGAAAAATGAGCACCAACAAAAATATTGGGTGCTAGAAAAGAAAAGAAAAGGAAAAAAAAGAGAAAGAGAAAAAGAAAAAGAAAAAAAAAAGAAGAAAGGCACCGTGAAAAACAAAGGTGCTAGAAAAAGGAAATGAGGAAAAGAAAGAAAATGTTGAGAGTCACGTGATGAAAAAGCCTCAAGGTTAGAAGTGGATTGAAAAGAATAAGTTTGGGGGTTTTGGGATATGGAGAAGTTCGTCACTTTAGCACAAAACCACCTACCTTTTAGTAAGCCACGTTATAACCGAAAACAAAGACCTTTTAGATTTTAGGAACCAACTCATTGTAGTATAGTGGTGAGAATTGTTTCAAGCCTATGGAAATTGTGCTCGATATCTTGTGAATGAGTGAATTCATCAAACCCCTAAACACGTAAGGGAGTGCTTTCATTTCTTTATCCAATGTTGATGAGTGGTTTGAGTCGTTAGCATTAACCGTGTCACAAAGTTAGGTGATAATCTCGTTCGATAAGAGCATGCCAAGTTGACTATGATGAGCTATGAGGTTGTGTGATGAGGTTTATTGATTGCCTTACTTTGTTTCGATTGAGGACAATCAGAGGTTCAAGTTTGGGGGATTATGATATGTGTGTAAAATGACCTATTTTTCGATGTGTGAGTGTGCATGTTTGTGGCCATTTTACCCTCATATCATATACTTTCGTTGTTCTTTTGTCTTGTTTTTGTATTTTCGTGTTTCAAATGTTGTAGGACGTGTTTTGAGCATAATTTGGCATATTTGGTGGAGTTTCAGAGGAAAATCGTCCGAGGAGGTTAGGTTCGTCCGAGCGGAGCGAAAGGAGAGTTTCGGAGGCTTGGAGGAATCGCCCGGCCGAGCAAAGCAGGCTCGGCCGAGCTGAGCCGGGCAGAGGGCTCGCTCGGCCGAGCAGTGCAGGCTCAACCGAGCCATGCTGACAGAGAGCAGGCTTGGTCGAGCGGTTCTGGCCGGCCGAGCCATAACGTGCTTCCCATATTGTTGTGGTTCCCAGGATGGCTCGGGCGATCCGAGGCCCTGTTTGCTCGCCTATAAAAGGGGGAAAATCAGTTAATTGAAGGACTTTTGCCCAAAATTAGAATAACCGTCACGATACTTCTCCCTAGATTCATCTCAAAACATCTCCCCAACCAAAATCAAGGGGAATCAAGCAACATTCCATCCATTTGGTGAAGATTGAAGAAGGAAGAGAGGTAGATTGGATTCAAGGAAGACAACCGAATAAGATCAATCGTTGACCTTGAAATTTTGTAATGAATTCTTTCAATTCTCAATTTGTATTGTACTTAACTAAAGGTATGGAGAACTAATTTCATTAGTGAGTGTTGTATTACGGATATTATGAAGGATAGAATCGATTATGCTTGTTTACTTTCTTATGAGGGGTTGATTTGCACTTGAGCTTGTCCTTGCCTATTAGGTGTAGGTAATAGCCGGCCTTTAGGTAGTTGACGTGAACGTTGCAGCCAACACGCGGACGGAATCGTCGTGATAAGTGCATAATCTTATAGTTCTAGTTCCAATCCATGTGCGGGGCTGGGATTGTAGGGCAATAACCGACGGTCGGTTGGGAGTGGCCTAGGAGTTAATAACGTAGTTGTTTGCAATTCCTAGTGTCATCTACCGCTAGTTATCCGTAGCAAGTGACTAGCGACATTAGAGTTGGTTGCTCAACCTCATAGGAATTAAAATTTGTTTGCAACATAACTTGGTTTAATTCGGAACTATTGAAGTTTACAATCACTCACTATCTTCTAAGATTGTCGGATTTGTTATCTTAATCTACCTAAACCATTGATTGAATTACTTGATTGGAGAAGTTTGCAATTTGTTTAATAGTTGATTGTTTGCATTTAAAGTTTTGTTTACAATTCATTGCCTAGATAGATAAAAACAAACGACTTTTGTGTAACCTAGCTATTGATACCCTTCAATTGAGTAGATGATATCCACTTGAGCGAATTAGAAAAGAGATCGGATTGATAAATTTAACGTGTTAATTGTGTATGTTTCACACAGCTACCAATGGGCAGCCTTACGAAAAGATGTGGTGTATCAGAACCGTCGATTTAATTCTTTGCAGAAATTCCCTCAACCACTGGATCTTACATCAGAAGGTATAAATTTGAACCTTCATCCTCGTCTCATATTTTTTTTTTCAGAATTCAAAACTCAAAACCCTAACCTTTCCAAACCCTCGAGCCCTCATACTGAAACCCATTCCTCTCAAAATCCCTCTCTGAAATTCAAATTCCATATTCATGGCTACCAACCCCGAATCTCCTTCTACCCAAAATCCTGAATCAAGTACTACTTCTACCTCTATATTTCAACCTCCTACCTTCATATTTCCACCGATTACGGGTTCATCGTTGCATGAGCGACATGCGCTGAGATTCACAGGAATTGTGTAGAAAGAAGACATCGACGAATCCATTCGTTACAGTCAACTAGGCGTTTTGGCTCGGAAGAAGGAACAAACTGGTCATACGAAGGAGCAGAGGCGTCTAGCCCAAATCATGAAGGACAGAATTCTCTACATGCCTCTTGCCTCTACTCACATCCCAGAATTGATCATGCAGATTCTTGACACCGAACTATTGGTAAAATATCTTTCTGCTGAGCCTGAACATTTTCATCCACATATGGTGTCGGAATTCTATGTTAGGGATGTAATGGATGAATCTAAGAAATCATTTAAAACCTCTGTCTACGGCAACATCATTGATGTAAGTGCCGACATTCTTGCGAAGACATTTGGCCTTCAAAATTATGGGGAGAGGATATCCCAATACAAGGTGAATGATATAGCGGAAATGGAGAGACGATGGAATCTTGTGGAAAAAGCCAGGAGAGCTAAAGGATCGAAAGGGGCAGGTTATTTCATTCAAGGTAGCCACTCCAATCAACACTCTGAACGAGGATTTCAAAATTCTTGCTGAGTTGGTGATTAAGATGTTCCAGTGTGATGCTGGTTCATACTCTAAGTTATCGGCGAAAAAGTACGCCGTTATGATGGCCCTGACAGACAATGTGAAGGGAAATTGAGCAGAATTCTTCTTCGAGCGATGGGCAGAGCATGCTAGCAAGAATGATCATATGTCAATAGATGGGACATTCTCCTCGAATGTTAATTTTGGTCTGAAGATCAGAAAATATCTGGAGATGCTCTTCACCAACAAAAGGGTTGATCAAGGAGTTAAACTTCTACCTACGGATTCATTCCCATAACAAAGAAGGAAGCCAAGCCGCTAGATTTCAAGCGACCTCGTCAATTGAAAGGGAAATCCAATGTGCATAAGGATAAACCCACATCTGATGAGGAGATAGATGAAAAAAGTTTGGGATGCCAAGTGTTGCAGACAGCCATTCCGCTGTCTGCTGAAGAGATTACCACATTGACCAAGAATGCTGAAACAGAGCAATGTTTCCAACAGCTCGATGAGATTGTGAAATTGGGCAATCAACCAAAGGATAAAATCAATGAGATAATGGTTATAAAGGAAGCAGAGCAACCCTCACTTACTCTGGGAGAAATTGCAATCGAAATACCGAAGAGAAAAAGATCAAACATTAATTCTCCTGAGAAGAAAGCAAAGAGGACAAGGAGGAAGCTTGTCATGGTCTCGGAGAAAGAGGAAGCAGAGAAAGCTGCATCAGAGAAGAAGGCTGCTGAAGAAAAGATGGACAATACACCTCTGTCTGTTAAATGTCTCGAGGAGCGTCTAAGAGGAATACAAAAAATGAAAAGGAAGAGAGCTGAGGTGCAAAAGGAAATCGAGAAGAAACAATTTCAGAAGACAATGGAGCAGATAAGATTTGATGCTAGAGAAAGAAATTTTGAACAGGTCAAACAGGCCAATCTTGAGAGAGAAGCCAAGAAAACTGCTAACCAGCCAGCATTAGAGGCACCGACACAAAAATCAGCTGAGATATCACAGGAGGCCGCTGCTGTCTCTAAAGGGAAGGAGAAAGAAATTCTTGTTGAGATTACATCTCAACCAGATGCTACTGAGCCGATAGTGTCTGCAGAGGAAGCCCTATCTGATGTAACCTTCTCTCAAATGCTTCAAGATGGAGCCTTCGATGATCACTCTACACCTAAAGGCAATGGACACATTACTATCGGAGATCCTTCTGATAAGCCATGTTCTAGCTCTGACACTGATACTGTGCCAATACGTCCTGAAGGTGTCGGTCCCTCAGGCTCTCAACAACATGCTGAGCAAGCTGCTGATGCTTAGATTAGTGCACCCCCAACAAATTTTGATGAAGAGATTCACGATACTGCGGAGAATGCTGAGAATTGAATTGCTGAGTCGGCAGAGACTCAACCGGATCCAGGCTTCATTGACACTTGCTTATATGAATCTGATTCAGAAGGAGAGTCTACGGATATCTACGACGCCAAAACCTTAAGGAAGAAGACCGCTGGATCAAATGAAGAATACCGAGTTCCATTCGTAGGACTTCCTGGTCCAAGATTCAAGTTACGGAAGGTGGCACAAATGTGTGCAGCCACAAGATTCAAGAATTTGTGATGCAAGTAGTTGAGAAAGACATTGCAAATGTCTATTACACTAAGATTGATGAGAGTACACCCGAAGGAAAGCAGTTAGCAGATGAATTCAGGCGATGGAGGAAATATGATTACATCATGTACCAGCTGTCCTTCGAGGAGAAGCTACTCATGTTTGCCAGCAAAGGAGCCAACTTCTGGAGAGCTGAAGAATTCTGGGCGAACAATTGGATTGATCAGGTTGCTAGTGACAAGCAATTCACCAATAAACAAGTATTCCACCGACTTCGTGCTATCAAGGCACACAGACTAGTTTCTCATTCATCTTTGCCCCCCTCCTCTTTTGGTCCTGATGGGATCTCAGATGCTAGAATTGAGCTTTCGAAGCATCAAGCACGTGCCGCTGCTGAATATAAGCGACGCCAAGCTAAATATTAGAAGGTTAAGCGAGAAAGCCTGAAGTTAAGGTTGGAAGCTGAAAAGGAAGATGAAGAACTTGAGAATGGCGATCGCTGGATTGTTCGATGGATAACAATTGATATTGATGTGTTAATTCGACAAGAAATGGAGCGCGATGCTGTGAATGCTCAAATCATGGATGGAGCACAGCGAATAATAAACGAGGAAGTCATATACTCGGCTGCACAACAGAAATTGGAAGAAGAACGATTAGCGGTAGAAACTATTGAACGAATCCAAGGCATGGAATCTGACCAACGTTTAGTTGTTGAAGCAGCAGTCTGTCAAGCAGCTCATGGGGAGTCAAGTGCTCAAGGACTTGAGGCTGTTGTCTCGGAGTCTGTTGTGATGACAATTGATGGTGGATATGTCTCATATCCTGAGAATGTAGCAGGGCATGAACTTGCTATCCCTGATACCCCCATTTCTGCTGAACCTGTGCAAGTAAACCTCCAATCCTATGTTGTGTCCTTGATCAACACAGCCCTGCACCAACGTGACATCCAACAAGCCAAAGTGGTTGAAGAAGTCAGGAAGGAGATTGCTGAAGTTATGGAAGTGGTTTCTGAAGTTAAGTCCTCAGTCACCGATGTTCAGCAAGAGGTTGTTCAGGTTAAGGAGTCAATCACCCACGTGGAAGAAACCGTCTCTACGGTACAGACCAATGTGGTGACAATCAAAAGGGACGTTGATGAAAACAAATCCTTCTCCGACTCTTACTTTGATGCGATCAAAGAGGGGGAAGAAAAAAGGATTGTTGAGCAGGCCAGGTTGAAAGAAGAAGAAGCTGAGTTGGCAAAGAAGGAGTTGGAAATCCTACAGGCTAAGCTGGAGAAGAGGATGGAAAGAGAGGCAAGGGATAGAGCGGCCCATCAAGCACGTATGGAGAAGTTCATAGCGCTGACTATGAAAAGATTGGACTCCATTAACAAAAAGAAGCCTCCACCTGATGCATCGAAGCCCTCACCTGATGCATAGAGCTAAGGTTATCTCTTTCTAGCTCATCTCTTTCTAGCTCATTTTCTATTTTGCTTCTGGTTGATTTCATTGTATTTGTATTCTCAAAATCATATATGAAATCATCAAATTCGTGACAAAAATCTTATTGTCCACTTCTGATTTTTGTGTGCGTGCTCTAGTTGATATACACTTTTCGTGTATTCAACAAATTTGAATGTGGATACTATGTTTTGCAGATTGATGATTGGTTGGCAAATATCAACTGTGCTTAAAAATGCTAGGCTTACTAGCATACTTTCTTTGCGGCATTTACTTATTTTATTGAACGAGTATATTTCCCAACATATTTTGAGGTGGAATTTTATATAAAATCAATCATCTTGATAGGGACATAAAGTTGATAAGATTCTGAGATAGTTTGTTTAGCATTCCTTGTTACTCAGAATTTTTCTGCTAAGTCTCAGCAATCGATAGTAGGCTTTGATCGCACCAAAAAGGGGGATATTGTTGGAAATTATGTTGTAATTCTCCCTTTAGGATCAACGTGTAATAGGTTTTGTTGAATCAAAGCCTTAGCATTTGGTCGATCACTGCTGAACTCTAGCATACTCTAGCAACTCTTGTAATGTCCTGTATAGGTTAAATATTGAGTTGTAATAGATTAGAGTACTAGAAGACTTCCTAGTAAATGGAAGAGACTGCTAAAGAAGCTAGCAAGCAAGTGCGAAGAAGGAGATTGCTAAGGCATTAGCAATCGAGTGAAGAGACTGCTAAGGGTCTTTCTCAGCAGTCGAAGATAAGAAAATCAACAGAACGCTAGATGGTGCTAGCAGACTGCTAAGAAGACAGAGCTTGCTAGAACATAGCAGATTGCTAAGGAATCGAAGATAACGTGAGTAATTGCTGAGGAGTCAGCAATCCAATATTCAACTCACAGATTGCTAAGGAAGGTTGTAGACCATTCGAAAGAAGCATAGCAAAAGCGAGACAACCAACAAGACCGCTATATTGCCGTTCTGACACAAGTACATACAAAGGACAAAAGCCTTCCCGAAGTAGTTCGGAAAGCACTGTACGATGCCAGAAAGAATAGAAAAAGTCGAACCACTCTTAGACAAAGGAACCATTGTGTCTAACGGATATGGAGATTCAAAGTTTGAATCTCCAGGTGTAAAAGCCAAGTCCACAAGTGAGAGACAAGTATTGCTTCATTCACTCTCTACTCACAAACTCATACTCAAGAGATTCCTCAGACAAACAATGTGAAAAGTAGTCACGAGAGCATTAACAAGACAAGAAAAATCTTTAAAGCTCTCAACCACCGAGTGTCCCCCACATTCAAGATCTCACACTCAGGTGGTTCATTGAATCCTTTTTAAGGTTCAATTATTGGGATTCCTTCTGACCTTGGAAGCATCCAACAGTCATTTCTAATAAGATCGGACTCCGACGGGCATCTTGCCAAAAACAGATAAGTTCAGGAAAGAACTCTAAAATCTCCCATCACTATCAGCTAAAGTCAAGTTTTACGAAGGTGTCGCCCTTGACTTGATTGTAGCTGGATCTGACTAAGGATTGCGAAGTAACGGAGGATAGTTGTGGAGTATCCAGCTCGAAAGCTCACTGTCCTACTACACGGGAAAGATGATTCCTCGTACTTTGTATACTTTCTTAGTGAATTCTTAGCATTTCGGCTAAGGAGTGGACGTAGATATTTTGATCGAACCACTATAAACTTGGTGTCGTTATCTTGTTTTACTGTTTTATTGCTTAACAATTGAACTGTGTTTTTAAACCTAGCAACAGAGTTGCTACTGTATACCTACAAGAAAACCTAAGTCTAGTTGAGCCAAATACTCTTTGAAAATAACTTAAAAGTGCAAGTGAACGATTATATATTCCGCTGCATTTCGTGTGAGAGTTTTATCTTTATCACGACGACTCTGATCTTAGGGACCAATAGAAAGTACAACCAAGGACAAAAGCCTTACCCGAAGTAGGTAAAAAGGCACTGTACACACCGGAAAGGACGAAAAAGCAAGTTACTCTCTTGAATCTCCAGATATAAAAGACAAGACAAATAGAGAGAAGATAACTACTCAACTCTCGAATCAACTCGCACATTTACAGAGCGAACCAAAAAGGATTCCTTTGACAAAATGAAGAATGCAAAAGAGAGTAGTCAGTTGAAAGCTCACATCTGAGAATATTCAAAGCTCTCAACAACCGTCATAGTGACCCCATTCAATATCTAACACGACATTGAAGAGATTCCTTGACTTAGCTCAAGAATCTTCAATCATTGGGATACCTTCCAAATATGGAAGCATCCAGTAGTCTTTTCTGAAAAGGATTGACTCCGACGGGCAATAGCCGCAAACCAGACAGAGTTCGGAGAGAACTATAAAATCTCCATTCTAGCGAAGGACAAGTTTTACAAAGGTGCGCCCTTGACTTGACTGGAGCTGCAGCTGCTAAGAGATTGGAGGATCGGAGGATTGCTTTGTAGTGGCTAGGTCGAAAGCTCACTACCTACTACAAGTGAACGGTGATTCCTTGTACTCCATATATCTTTTTAGTGAAATTCTTAGCAATATTGCTGAGGAGTGGACGTAGATCTATTGGATCGAACCAATATAAATATTGCGTGTTCTTTACTGTTCTATTGGGTTCTGTTCATTGATTTAAAACCTAGCAACTCAAGTTGTTAGAGTATACTAGAAGAAAACCCTATGTACGATTCTGAGCTTAAACATTTAACAAGAACTTAAGTGCAAGATAATATTTAGACATCCGCTGCATTCGTGTGTGTTTGTTGTTCGATACTCACCACGACGACTCTGATCAGGGACCAACAAGGGTAACCAAAGCCATCTCAATAAGAAAAAGAGAGCATGGATCCTGGATAGTGGGTACTCTGCCCACATGACCGGAGAACGAGACTAACTCTTGCAGTTGGAAATTGCGAGAGGTCCTCCTATAGTCTTTCAAGACAATTCAAAGGGGAGAGTCATAGGCAAGGATGCATGGAATACAATGAGATTACCATCAAGAATGTGTCCCTGGTCACCAATCTCAACTATAACTTGCTGAGTAATAGTTAGCTTATCCAGAGCAGATATGAGATGACCTTTGTCGAAGCAAAATGCCTGATCAAAAACAAAGATCCCTAGGAGATCATCCTCAAAGGAATCATAAAAGGAAGCCTATATATCTTTGATGGGAGAGTGGCCAAGCTGACACTTACCTTGTCGCAACAAGCTCGTCCCAAGAAGGAAACAATTGGTTGTGGCACAAGAGATTAAGCCACCTCAATTTCCAATCAATCAGACATCTTGCTAGGCAGAAGCTGGTGGAAGGACTTGCACAAACTTGGTTTAAGAAAAAAGGTGTCTACAGAGCGTGCAAGATAGGGAAGCAAACCAAAGGATCATTTTAAGAGCTGCCCTATCACAGCAAGCATAGATAGGATCTTGGAGCTGTTGCACATGGACCTGTTTGGACTAATCTAAGTACACCTAGGTGAGGCTCATGAAGACCAAGGACGAAGTCAAGCTCCAACTTCCAAAACTCATTTTGCAGGTGCAGAACAACAAAGGTGTGACCGCGAAGAGGATTCGGTCAAACAATGTAACTGAATTTTGCCAAGGGCCGTTGATGGACTTCTGCGCTGATGTTGGAAATGCTCATGAGAAGTCAGCTCTGAGGACTCCTCAACATAATGGCCTTACTGAGAGACTAAATCGTACACTCAAAAAAGTAGTAAGGACCATGTTTATTGAAGCAAGTTTGTCTGAAGGATACTGTGGAGAAGCCTTGATGATGGCTTGCTATGCTTACAATAGAAGTGCTATCAACAGTCATCATCACAAAACTCCCTATGAGGCCTATAATGGTCGTAAGGCTTCAATATCTCATTTTCATGCTTTTGGTTCTCCATGTTACATCCATAATAATGGAAAGTAGAAGTTGAATACCTTGAGTCCCAAAGCGGATGAAGGTGTGTTCTTTGGATATGGACACCCTTCATACAAAGGATATAAAGTACTCAACAAGATAATGGGACTTATGGAAGTCACATTTTGTGTTGATTTTGATGAGTCTATTCTAGTGTGCAGGACCTTAATGGAACTGGAACTTGATGCTCATGAGATCAAAGATGCCAATGAGAAACTGGTTTCTAAGAAAGAAGATGCAAATACATTTTCTCAAGCTAGATCTATTAACAAAACATCAAGCAATCTTGATGATTCTACTGGAGTGCAGCAAGCCGAAGAGGCCGGTGATGCAATTGTTCTTGCTGAGGCCATAGATTTGCTAACTTTAAATAAGGATAAAAATCAATGGAGAATTTCTGGGCAAGCAGAAACTGAGATTAATGCTGAACCTGAAACTTACTCTGCCGAAGCTGACTTACCTGGAAATTAAAATGCCCAACCTGAGGAGGTTAATCCAGAAGATCAAAGGCTTGAGATCGTGGAAGCAAACATTGTAGTAAAAGGATCCAACCTAGTGCTGGAAGATAAAGTTTTAAGAAAATATCTAGCCATGGTGGAATCCACGTTTACCTCATTTCTAGTGTCCGAAATTGGCTTTCCTAGAGCTTTCATTCAACCGGTTGAGGTTACTCAGCTCCAGAAGTCCAAATATTTAACACACCATCCAGAGGATGTTGTGCTTGATAATATTGCCTATCCAGTCTGCACAAGACAAGGAAGTGCCCTGCTTAATTTTTTATCTCTTAACAACCAAAACCAACGAAGATTGGAGATGCTCTAAAGTCCACAAATTGGATCAATGCCAAGCAAGAAGAGCTAGTTGAGTTCAAGCGTAATGATGTGTGGTACTTGGTGGACAGACTAACCCATCAATCTGTTATTGGAACTAAGTGTGTCTTCAAGAACAAGAGACATGAAACTAGGAACATCATGAGGAACAAAGCAAAGGCTGGAAGCAAAAGGATATGCTCAGTGTGAAGTAATTGATTTTGATGAGACCTTTGCTCTATTAGCCAGACTCGAAGCCAGAAGATTGTTTCTAGCTTATCTCGCACACTACAACTTCTCAGTTTTTCAGATGGATGTGAAAAATGCATTTCTAAACGGGGAGCTCAGCGAAGTAGTATATGTTGAACAACCCCCAGGCTTCAAAGAGGGAACCCAAGTTTATAAGTTGAGAAACGCTCTCATTCGATTTAAGCAAGCACCCAGAGCATGGTATGAGACTTTATCTCAGTTTCTTCTCAAGAATGTTTTCCGAAAAGAGAAAATCAACACTTCCAGAATCAAGGACGGAACTGACATCCTGTTAGTTCAAATATATGTCGATGATATTTTCTTCGGATGCAAGAGCTTGAAGTTATGCGAGAAGTTTGGCCAACTTATGCAGAGCAATTTCCAAATGAGTATGATGGGTAAACTGACTTACTTTCTTGGTCTTCAAGTATTTCAGTCTGAAGCTGGAATCTTCATTAATCAAAAGAAGTATACCAAGGACTTGATAAATAAGTTTTGTCTAGAAAAAACCAAGCCCTTAAGGATCCCAATGAGCCTCAGTGCTCAAATTAATCCCGATGAATAAGGAGAAACAGTCAATCCAACGAGTTACAGAGGAACCATAAGATCCTTGTTGTATCTGACGGCAAGTAGGTCAAAAATTTTCTACTCAGTTGGAGTATGTGCTTTAAGCAAATCCAAATAAGTCGCACATGGATCCTGCAAAAAGGATCGTAAAATACCTGTAAGGTACTTAGTCCTTAGGTATCTGGTATCCAAAAACTGACGAACTAACTCTTAATGATTACTCAGATTCAGATTTTGGAGGATGTTGTATTAATAGAAAGAGCACAAGTGGAACTTGCCAGTTCCTAGGACATAAGCTGATTAGCTTGTTCAGCAAGAAGCAACACTCTGTAGCTACATCAACGACCGAAGCTGAGTATGTAGTTGTTGCTAGTTGTTGTGCTCAAGTCCTGTGTATTAAACATCATTACTTTATTATGAAGTCGAAACTGGATGCATACCTATTTATTATGATAATAGCAGTGTTATGTGCATCACGAAGAATCCAGTACACAACTCCAGGACTAAGCATATCGACATCAAACACCATTTTATTAGAGATCATGTCAAAAAGAAGGATGTGTCTGTCGAGTATATCATAACTGAAGATCAATTAGCTGATATCTTCAGCAAACCAATCCATGAGACTCGATTCAAGGAGGTTTGCATCAAACTTGGGTCGTTAGATTTTGATGAAATTTGAATTGAAAATAAGTAATTGCGGAATAAAACTGAGTCTCAGCTCTCAGTTTTGAATATCTGAATTTCTAATCTTTCAATTCTATGTAAAGTGAAAAGAAGTGATTAAAATTTAGTACCAGCTCTCAGTTTTCAAGCCTGAAGAATGATTAGGTTAAATTATTTCCAAATCGACGAAATTCAATTTGAAGATGAAGGAAGCAGATTAAAATTGAGTTCCAACTCTAAACTTTCAAATCTTTTCAACTATTTCTAAGTTCTCAGTTTGGAGGTTTTATACTTAGCCATTTTTGTGAAAAAGTGGTATCTTCTCAGAAACTGAGAAACTGACTTTCGAAAACTATGATTTTAATTTTCGGGTCTTGGATTTCATTGAATGACAGTTGCAGAATTAAACTAAGTTCAAACTCTCGGTTTAGAAACTGGAACTTACTTCTACTCAGTTTCAGCTTACTTCTAGTTAGTTTCAGTTTGAGAGGTGGGATAATTTTAAATTCAAATGGCGGTTTATCCAGTACAACACATTAAATGCTGAACAAATGCCGAGAAATTTGGAAGTGCCACGTGGCTACACCGCTCCTCCACGTCAGATCAGTCAACCCAGTCCAACCGTTGTTGAACCCTGTCCGTTAATCAATTCTTTGTTGACTTAATCTGAGCCGTCCGAACTCAAAATTTGAATACTATATATAGCAAACTGAATCTCAATAGTTATACTTTCGAATCCTTTTTGCCATTTTCATTCGATCTTCAAATCTCACCAACCCATAAATTCTTCGAGCATGTAATACTATTCAAAAACCATTCCCCTTATTTATTTCTAATCATTTGCATTCAGTATGCCGAAGAGATCGAGTACCTAGAGCAAGTTACCTCAACCTCTGGATGAGACGAAACTGAGGAGGTTTATCATGATCTTACTTACTCTCAAGTGCTGAAGCTATTCAAGAATAATCCAGAGCACCTTGCCCTTGAACATAAGAGGGCGGCTCAGGTCCAGAAGGAGACGATTTTAAATGTTGATGACGTCCAGAAAGCCTACCCAGATCGTTGACTACCGCGCAAACTGAATAAGGAGAAGATAGTTTATTATCTAGCAGTTTGACCCAGGAGGTTCCACCCTTACATGTTTGTCGAATTCTATACAAATATTGTGGTGGCATCAGATAAAAAGTCGTTAAATACCTCAGTTGCGGGTACAACAATCAGGGTGAACCCCAAATTACTCAGTGAAGTGTTCCGTCTCCAAAATGATGGAGTTGCAGTTCATATTTATCTGCAAGGTGGTGGAAACCAGAAGATAAGGGAGCACGTGGAGGAGCACTGGAAGTATTGGAAGAAGGAAGATGTGGAGACTTCCTGGAAGATGAACCACAACACCAATGAACTTGATCCCTTTTACAAGTTCTTGGCTGATATTGATATCCGCATGCTGCAGTGCGATGTTGGCTCATACTCTGAAATGAGCAAGAAGAAATATTCTCTGCTCATGGCGTTCGATGACAAAGTCCATGGGAACTGGGCTGAGTTTTTTTCGAACGTTTGTTGGATTATGTTAGGAGGAAGTCAACCATCGAGAGTAAGGAAAAGTTTTCTACCATTGGGTTTGGATTGAAGATAAGCTACTTACAGGAGAAGGTGTTGGAATTAGTGGATGACGGTGAAGTTATAATCTCAACTGACTTCATCCAGCTAAGCACGATCTGAAGGATTCTAGCTTCGAGGCGGAGGGTGATGATAAAGAGAATGAAAATGAAGAAGGTGGTGGTAAAGAGGATGGTCCTGAAAATGAGAAGACGGACGCAAAAGTAGAGAGGGAAGAATGTTTCCAAAAGGTAATGAAGGACCTCTTCCAACTAACTAATTGTTGGGAGGATCCGAGAAAGCCTCCTTACAAGAAACTGAAGAAAAATTTTCAAACTGAGAAGCCTGAGAAACCGCCGACTCCAACAAAGGGGAGGTTGGAGGGAGTTAGTATTCCCATTCCTGTCAAGAAGAAGAGGATTCCCACCTCATGGCCTCTGAAGCAAAAAAAGAGAGAAGGTGAAAAAGAGCCTATGGAGAAAGAAACTAAGAAACTGTGGGTAGAGGAGGAGCAAAGAAAGAAAGCAGAGGCGGATGCTGAGAGTGCTAGAAAAGGCAAAGTGAAGGTTGAAGAAAGGAAGAAGAGGGGTGACGATTATAATCCTCTCATGGATACATCAGCCCGGAAGATGCTGACCTTCAAGGAGCCTGAAGCCACAATTATCAAGGAGGTGATCATAACCCCCCATCTTTGATACTCCTGAGGATCAAGCATTTGCAAACTTATGCTAGGAGGATCATGGTCTGGATCAACATCCAGAGAAACAGACCGAGCAGCCGACTGTGGAAGTGATAGTCAAAGTAGACATTCTTCAAGGGTTGACCGACCCAGTACAATCGGCGAGTCTGGAGGCACAACTTGTTAATCTTATCATTGAAGGTGTCCTGGCTGACTAAGCAAAATTTTTGAAGGAGAACGAGGAAAGGTTGCGGGCGACCATCCCGGATAAACTGGAGGAAGGAAGTGAGAAGGGGAAGGAGGGTGTGCAAGGGGAAGCCTCCTCCCAGCCTGAAACTGACTCAACTCAGCTTCAAATGAGTCAGGCCATGTTGAGTCTTCACATGGTGGACAGGGAGATATTATTGGGTATGGAGGTATCATCCCTCGAATTCTAGAGAGAAAGAACAACACTATAAGTCCAGTCAGTTTGATAAGTACAAAATTCATCTAATTGGGCTACCACATCCTAAGAATTCATCTGAGAGGTTAAGAAGTTGGTCCCCACCAATTGGCCTTGCTGATGTCGGGGATGCCAAGTTGATCCTGTGGGTTGCTGACATATCGCAAAGGGTATAGCGCATAATATCTAAAGAAATCAATCTTCTCTACCCCAACTTGTTTGAAGAAAAGGAGACAGATTTGGTGGATGTGTTGCGAGAGGAGTTTTAAAGGTGGAGAAAGTTCGATCTGGTCAAGCATGAACTCAATGAAGAAGACCATCCTATCATCCTATCAAGCCTTATCCTTATATCCCCCTTATTCATTTTCCTTGTGCTTACAGAGATGGAAACTTGCTTCCCGAGTCAGCTTCAAGAGATCAAAGCCAGACTTGATGAGAAAGATAAGAAAGAGACTAAAACTTCTGAGTCCATTTCATCGACCAAAACTACGTCCTCGACCCTCATTGATATTGTCAGAAAGAGGGAAGAGGAACGTCGAAAAGAAAATGCGGAAAGGAAGCATAAGGAGGGGGAAGAAAGAAAGAGAAGAGAAGTTGAGGAAGCTGAGAAGTTAAGGCGCGAAGAAGCTGGGGGAGAAGAGGAGACTGGATAAAATTCAAACGCTTATAGAGTTGGTGGAAAAACTGTCTAGATCAAAGCCATCTACATCTGATCAACCTTCTCCATGAACCTCTAGGTACTCAGTTTATGTACTTAGTTTCTGATTTTCAGTTTCTTGTTTTTGATCTATACTTGTAATTTCTACACCTAATGAAAAACTGGAAACTGAATTGAAGACAATTACTCATTCTCTCTCTATCTTTCTCTCTCTCTCTCTCTCTAATTGTTTTATCCTAGCTGAACTTACATTTTCTAGTGTGATCAGCAAACTGACTTATTTTGCTCTATTTGAATTAATCGAGAAATATCTCTGCTATTCAGGGGGAAGATCAAATAAAGTAGGTCTGATAAAGGACTCGTGTTCTGAGTAGTATCGATGTAAACTCAGTTCACCATGTTTCCTGTTCTTTTTAAACTTAGTTAAGTAGTATTGACAACATCAAAAATGGGGAAATTGTTAGAAACGGAGTTTCTGTTTACTTCCTAATTTGATGTTTTGATGTGTCAAAACTTACTTTAGTGTTAAATTTCTAGAGTCACTAAATATAATTCTTGTATAAGATTAATCGAGATTTAGTAGGCTAGAAACTGAGCTGAAGATCGAGCGAACAGAGACTATGTCTCTTAGGGGGGAATTATTAGAAATCAGAAGACAAAGCTTGAGAAGTCAAGAACCAGAACCAAATTTCTTAACATTAAGAAAAGATCAAAGAAACATGAAGTTCTGAACACAAAGTGTTCATGCTTAAAACTTAGTAAGGTCAGTAACTTAGTTTCTCGAATGTGAGTTTTCCTAAAGAAAGGTGGAAACTTAAACATAATTCCGAAATGTCAGTTTTTAGTTTCAATATTTCAAGATCACGTGAAACACAAGGATTTCAAAGTTAGAGCTGAGACATCTCAAAGTAAAGTCAAAAGTCAGTACGAAGAAACTCAAACTTAGATTCCTCGGACTGAAATTTATTCTAAAAAGAGCAGGTAGAAAGTACAACATCTGGAATCATCTCTTGCCTTATTTGTCTTCTTTAGTTTAAGTATTTTTTTCTAATTTGGTTGTCTAAAAAAATTATGCGCCTTTCAGTGCTTAATAATTTTTTTTTCCTTATCAATCACGTACGTGGAATCAATAATTTATGATTGTCATTATTCTATTAATATTATGCAAGATCGAGAATTAGACGTAACATGTTTAATTTGGATTGTTTAAATTTAAGAAAATTTGTTCGAGTTTGATTTAATAGTTAAAAAAATATTTTGTTTTAACTTAAATTTGATAATTAATTTGATTATGAAAAACTTCATGCGTTATTTGTCATTTAAGTTAAATACCTAAGAAAATTAAATAATTTAAGTTGTATTTATCGTTAGGAAATCTATTTACCCATCGTTATGGATTATTTTACCCATAAGCAAAAAGAAAATCCCATATTGCTACAAACAACCAATCTCGTTGAGAAAAAAGTTCATGTGAAACAAAAGCTCAAATCCCTTAACTGCACAAATCCAATACCAAAAAAAAAAAAAAAATGAACACAAACGTATTAAACACGAATAAAACAATGAAATGAGAAAAGCAACACCACTTAGGGTTGCCATCGAAGAAACATCGAAAGCAACTACAACCACGATTATTGAAAACAACAAATTCAACAAGCTTGCACGTGTGTGTACATATATATATGTGTGTGTCAATGTAGATATAAGAGATTTAGTTTCTTGAAATTAAGCTTCCTCTACCCCGGCCATGTCATCCAGAGTTTCTTGCGATGCTTCTTCCAGCGACTTACCTTTGGCCTCAGGCACCGCCAAAGTGCACAGCAATCCCAGAAAGTTAATGCATCCAAGAACAATGAGGGAATTCTTAACGCCAATGCCTGGCGGATAACCGGCGTCAGTCTTAGTCTTGTCTTGGTTTTGAGCGGCGTAGAGAAACCCGTAAGCTCCAACAATGGCGCCAGCCTTTCCTGCTGCAGCTGATATTCCATGGCAGGTTGACCTCAGCCGGGCTGGGAAGATCTCAGCTGGAACCACGAATGTAGTGGCGTTGGGGCCGAAATTGGCAAAGAAAAACGTCAGTCCGTACATAACCACGAACCCGACATGGTTCTTGGTCCAGTGGTCGTAAGGGATGGCTATGGCGAACATAAACACCGTCATGAAGAAGAATCCCATCATCTGGATCGCAAACCGTCCCATTCTATCGATGAAAGCCACCGTAAACCAGTATCCCGGCACCGTGCCGCAGAGGGCGATTAGGGTTTGGGCCTTGGCGATTCGGAACACTTCATGGATTGCGTTCATCGTCTTGGCAGGTGGGATCCACCCCACGGAGGATAACACATCTTTCTGGAAAAGTCCCTGGCTGTAGAAAGCGATATCGAGGAGGAACCAGGTGGAGGTGGTGCCGAAGATGTGGAGGCCGTGGCGGCGGAGGAATTCCTTGGAGAAAAGCCCAAAGGAGTTGGCTTTCTGGGCAGAAAGTCTCTCCACCTTCTCTTGCTCGGCTTCGATCTCCACGTTCAGAACCCTACCCATGTCTTGCGCTGCCTGCTTCGCGTTCTTCGCCACGAGGGCGGTGTAACGGGCGGTTTCCGGCATCTTCATACGCCAGTAGAAGGTGATGGCGGCGGGGATAGAACCGAACATCAAGATTATTCGCCACACATAGTCCGCCTGCGGTACGGTGGACGCGGCGGCGTTCACCTCGTACGCCGGCGCCGGGAACTGGTGATCGAACGCAGTCGACACGACCAAAGAAACGATACTGCTGAACAAGATTCCGAATCCCTGCATGGCGAACACCGCCGCGATGAACGCTCCGCGGGTGCGCTTGTTGGCGTACTCCGACATGATGGTGGCGGAGAGAGGGTAGTCGCCGCCGATGCCGAAGCCGAGCCAGAATCGGAAGAAGCAGAGAGTTGTCAGCACACCCTTGGGGCTGTGGCCGAAGGAAAGGCCAGAGGCAATGGAGCATATAACCATGATAAGGAGGGTCATTCCGTACACCTTTTTCCGGCCCATTTTATCGCCGAGCCACCCGAAGAAGAGTTGGCCTGTTAGGGTTCCGACGAGGGCGACACCCGTGACGGAGGATGAGACACTCGGGGGGAGGATGCCGGGCTTTGCGGAGCCAGCCTTGGTGTAGTAGATACGGCCAATTAGCTTGGCCACCAATGAAATGCTAAACAAATCGTATGCATCAGTGAAGAAGCCCATTCCAGCTACCACAATTGCAGTGAAATGGTAGAGTTGAGTCTTTGCCACATCGAGTGCTTGAAGCACTTGTAACTGGTCTCCTGCCATCGCTGATCAACTCCTTCAAGAATATCAAATTCATTATCAATAAATATGCATAACATATTAACTAAGTAACATTTGGGAAGGTCTTAGGTTAGACACGCATAAATGGTTTAGGTGAATTTATTCATTAATTCAAACTAAATTCATCTGATATATCCTAATTGGGATTAATAAATCCTATTTGGGATAGGTGAACCAATTTGGGTATGAATAAAACTCGTCTAAACCGTTTAGGCGTGCTTAACGCAAGTTTTTGCCTTAACATTTTTATTCAAATTGAAATTACGCACAAAAAAAATCCCTAATTCCGTAGCACATTAATAAATTATTTAATTATCACCAATTAATCATAGGTATGAGCAATGTTGAAAACATAAGCTCGAGTGTTTAAATAATTTACCACAATTAAAAAAAAATTGTGAGCGAACTAATTCCAATTTCATGTTTCATTTCGTATATTTTAATATATTTCCATTTTAAATTTTAGTTCAATTTTATAATTATTTCATTATACCAAATAAGATACATGAATCTTTTAGAATTTAATTATGAGGAAGCAAAAAATAATAATTTATTTCAACGAAAAATTATAAGTTATGTATAATAATATTGGATTTAATCAATTCTAATTAATATCTGTAATAAATTAGTATGTAAAAAATGTAACATGGCGAATCTGACTGAGTTTGCTATTATTATAATGTTGTAAGATCTATATGTAATTTAAACGGCAATTGTATTCTAAATGGAATTAAGATTTAAAGAATTTATTTTATTATGACAAGCAGTATGTGTTTGAACGGCAATATTTACATTTATTGCAAAACTTGGGACTTGGGAGTAGGGATAAAACATATTGCATGGGAGATAATGGGGGCAAAATAATTATTTAAAATAATACGTTGCATTGAATATATAGTATTATTATGTAGTTAGAGTTAAAATAAAGCCATTGAATAGCTGTACAACTAATACATATAATATTTTAGGTAATAGCTGCACGTTTCATAATTATGTCAAGAGTTTAACTCAAAAAAAAAAAAAAAAAAAAAAAAACTCCGTAGTTCAGCAAAAGTCTAAAATCATTCAATCGGAACGGAAACACGAGACGAAATAAAACTTAGAACAAAATCCAAACATGAAACCAAATGGTATCTTTAATAGTTTATGAATTCTCGAGTTGCATCAAAGATATTTTGGTTGAAATTTTAATTAATACAAAAATACAACATCATCCGGTGGTGGTGAATGGATCAAAGAAAAATACGTATGTTAGAAACAAGAAACATCATAGAATGAATGATACAGACATTGATCCAAATATCATGCATTTAACTGAGCATGCAAACTAGATGTCTGAAAATGAAGATGAGTAGAGAGAGAAAGCATATATGAGATGGAGAGGTTGACTCGTACCAGTGATGAACAATTGATGGAGTTGAGAATAAGTGGATAGAATGAAGGTGGTGATGATTATATATATACATATATATCTCTATATATATATATATATATATATAAGGTTAGCTGCCTGATTGAGTTGAAATATAAAGCTCGACAGAATAATCTGGAGCATCTAAGTAGCATATGCCCCAATAAGTCAACTCTTTGAATGCAAATTAATATAATATTACAGATTAATTTAGTAAAAAATACTCCCTCCGTCCCAAGTAAATTGTCCACATTTCCTTTTTCGTCTGTCCCACAATATTAGTCCACTTTCCTAAAATAACAAATTCTTTACACTCATCAATAAAATATTCATCTCACTAATTCCCACTACCACTCACATGCATTGATTATCGTGCCCGGTCAAATGTGGACAATTTGACCGGGACAGAGGGAGTATCATGTTTCAATTCTTTGAAGCAATCCAATGTCTGCTGGCAGTTCAGACAAACGTGTACCCGTTGCCACTTGGGCCAACATGTCCCAATTTTCTTTAGTAAGTTTTAAAGTTTTATCAACATTGTAAAGAATTTATTGAAATGCAGTATATGATAAAATTCATAAATATCCAATCTTTAAAATTTATTTTTAATCTTAAAAAACTTTAAATTTATGTTTAATTGATACCAAATGCGTAAAATATATTATATAATTGCGAAATATTTTTTCAAAACATTATACTCCATTATCCCAGTCTATTGGTCACTCTTTCTGTTTTCGTCCGTCTCAGTCTATTAGACCACTTTCCTAAAATAGCAAATTTTTTACACAAATCAATAAAATATTAATTCCACTACCACTCACAAACATTGATTATCGTGCTCGATCAAAGGAGCCCATTTGACCGGGACGGAGGGAGTATTAGTTATTTGATAACAATAAACATTAATGTTTAGTCCACTATAGATTTTTATCAATTTTTTCTAATTAACATACAAATTGTTCAAGAAAAGTCAATGAATAAAATATAGCGTTAACATGAGACATTTTGGTATCACGCTTAAGGAATTTGAAATAGATTGGAAGCTTATTAATATTAAGAGCATTTGGATTGATTAGTATGTGAAATTAGAAAAAAAAATATAATAATCGATATATATATTAATCAATAAATTAAAAAACAGAAGAAGTATAGAGAATAAACACTCTAGAATAATTTGTGTGGTGTAATATATAACTAAAAAGAATCTGATATTTTGTGAGTTTAATCTGAATAAAGTAGTCTTTTCTTAACAATAATAATATATTTTTTAAATGTAAAAAATATTCATTGGAAAGTTTAATCTAAATGAAATTGGAACATACTGATAAAAATAATTATTGGTCCCAAATCAGAGTAAGTTTAATTTGCCTGCACTCTCCAACCTAGTGATTCTGACACCAGATCAGGTTCAGAAAACTAGTAAGTTTGCGATAATTTGTTACTTAGTTGTGTTTAAGTATACTCCAACAATTTAGGTGTTGGGTTTTAAATCTTATGCTGAAATCTTAAAAAAAGTAGTAAAATAACAAAGGGTTTATAAAGGTTTGAACAAAACCGTCCTACGTCCTCTCTTTAGACTCACAGTCTAGAAATCACTAATCACAAGAATACAAATATGTTGCACGATCTGTTGCTAGCAGGTGAATGCCCGTGTCAACCAGTTCACAAGAGCATTCGCCAAGTCCTTTGCACTCCTCTTCTTCTTCTTCAGGTTTGAAGTGTGGATGCACCATTCAACCTCTAGCTGGTTGTGTGACTTGGAGTTCTTCCAGATAACGTCAATTTGTGGATACACCTGTAATATTTAACACCAGAGTAGTGACAACTCTAAGATATTTTTTTAATCACAAACGCAAAAAGCTTCATGTCAAAAGATAACACATGGAAAGCAGATAGAACAACCTAAAAGCTCTAGATTACTTGAGTGCTTATTTCATCAGAGTTCAGGTGCTTTCGGAATTCGTAAGATCAGTCAGGTTTTAGTTTGTAACCTTCTCCACATAGATTGCAACATCCATTAATCGGCGCTCTTGGAGAGGATTGAATTTGAAGCCATTGTGAGATCTCTTTTCTTAAAGTCTGAACACGAAAAGAGTGTATGTGTCTTGGCTCGCAGTCTGTAGATGCTGGTATGGGCCTTTGCTTGTGAAACTTGTTTTCTAGTGGATCACCAACAGGGGTTGACGTGTTTGCTAGCAATATTTAGGGATGACGACCCTTTAATGGTGAAGGCATTTCATCAAGTACACTTCCAACAAGCTTGCGATCAACTCCGATTTACAACTCGATAATTCCTATACATGACATTACATATACTGACTAATCTAGCTAAAGACATGCTAACATGTGATCTGTTAAACACATCCAAACATACAATAAGGAAAGAATTTCAGTCCTAACAATTTCTCTCTTTTCGATGTTTTCAAACCCGCTCTACGCTGGCAAAAAAATAGCAAGTTTTAGAGTTCACAACGAATTTGAACTATCAACTAACACTTGAAAACAAGAATCTTTGCACAACCTACCCTAAGGATCTTCCCCTTAAATGGGAGAGATACTACTGGATTAAATCATAAAGGCGGTAAAAACTTTGTTGAATAAATTAAAATGTGTAAGTTTAACCAAAGAAGGATGAGAAGATAATGAGACAAATAGCCATTGTCATCAATCTTCAGGAAAGTTTTCCATTAATATTGATCTGAGATTACAAGTATAATGGAAAGTAATAATGGGAAAAAAGAAAAAGAAAAAGAAAAAGAAGGCATGTTAACAACTAATTTCCTACAGATCTGCAGGTGTTTCTACTCCTTCTTCTCGGCTCCATCTTCTTGGATCCTTCCTCTGTCATCTCTATTAAGCACTTCTCTCTTTCTCACCATTTCTCCTTCCCCTAGCCCCGTTTGCTAGGTTAGAAAACAAGGTGGATGAGCTATGTTGAAGGGCTACAGGGGAGGCAAATAGAGAGATCCGTGTATTGTCGAGAAATTTAAGAGAATGAATGACACACCATCCTCTTTCGATCATATTGACCAGTTATCTAGTCAACTTGCCTCTCCTATATTCAGACCTAGGAACACTTGTCGTGATTTTGGGCTTGTCGTCCTTCAAGTCAGGTAATGAAGAGAAATTTCTTGGTTGCTCCATATTTGAAGATGACAAGTTCAGCACGACACATGTCATCAATGTCTTCCAGTGTGTAAGTGGTGGGTGGCTCATTGATCTCATTCAGACACTTCTCCTTATGCTTAGAGCATCGACTCGTCATGGGTGACAAGAGTTAAAACACAAGGGAGAAAAACTGATATTCGAAAGAAGGAATGCTTTGGAGAATTTCCAAGGTGCAAAGTGAGTCTTTTTGTTGAGGTTTGATTTTGTACGGCTACAGGGTCCAAGGAATCGCGTGGAATAATATCAAGAAATAATTCAAAACAAACAAAAATAATATGTGTGAATAAACTAGAGATAGCAAAATCATGCAAGATTGACAGAAAATAACAGTTATTAAATGATTGAAATAGAACTGAGATCAAATAACCGTTTATCAGCAAGAAAGAGTAGGTGCATTATACACTATAACAGGTCAAACAACTACAGAAGCAGAGTTTCTCCTAACCTAAAGTGAGCATTATGAATACTAGAGTCAAAGAAGGTAAAATGATACCGCTCCCCTTATTAATAGGTTATAGGGGATCATAGATGAGTTCCCTAACGTCCTAAACCCTAGCGGCTAGGATTTCCACCATTTTAGGGGTTCTTGGAGCTGTTCCCATGAAAGTAGGAGCTCCTGCAAATGTTGGCATCTTTCTTGCAACTGTTGGTGCTTATTCGCGAGTTGCAACCTTGGTGACCTTATCTTGAGACCACCTCTAGATGGCCTCTTCGGAGGAGGTGCACTTGACAACATCCTCGGGGAGGTTTCCCGAGGTGAGAATCCCCTTCTGACCTGCTTCCTTTAGCTACGTCTTGCTCCTGCTTACAGCTGACCAGAGAAGCTGCGTAGGTGCTTTCAACTGTGAGTCTAAAGTGGGGTCCAAGAATTTGGGCCTGCATCTTGGATCTCCGTAATGGGCCCGAGCAAGTTTGTTTAGGCATTGGCCCCAACAATAGCCCTTCGGCTCTGGTGTGTACGTACAGTAGACAACCAACTCAAAATAAATTGTTAGTTCAGCCTCATAGGGCCAATCACTTTTGGGGGCAGGTCTTCATCTCTATCTTCCTAGTGTTTAGGAGTTGGTAATCCAATGTAGGCCATAGTGGGGTTGTTATTATAGACTTTGGGGGCAGGTGATCAGCTTCGTGAGCTGTCGGTCGCCTTTATGAGATTGCGGCTGTTGTGAGGCTATCAAGATGTGGGACTACTAAGACTATCCTCTTCAGTGACCGGATCCAACCCAACCATTTAATAAAATATTAATTTCTCTTTCATCCAATACATAACTTATCACTTACTTTTATTTACCTCTCCCATTAGTGACCCAACCCAACCCTATATTTCTAATTAAAATATTAACTTTTCTATCTTCCATTATTATACTCCCTCCGTCCCGCCAAAATAGGCCCTTTTTCATTTTGATACATTAATTTCGGAGCTAGTGTTTAGTAGCTAATTGTGGTTAATAATAAAATTGGCAATCGTAATTAGCTTATTTAAGACTGAAATAAGTTAATTACGATTGCCAATTTTATTATTAACCACAATTACCTACTAAACACTAGCTCCGAAATTAATGTATCAAAATGAAAAGTACCTATTCTGGCGGGACGGAGGTAGTATTAAAATATTAAGAAATATTTTAAATTCGTAACTATAATACTTAAATTATTATGGATTAAGAATTCTATTTCATGAAAATGAAAAAATATTATGATGGTTAAGACGATACTAATCTTATACTTCATTTATAAGGAATTTTTTTAATTAATTTGTTTTGGTATATTTTTATAAAATTATAATTTTGTGCAAATAAAATTTTAATTACAAGGCAATAGATGAAAACACGTGGTTGTCTATAGTGTAACATAAATGCGCAAAAGAGTGGTGTCTGACAACCGCGGCCGCTTGTTTGTAAATCTTTTACATTTAGTTTTATTATTATTTATTAATTTTTTATTCATGATCGTGCAAAAATGGTCACCAGTAATTGTAGTCTAAGGTACAAGGTCGCTAAGGTGGGAGGTCGTTATGGTGCATCCCTTGGGTTTCCCACCAAAGTTGCGATGAAAATTTTGTGAATAATTGCCACAGTAGGGGCGGTTACAGAGGGTAGCTGAAGAGTCAGGATAGTGTTGAGTCGAGCTTTCCATGTTCGGGTGCCAGGATGAGCTTCCTTGTCATAGGTTGGGCTCTCATGGCCATGGGTCTATGAAGGAACTTTCTAGAGGCCACTAGCTATCGCAACGGCTGCAGGCAAAAGAAAGGCCCAACTTTGAGATAGGCAAGGTTGCGGATTTCTCTTATCCTCTAACAAAGGCCATCATCCCTCTTCCGCCAGGTCCCCCTTCGACTCATGAATCTTGGGTGGAGGTTTTTTGCGACAAGGTGTGGAGGTTGTTTCTCTACCCTGCCCCTCTAGAGTAAGGGGATCCCAACCTCTTCGATCTCACACGTGACATGGATAGAAGCTCTCTTGAGGTTAGTCTTCTCCTTGTCATTTCCACAACTTCACTTTGCATCTTGGTCCCATGTTTATAACAAACTTTCTTCTTTGTCGTCGCCATGTATGTTGTTGTTATTCACAAAGACATAGTTGTCAATGCTGATGCCCTAAGTTCTAAGTTTAGGAGTGTGACGTTGGACCTAGCCAGGGAGAAGGGAGGCTGTGCAGCACTTGCTAAGGGTGCAAGTGCTGGAGAGTGAGCTATACAAGGCTAAGGCCGACCTAAGAAAGTCTCGTGATGAGGTGTTTGCCCCCACATGGAAGTGTATTGATCTCGAGATGGAGACCGAGATGTCATCTAAGAAGGTTTACAAGGTTGAATCCCTGAGGAAAAGTCTCCAACTGCAAAGGGATAATTACAGAAAGGAGGTTGCGGCCTATGAGGAGAAGGTCACGTGCATGAAAATGGGAGAGGGACCTTTCCATGTTGGTGTGTGTTTTCCCGCACTACGCTTCCTCATATTTTCGAACACCCTGCACAGTACCAGATCTCCTTCCCCAAATATCCTTAACATTAATTTGTTGTTGAATAATCCTTCAGCTTGAGTTGTTCTCCGTGCCATGTTGGCACGATCTTCATCACGAGCCTCATCGATAAACTCGAGGTCTTTGAGTAAGTCCTCAAAGTTTCTGTTCTCGTCGTGCAATTCGGTTCTTGTGCTTCTGGCTCATATCCCTATTAGTACTACTTCATCTACTCCGTACGCTAGAGAGAAAGGTGTAGCCCCGGTCATCATTCAGGGTGCTGTCCCGTAGGACCAGAGGGTTAGAGGTAGCTTTTGTACCCATCCTCCTTTGTGAGTATAAATTCTATTGTTCATATATTCTGCTAGGCTGTTCACTTTCGGGTACCTTGGGGTGGAGAAGGTAAGTTGTATTACGTACTCGTCGCAGAATTCTCTTAGTCTTCCGCTTGTGAATTGAGTTCCATTGTCTGTTTTGATCTCATTCTGTACTCCAAAGTGGCACAAGATGTGCATCCACAAAAACTTGATAACCTCTAGGTCTCGGATCCTTGTTAGATCTTTGGCTTCCACCCACCCACTTCATGAAACAGTCGGTAGCCAAGAGGACGTACTCACTTTGTGTTGTACCACGAAGTAGGTTTCCCACAATGTGCATCCCCCAAACCATTAAGGGCATGGGACCAACATGGCATTGAGTTGTTCAATGCTCTTGTGGGAAACTATCTAGAATCGTTCACATTTATCACATCTCTTGATGTATTCTCTTGCGTCTTTTCATAAGGTTGGCAAGTAGAATCCGGCCAATATCACCTTCTACGCTAGCAATCTTCTTCTTGCGTGGTTATTGTTGTTACCTTCGTGTATCTCCATTAGCAGGATCTTGGCTTCTTCTTCATTCATGCATTTGAGTAGTGGTGCTTAACTGCTCATCGAATATCATGAACTTCACAACATGTCTTTCTAGTTTTGCAGCTTCATATCTCTCCTCAGGATGCTTCCCCTGTAGCATCTGAGTCTGCAACAAACAATGTGAATTGTCTTTTAATATTTCTTTGCCATTTTGATCATTCTTTGGATATAAAAAATAAATACTAGATTGAATAATCCAAGCGAACCTATGCATGCTCCAAATATATAATTGAAGAGGATGGATCAACGGAATACCTGAACTGCAACTTTTGATTTATTGGATCTGGATGACGGTGTTGCTGAAATCAAGATTTCGGGATTGAATCAATGCGGTTCTGTTCCAGTAGATTTAATTTTCTAATTTTTACTTCTCGGAGATCTAGTGAGGATACGCTGATCAGTTCCACCAAAGCTTTGAGTAAGTTGATCAGCTTTCTTGATTGGTGTAGTCTCTGTTTTTAACTCTCTGATTCAATACTATGTACTAAATAATGTGTGGTGTATATATGATTTGCACAGATAATGGCTATATATAGTGTTATGGTATGCAAACCCTAATACTAATAGGCTTAAGCAGTTTGGGAGCCAGACCAAAACAATGCTTACTCACCTCTTTTTTACCACGTTATATGAAACGAGTTGCATTAAACTTGAATGTTCCACATATTTATTGTTCCAAACATTCATTATTTAATTTTTCTTATGATAATTAGCCATAATTAATTAATCTTTTATTTCCTGAATAGCACCCCACAGTCCTTTAAAACTTATACCTGAACTAATCATTCATCCTGAAGAGTTTAACATAATGAATCTTGTAAGCTCATTAAGGAATGTCCCCATCCTGAAATGGATATAATTGCATACATGTCCAGCCTAAGCAGGCGAGACACAAACCGCCACACCGAAGATGTAGATATTAGAGTACATGAAAAAGACTCGTCACCATAGCAAGTCAATGTATGGTCAACTTGTGTATACCCCTTAGCCTTCCATTAAGTTTAAGATCATAGCAATTATGTTGAGATCTGGCTCGTTCATATGTTAATGAGAATGGTGCATCTCACTATTGATCCCATTAATACATAAAGATGTACTGACTCATCAAGAAGTTAGGATAAGATCACTTATATATTGATGTGTCGCAGCCTAAACCGACAGCCTATCCAGGAACTATCTTAACCGTGATAATTTTTTATATGTCGCTAAGATGAAGATTCATATAATCCTTTGTGATCACCTACACACCATATGATCATCCCTATAGGCGAGGTAATAGGATAATATTTTTCTTATCATATGTTTGTTATACGAAATATCAACTATGTTTATGTAACACATTTATGAAGACTAGTTTATCAAACATTTTATTGTTACGAATACTCTTATTCGTAAATGCTTTTAGTATACAATCCCAACAATCTCTAACTTATACTCAAAGCTCAATACCATTACTTTATCAGATGTAAGGAATATTTTTAGAAATATTTTAACCCGTTGATCTCAATTATATGTATTTTGGTTTTGGTGCATCAAAGCTTAGTTCATCTAGTTTCTAACAACTTAGTATCGAGTCAAATTGTAAAAGTCCTATATAGGATACACTTACTCGAGTTGTAATAAAACTAGAATAGAAAATCGAAGAATGCTGAAGGAATCATCATACTTAAAGATTGCTGAAGACGCTAGTAAAAGGCTAGCAAACACAAAAGAATGATGGACACCCCTAAAAGAGTGCTGAAGGAATGAAGCAACCATGCTACTGAATCTTCCCAGGACTGCTGAGATATCAGCCGACTATCACCTGCCAGCAAACTCATAAAACAAATCAAGACAATACGAAGTTGAGAAACAGAAGGATCTAAATCACAAGAAAACCCGACAAATCAAAGTGAAGGATAATCAACATACAAAAAGAAGGTTTCAAGATTCAAACTGAAATATCCGTTCTGACAAAGACGGCTAAGATTAGGAGAAATGCCAATCAGAGATGAAGGAGACCTAAAGAGTCTCTGTGCTTCGCAGGAAAAAAATGACGGAGATTGGCGAGCAGACACCCTGTGTGTCTAACGGATAAGATTCCAAATAGTTGTTTGATTCTTCAACTATAAATAGATGTTATCAAAGAGAGATTGAGAGGTTCGCGAAAAATCTACAACAGATAAATAAAAAATGATCTTAATACTCTCAATCCCACGGGAACTCACATCCAAGCTTATACTTGATCGAAGCATTACACTAGCTTACATATTCAAAGCTCGAGACCTAAGAAGAATTACTTCTAAGATTAACTTTGGGGTTCTTCCTATCCTAGTATGAATCTAGCAGTCACCTTGCTCTACAAGTGTGATTAGGCTATTGCCAAACAAGGAAAGGTTCTGGGAAGAACTATAAGACTCCCAAGGTCAACGTCCGAGAAGAAGGGAGGTTTGTCGTCACTCTAAGGAGTGTCAAAGTGAGGATTGAGGACAGAGGTGCTTGAAGGTGCGTGCTGGCCAGACGGAGGAGCTGCTCAACGTTAAAGATCAAGCCTGACCTTGTAATCAATCAATAGTGAATTTTCAGTCATGAGGACTTAAGAGTGGACGTAGAACAATTTTTTGAACCACTATAAACCTTGTGTTCATTTACTTCTTTTATTTCGTTACACATTGTTTACTTTAAATCCCAACACGCCATGTGTTGAGGTATAATCTGCAATAAACCTTACGAATACTCGAGCTTAAACACATTTGATAAACACTTGCTAAGCCTTGACCTTATCAAGATAAGTGCAAGAATTTATTAAAACTTCTGTTGCAAATATAGATACTCTGATCAGGGACCAACAATTGGTATAAGAGTGGTTGGTCTTTACAGACTAGCTGCTTCTGAGTTGCCTAGGACTTGATCCATTTCTCCTTGCATATTTCTTGTGTTTATGTGTTAAGCTCAGGATAAGGATAATGGCGAACAACACAAAGTTGGGAAAGTTCACTCTGGAAACTTACTCCACCTGGAAAAAGAGGTCGCTGATCACGTTGATGAACATACATCCCGAGATGAGGCATGTGATCGAGCAAGGACCAATCCAAATTCAAAAGGTGAAAACTTGATTCGGCGAAGATGTTCAAGGACCAGATGAGATGGTGGATAAGCCGTACATGGAGTGGATTCAAAAAGAGCGAGTTCGTGCACAACTGGACTATGTAGCCATGGATTTGATCTTAAATTCTCTATCAGGACCATTGATGGCTGAAGCCTTGGAGTTCAAGAATGCCAAAGAAATGTGGGATTTCCTTGGAACCCTGAGCAAAGAGACTGATCAAATGAAGAGGAACAAGCTACAACAGTGCGTAAACAGATGCGGGTCATTCCAGATGCTTTCTGGAGAAATAATCGAAGACATGGAAGCCAGAATTGAAGAAGTTGGGAAGGATGTAAGAACTTCCTGACATGAACTCAAAGATTATTTCTAAAATGCCAAAGGAAGATTGGTTTGTCAAAGTGACAAGCCTGAAAGAGAAAGATCTATCAACCATGAGCACAAAAATGTGTTCGCCTAGCTTCAGGTACATGAATGGGACATCAACTAGATCCACAAGAGTGAAGTTATATGAGCTATAATATCCATTGAAGATCATCTTGAGAATGCACCATTCTTTGTGATGAGAGACGTTCAGATGTGGAAAACAAAGAAGTTGTTTCACTCAGATCATCCAGCTCAATCCAGTCCAGTGAAGGAGATTGCATCAACCAATGGATCTCAAGCTAAAGAAACAGAATGCTATGTGAGCGAGCTGGAGGAGTAGATGAAAATATTACAGAAGTTGTTGCTAAAGGCTAAAGGTAAAAAGGAAGAACCTCAGCAAAGCCAACCATCAGACTATCGGACAGCCAAGAAGACGCCAAGAACGTGCTATGAGTGCAACTCCCCCGATCACCTAAAGTTTGAGTGTCCTTGAATAGAACCAGTCAAAAGGGAGCAATTGAGAAAACTTTTCAAAAAATGCGCGTCAAAGGTCGTTGACAAAGCCCTGCTAACCAATATAGAAATACCAGACATCCTAGATCACGACAACGAAAGCTACTCATCAGAAGATGAGTAGGATGTCCTCATTGTATTTATGGCCAACATCAATGAAGATGCTTGAGCTAATAAAGAGCTGATAGCAGAATCAGTACTAGCTGCTACGAGAAACCAGGTAACAAATTTTGTTATGTCTGTTGAATCTACATCAGATAACTTGCATGATACTGTTGATTCATGCTTCTCAGAAACAGGAAACATAAAGGTAGAACTTCTTTTGAAAGAATTTTCAAAGTTTCATGCATTAAAAGACGTTTTGATATGAGAAAACTCTTTGCTGAAATTTCAGCTTTCTATTTTTGACTAGTAAGATTAAAAAATCTAGGTCACCAGACGAGGAACTTTCAAAATCAAATAAATATAAGCCCAAATCAAATCAATTAAGCCCAGATGTCATAATTAAATTAATCCATCTTGACCCAATTTGATTTTCAACTCCGATGGGCTTCTTGAATACTTCTTGAGCCCAAATCTCTTTAATCAGCACTTGCAATCCATCTTTTAGCTTCTTGGCCCTAGCACTCGTCATAGGTCCACTAGGAATATAGGTTGGATCTTGCTCTTGAACAGCACCTTAGACACCATCATTCCCATCCTCTTGAAAAGGATTTGTCCTCAAATCCAAGCTATCACCTACATGAAAAGGACTTAAATCAGAAACATTGAATGTAGCACTCACATTGTACTCACCTGGTAAGTCCAATTTATAGGAAATATCATTCACTCTCTCTAAGACTTGAAACAGACCATCCCCTCGAGGTAACAATTTCGATCGACATTGCACTGGAAATATCTGCTTTCACATATGCATCCACACCCAATCTCCATGCTCAAACACTATTTAGTTTTGGTAGAACACTTTGGTAGAACAAGACAAACAAACACTCAAATGAGATAGAAAGGATGTTGAAATGAACTTAGATACAATCTAATTAGGTTAGACATCGACGCAAACACATTTTAATCCCTAGAAGGATGATAAATTCACTCAAATCTAGCCAATCACGTTTGTACCGACGAATCAACCGCAGATGAAATTAGAAACCACAAGCAGTTACGTCATCGATCCCTGGCTTACACCTAAAAGCTCGTGAATTTAGACATATGCACTTCCTCTGCACATGGATTGGATCGAGATACATATGAAGACATACTATTCGCGACACGCCTATCTGCATATTGGCTGCAATTATTGTGTCAATTATCAACGAAATTGGCACTTACCTACTTCAAGTTGAAGGGAAACAAGCTCTAACATGCTTCCATCACAAAGAGGGAGGTAAACAAACAATTATCCAACCTAATCTTCATACATCCTTGTTCAAATCAACATCCAAATGGAATTAGAACAACATACCTCTCAATTGTATCAATACAAAGTAAAATTTCAAGAGATCCATTACAATTGATAAGTAGTAAATGATTTCTTCTCCTATTGGATTTGCTTGATCTTGATCTACACCTCTAGTCTTCAATCCTGCACCAAGGTGTGGTAGAATTTCTCTTAGATGCCTTGAATTAAGGTTGGAGTAGGATGGGGTATGGAATTGAAGAGAGAAAATACGTTGATTTTACCTCAAACTGTCAAACGTGTCAAAAGTCCCTCAAAAATGCAAGTTTCCCCCTTTTTATAATGAGTTAGCAAAGCCCCAGATCGCCCCGTCTGAGATGTGATAGCCCGGGATGGTTCAAAACTGAAAAACCGCCAAGGCAGCCCCTTTCGGATCGCCCGATCTGGATCAGGATCGACCGAGATATCCCTCAAAACAGACCAGATCGGTCGAGCTTGTGCAGGATTGGTCGAGAATCTCCTTAGAACTGCTAGATCGGTCGATCGTGCACAGGATCCGTCGAGCATCCTCTCTGAAATGCCTAGATTGGTCTGTCTAATTTCGGATTGGTCTGTCCTTGGATCGGTCTGTCTGAATTCGGATTGGTATGTCTGGCTCTGGACAACAACACTTGTTGCTCCCCTGCTCATCCCGGTCGATCTTCACAACACTTGCAACTCGGATCTATCGATTTTCCACCGTAACATAACCAAAATGATGAATTATGCTCCAAACCTATCCTACACAATCAAAATCACACAAAACATGAAAAGATAATGAAAACAATTGAAAACATATAATGTGGGAGTAAAATGAACACAAACATGTACACACAAAAATCGAAATATAGGTCATTTTACGCACATATCATAATCCCCCAAACTTGAACCTTTGATTGTCCTCAATCAAAACAAAGTAAAGCAATCATTCTACCTTCTGCAATAACTCATAAATCATCTTATCCGTCTTAGCGTGCCCTAGTCAAACGAGATTATCACCTAACTTTGTGACACGGTTAATGCTAAACACTCAAACCACTCATCAAAATTGGATAAAAGCAATGAAATGCACTCCCTAACGTGTATGGGGATAATTCACTCAAGCACGAGTTTTCAAGCTTAATTTCCATAAGCTCGCATCCATTCTCACCACTATACTACAATGAGCTAGCTCCTAAAATCAAGAAGGTCTTTGTTTTGGTTATAACGTGGTTAACTAAGACGTAGGTGGTTTTGGACCAAAGTAACTAAACTCCTCAAGTTCCCAAGAACCCCCCAAATTGTTATCTTCAACCACTAAACTCGAGGTGTATTCCATACTCAAATCTTTCTTTGTTTCTCTTTTTCCTTCTTCATTTTTTTCTCTTTTTTCTTTTCTTTATTTCTTTTCTATGACACCATCATTCATTTTTTTTCTTGTGGGTGCCTATTTTCAAGACTTGCACCATCTCTTTTGCCAATAATTTTTTTGTAGGTGCCCATTTTTCAAAGATTTGCACATTTCTTATCTCATTGCCTCATCAAATGCAATACCAAATATCATCAAATCAATCAATTCCCAACCCAAGCTCACAACACCGTATTCACCCTCATACTCTAATTCTCACCCAAACTTTGTCCTAATAATATCAAAGAAAATTATCCAATAAAGCTCAATCACGGGGGTCAAAGATATAAAAGGCAAACAAATGATCAAAGTAACACCTTATACTCCCAATGTGAAAGGTAGGACTAGGAACCGATGGCCTAAAATCATTTTCTAGTCACATGTTCATGCTAATAGATCGAGAATAGATGCAAGTTCTAGATTTCTCTGTCTCAATCTCGCCTCTCACAATCGAAAAGGATATTACAATATCAAGGATCAACACTCACAGCTTTTCATCAAGTCCAACGCATTAACAAAACACAAAAATCGGTAATTCAAAAGTTAAACTAAAAAATGCTTCGATAACAAGATTCCGCCCTATAATTGGTTATGGTAAACTTCAAACTCTACTAGTAAATCATGAGTAAATCTCAAGCCAAGTTTAGATTCATCGCACACACACAATCACACAACCTAAAACAATTAACTCAAATGCAATAAAAAATTATAGAATGCGTTACCCATCTGTATCCACGATCGAACCGCTTCTCTAATGCTTTATGGTACCTACTCAACATAAACACAAACACCACCAAATTTGAGCATAATTCACTTCATTAAGATCTCATTTCCACCAATATTCCACAAAAAATACATAAGACATTATTCCACTAGAACCACCATTAAAACCATTATCCAATCATCAACATCCACAAACCTATAAGATAGGAAGTATAAACACATGCCAACTCAAAAGTAATTCCATACAACAAATCATAGCATAAAAAGAACATCATCCACATCCAAATCCATACATCCAAATCCAAGGTAAAATATCAATATTAGTACAGACATATCGAATCAAATCCAACAAAGGGACAATATCCAACAACTAAACAAACTAAATTCAAGATAAAGGGAAGTATGAGAGAGAGAGAGAGAGAGAGAAAAGAGTGAACCGAGGCACCGGCTACTGGCACATCCCTCCAAACATAGTCAAGTGAGACTAAGTTTGAAAATAGGTGGACGGTGCTCGTCACCGCTCTCGGCCTGTGGTGACCGGTCACGGCGGCGGCGGTATGGAATGGGGATGCAGCGCTACAACTCTCTAACATCCCCTTGGACCTCATCAATCCTCCAATCTAGGAAATCAAATTGCGCAGCAGTGGCAACTTGGTCAACAAAATATCTCCCCTCAAAAACTGAGAAATCACCATGGAAAGCAGTCATCCGGGCGTCCAAACCCTGCATAGACACAAATAAAGACACAACAAAATCAGTAGCTTGCTGAAGCATAGAGAACATCTATTGCTGCCAATAATTCATAGGCGGCGGTGGTGGATGAATATGTAAATATTTGCCGGCGAACCGAATCTCCAAATCTAACTGAACCGGACTGTTTCATGGATGTTGAGAGCAATTAAACATACGATATACCTAGCATGCTCCTATGAATTTAATGCAGTGGATTTCACGAGTTTATCTTAACTCCATAGTGTCAGATCCGATCTTTTGCGTTTGAATTTCCAACTTCGATTCAACCACGTAATTTGATTAAAACTGCAGAAATAGAAATTAGAACCAGATCTAATTTCTAGAATTAAACTAAATGAAAAGAGAAAGAAAAATAAAATGTTCTCCAGATTAGGCCTTCACATCTGTATCCCAATGTTGTTCAATCCTGCTACTGGTGAAGATTCCACAGGACTGTGAATATGTAAGCCAGAGTCGAATTTCTTCTCCTCCCGAACACACCAGATGCGCCACCCCTCTCTCTCTCTGCCTAGGGTTTCAACTGATTTGAAAGGGTTTCTAAGAGAGAGCTATCTATTTATAAACCTAAGGTTTTAACCTAATGGGCTATTGGGCCTCTTTTCAGCATATTTAATTTGGGCTAGACTTGATACCTAATGCAAATAATAAAGTGGGCCTATGAATTAATTAATTCTCATGTCCACAACCCAAGACATAATTAATTAATTAATATTAATTCTTTTTCACCAAAAAATTAATACTGACCTACCCCTTTATTACCACATTATGAGAACGGGCTGCATTTACTTGAGAATCCCCATATTTAAGGTTACTGGACATTCATTAATTAATTGGAGCTTCTCACAAGCTCTATCTACAATTAATTAATATCTTATTTTCCTGAGTAGTACCACTCAAACTTTAACACTCGTGCTTGAACCTAATTAGCCTGCAGGACTTCAACACGATGAATGTTATTGAGCTCCTCAGGGAATGTCCCCATCCTATTACCTGGATATGGTTACCTAGCTCTAGTCTCAGGCTGCAATACACGAACTTCTGTTACCAAAGATGCGGGTATACGAGCACGTTACTCAGGCTCTCCACCATGGCAAGTCAAAGCAACAGTCAACCCGTGCAAGCCCCTGAACCTTCGTTAGGGTTTGGACTCAATCGAGATCGAGATCTTGTATTCTCTGATGTCAGACAGTAGAATACATGTCACTGTGGTCCAATCAATACTCCACCGTGCGTACCAGCATATCAAGTAATCAAGATAGATTACTTCTTTCCGATTACGCTGCATCCTATATCGACAGACTTATCCTCGTACATTGTCTCGGCTGTGATAATATTTTTATCTCACTAGGTCCAGTGGCCATACTGTCTTCTGTGATCTACAACACGCAGTATGATCGTCCCTATCGGTGAGATAAGAGGATATCATTGTTACTCGCATGTATGTTTGTTAACAAATAAGAAATATCGTTGAATGTATACCATGAATATGTCTTTCGTAAACCTTCTGTGGTAAGCCCTTTGTGAATGGATCAGCTAGGTTGTCTCTAGTGTCAATCTTCTTGATCTGCATATCGCCCCTCGATATGATCTCTCGTATGATATGGTACTTCCTCTCTATGTGTTTGCTTGCCTTGTGAGTCTGTGGTTCCTTCGAGTTTGCCACTGCACCAGAGTTGTCACAATGAATTGTGATACTCTTAGGCAGACTCAGAATCACATCCAACTCTAAAAGGTAGTTCGGGAGCCATACCCCTTCTTTCGAAGCTTCGGAGGTGGCGACATATTCCGCCTCCATGGTGGAGTCAGCAATACATTTTTGCTTTGCGCTCATCCAAGATACATCCCCACCTCCCAAGGTAAACACTTAACCTGAGGTCGATTTCTTCTCATCCTGGTCCCCTTGGGAATCTGAATTTGTGTAACCCACAGGGCACAAATCCTCACTTTGATAAACCAGACAATAATTCCTAGTTCTCTTCCAATACTTGAGGATGTGTTTTACCGCAGTCCAATGCGCCTGTCCAGGGTTAGACTGATATGTTGCCACCATGCCAACAACATAACAAATATCAGACCTGGTACACAGCATTGCATACATAAGGCTACCCACCGCAAATGCGTATGGTATAAGACTCATCTCATCTTTCTCACTCTATGTCACAAGACACTGCCCAGAAGAAAGATGTACGCCAGGTCTGAAAGGTAGCAAGCCTTTCTTGGCGAGTTGCATGCTGAACCAGAGTATCACAGTATCCACGTAGGATGCCTTGATAAGCTTAACATCCTTCTCTTACGATCCCGTAAGACCTTAATCCCAAGGATGTACCCAGCTTCTCCCAAATCCTTCATTTGGAACTGTTCGGATAACCAACGTTTGATCTCCGACATCACTCCCATGTTGTTTTCAAATAGGAGTATGTCGTCCACGTACAGTGCAAGGAAAACCACGCCCCCACTGACACAAAGTTGGTAAATACAACTTTTATTCTCCAACTGTGAAAATTCATAAGATTTAATCACATCGTTGAAACGTAAGTTCCACGACCTTGAAACTTTCTTAAGTCCATACAAGGACTTCTTATGCTTCGAGACAAGATGTTCTTCGCCCTTGTGCACATAACCCTCGGGTTGCTGCACCTAGATATCCCTACCCTCTTCAAGGTAACCGTTTAGAAAAGCGGTTTTGACATCCATTTGCCAAATCTTGAGGTCTAAGTGCGCTTCTATGGAAAGAAGTATCCGGATGGATTTGAGCATGGTACCGGTGAAAAGGTTTTGTCATAGTCTATTCCCTCTTTCTGACTATAACTCTTTGCCACCAGCCTTGCTTTGAAAGCCGTAACTTCTCCATCCGCTCCCTTCTTTTGCTTGTATACCCACTTGCACCCTATGGCCCTAAAGCCATCATGCAGCACAACTTTTTGGTACAAATCCATAGCGGTTATGGAGTCAATCTTAGAATCCATGGCGATGCACCATTTCACAACATCCTTATCTTGCACTGCCTCTTTGTTAGTCAGTGGGTCAGAGTCCTCATGTTTGTCTTCCGGGCTCAAGTCCGAAGACTCACCCACGAACATGTACCTTTCCGATTAGAAAATTACTCTCCCACTGCGATGAGGCATCGGTGTCATGTCAGCATTTGGTACAACAACTTGTGATTCTACACCTTGCACTAAAGAATGCACCGGTGGTATTGTACCTCTCAAAGGTGCACCCACGTTCTCTGACTCTCAGGAAAGTAAAAGTAACCACCTTTCATTTTCCAAGGATATCCTATAAACAACATTACCTTGATTCTGCTTTCAAACTTATCAGGTTCCTTCGTCAGCACGTGTGCTGGACAACCCCATACTCTAAACTTGCACAAACTAGGTTTGCATCCTAGGAAGAGCTCACAGGGTGTCTTAGGAACAGATTTAGAAGGCACCAAGTTTAAAATGTAAGCAGATGTTTCCAATGCGTATCCCCAAAACAAAACGGGTAAGCTTGGATAACTCATCATTGATCTCACCATCTGCAAAAGAGTTATATTTCTTCTCTCGGCTACACCATTTTGCTGGGGAGTACCCAGTGCAGTCCACTGGGATGTAATCCCATGATCTGACAAATATTGCAGGAACGCGTTCTCGAGGTATTTGCCACCGCAGTAAGATCGCAGCGACTTGATAGTTTTCCCGACCTTCTTTTCTACCTCAGCCTTAAAATCTTTGAATTTCTCAAAGCATTCAGACTTGTAGCAAAGCGGGTAAACGTATCTGTATCTCGAGTAATTGTCAATGAAAGTGACAAAATACTCATACCATCCACGAGCCTTTGTGGACATGGGCCTACATAAGTCAGAAAGGATCAATTACAACACATCCTCTGCTCGAGACTGACTAGCCTTGAAAGGCCTAGAGGACTTCTTTCCCTCGATGCAGGATTCGCAGACTTGATAAGGTAAAGGCCAGACTATGTCCAATGTACGGTCATCTGCAAGTCGCTGAATCCGCTTCAAGTTGATGTGACCCAGTCTCAAGTGCCAGAGATATGTAATCCTCATTAGAAGAAACTAACTTTCTCTTTCTAGGATTGTCAATTATAGATAAATTACATGCAGCATTTGCGGAAGTCTTATGATGACTGTTAAAAACATAGAGAGAGTTATTCAGCATTCCACGACAGATAACAACATTATTACCAATGATAGAAACACCACTATAAAAAATAACTGAATATCCACCAACATATAGTTTGGAAACTTAAATAAGGTACCATCGAAAATTTGGCACTTATAAAACATCTCTCAAAGTCAAAATAGAATCATCAAAGTACAAGGTGACATCTCCAATGGCAGCTGCAATCACTTGTGTTGCATTCATTGAGATGGTAACTTCGTCATTCTTCAGCACCCTCCTCGGTGTGAGCCCCTGCAAAGTGTAACAAACATGGTCAGTAGCTCCAGTATCCACTACCCACAAAAGTGTAGAAACCGATGCTAAACATGTTTCTGTTACAAATGCAAATGACGTACCTTGTCCCTTGCTTCCGCATGCGTTCTTGCTTGAAGTGAAACCAACCCTCTTTATCTCATTTGACCTCCTTTCACGTCTTCTGCAATCAATCAGATTCTTATACCCAGTATAAACAACATCTTTCAATATGTTCAGACTGTGCACAAAATCTGATAACTCAGAATCCCATGAAGGTACGAAAGATTGTTCTGCCAGGAGATCAGTAAGCAACTCTTAAAAAGAATACTCACTTCTCTTAGCAACATCCTTCTTAAAATCATAGAATAAAAACGGTAATGAGTTCAGGATTATATCGATCTTAGCCCGATCACTAATACATCCACCTCTACGTGTGAACCGATTCATGGTGTTATCCATCGTCATCACATGTAATGTCACTGAACTACCATCAGCCATTCTCTTGCAGACAAGGTCTTTCACGAGATCACAACTGATAGTTCATTCCACTTTGCCATACGTAGCCACCAAGTTAGTCCAGATCGCAACAGAGCTACAATAGCCCATGTACTTGGGCTTCAATTCTCTAGACAGGTTATCCGAGATTAACTTGTAAGTAAAATCCTCAGATGCCACCCATCTGTTATAGAATTCCTTCTCATGTCTAGAGACATTATGGTAACGCGGGGCAAGTTGCTTCATAGTAAGAACAAACATGTGTTGCTTGGACAGGAGGATATACTCAGTGTTGTATCTCCACTCAGGAAATTTTGGACCAGTTAAGGGATTGAGAGCAAGAATATGATCATAGACATATCTGAATCAAATAAATAATCTTAATAAGAACATATATGCAGAACATTCGTAAACAAATGCATTGAAAACCTCTTGATAAATTAAATACAAATGTTTTCCACTAATAGCCCAAAAGTTCCCACCGCAAGCTACACTCGTAGACGTTTATGATGTCACCCTCAACCAGACTACGGATTTTAAGCCCCAATCCTTTAATTTCATACCATGTCAGGAATCCTTAAGCACATAAAATTAATAATTAGTGTAAAACCTTAAACCAAGCCATCTCTCAAAAACAGGGAAGCAGCAACTGCATTATATTCTAAGATGCTTCTAAGCACTTAACCACAAATTTAACTCCATCCAAAAGAGACAGTTTGGCATGGTGGGTAACCTTATCGCACAACCCTTAAAGCCTTCGTTATCTAAGATTTAAATCAATCCTAGAATACTTATGAAAGAGGATTACGCGAGCTACACTCGTAGACGTTTAAGCAAAACCCCTCCCACTATTCACATGATTTAAATTGTTTGTCTAGAAATCCAAACAACAACAACCCATGCACCTCCGGGAATTAGTAAACTACACTCGTAGACGTTTACTAAGACGGGAGATGCACTTACAACCTAGGACCACTTTGTGGAGGTCTATGATTTTAATTAAAAAATCCACTTAGTATTTTTTATTCAAAAGGTTTCTTAAATGCGCACATAAATAATTTCTTGTCATTATATTTTCCCAATTTTCTTCATGTAATTAAACAAGCACAAATATTCTAATATAATCCTGACAAGAAATTAATCACATAAGCATGCTTATTAAGTTGTAAATAATAAAGAAGTAAAACATGCTTTCCTATTATCTACACATGCATATTGCGCAATTAATAAATTACATATCATACAAGGGCAATTAAGACAAACAAAAATTCCTTGTGGCCCCACAAAATAGGAAAATAAAATAATCCTATCTATCAAAAATTTGAAATTTGAACTTCAAATTGGATAACTCAAAATCTTTCTTCAAATCATCACAATCCAACTGCAAACCCTAGGGTTTACAATTGAATTGCATCAGCCATCAAACCTCAAACCCTGCCGCCGCAGCAGCAGCAGCCGTTGGCCTACAGCCACCGCTGCCGCCTAGCCAAGCCGTGGGTCGCGCACGCCACTTCCTGCCCGCGTGGCTGCGCGGTCCTCTGCCAGCGCAGGCCCTAGGCAAGCGCGGCTGCGCTGCCACCGCAAGTCACGCCCGCGGCCGCACATCACGGTGGGCCGCCTGCCTGCTGTCGTGCACTGCCCTGCATTGCGCTGTGCCATTGTGGCTGCACATCGCACGCGACCTCCTGCCGCCGCCGTGCACTGCCGTCGCCTCGTGGGTCTTGGTCTTCGTTCTTCGACCCGTACTATTACAAATTTAAAAAATTACAATATCTAATCTATGACAATTTTTCCTATCAAATCTAATCATGGATTTTCCCGTAATTTACAAAACACGATTTAATTTAAACACAGATAAACAACCGCAAATTAAATTTAAACTGGTTGCCACGAGGAACAAAAACCAAACATCCACATCAATTCAAATTCCATACATGCATAATCAAAATTGCTCATTTAACAGAGCCACAAAAACAAACCACCGCTCTGATACCAATAGTAGGGATTTGCCGGCGAACCGAATTGCCAAATCCAACTGAACTGGACCATGTCATGGTTGTTGAGAGCAATTAAACATACGATATACCTAGCATGATCCTATGAATTTAATGCAGTGGATTTCACGAGTTTATCTTAACTCCATAGCGTCAAATCCAATCTTTCGCTTTTGAATTTTCAACTTCGATTCAACCACGCAATTTGATTAAAACAGAAATTAGAACCAGATCTAATTTCTAGAATTAATCAAAAGGGAAAGAGAAAGAAAAATAATTTGTCCTCCAAATTAGGCCTTTTGATCTGTATCCCAATGTTTTTCAATCCTGCTACGGGTTAGGATTCCACAGGACTGTGAATGTGTAAGCCATAGTCGAATTTCTTGTCCTCCCGAACAAACCAAATGCGTCGCCCCTCTCTCTCTCTCTGCCTAGGGTTTAAACTAATTTGAATTGTGATAAGGTGGCTAGGTTTCTGAGAATGAGCTTTCTTTTTATAGACCTAGGATTTTAACCCTAATGTGCTACTGGGCCTCTATTCAGCATATTTAATTTTGGGGCGGACCTGAGACCTAATGCAAATAATAAAGTGGGCCTATGAATTAATTAATTCCCATGTCCACAACCCTGGACACAATTAATTAATTAATATTAATTCTTTTCCACCACAGAATTAATACTGACCTACCCTGTTATTACCATGTTATTGGAACGGGCTGCATTTACTTGAGAATCCCCATATTTAAGGTTACTATACATTCATTAATTAATCGGAGCTTCTGACAAGCTCTATCTACAATTAATTAATATCTTATTTTCCTATGCAGTACCACTCAAAGCTTATCACTCGTGCTTGAACTTAATCAGCCTGCAGGACTTTAGCACAATGAATGTTATTGAACTCCTCAGGTAATGTCCCCATCCTATTACTCAGATATGGTTACCTAGCTCCAGTCTCAGGCTGCAATACACGAAATGTTGTTACCGAAGATGCGGGTATACGAGCACGTTACTCAGGCTATCCACTATAGTAAGTAAAAACAACAGTCATCACGTGCAAGCCCTTAAACCTTTGTTAGGGTTTGGACTCAATCCAGATCGTGATCTTGTATTTTCTGATGTCAGACTGTAGAATACATCTCACTGTAGTCCAATCAATACACCACCGTGCACACCAGCATATTAAGTAATCAAGATAGATTACTTCTTTCCAACTGTGCTGCAACCTATACCGACAAGCTTATCCTCGTACGCTATCTGGGTTGCGATAATAATTATATCTCACTAGGTCAAGTGATCATACTATCTTCTGCGATTTACAACCTGCAGTATGATCGTCCCTATCAGTGAGATAAGAGGATACCATTGTTACGCGCATGTAAATTTGTTAACAGATAGGAAATACCGTTGAATGTATACTCATCATAATAAATCCTTTCTGTATACAAAACCCAACAGAAAACTCGGTCCGGCCCCTCGTCCTCCGGGCTGCTGCTCCCTAGGTAGGTGGTTCAAAATCGTAAAGAATCCCTCCGGGAACGAAATACCCACCACATCCTTGTGGTCCTCCGAATCCATCAACCAATTGGACTTATCCCCCAAGTCAGCCACAGTGGTGTACTCTTTGTAAGGATATATCCGTGAACCGAATCACAAAATCCAAATAAGCCGGATCGATTTATGGTTTATTGTTCACAATACCAATTCACAAACCCTAGCATGCTCCTATGAATTTAATGTGGGGATAATAGAGATTACCTTAATTCCATAGTCTCTGTACCGATCTTTCGCGTTTGAATTCCAATACTTGAATCAACCACGCGAATCAATTAAATCTGCGGAAATAGAAATTAGATGGATTCTAATTTCAAGATTTAATTAAAGAAAACAAGAAAGAGGAATAATTTGTTCTCTAGATTAGCTATTCAGGGTTGTATCCCAATGCTGTTCAGATCTGCTACTGGTGAGGATTCCACGGATCTGTAGTTGTGCAAGGCCAAAATCGAAACTCTCCTCCCTCTGCACTGATAGTCGTCACCCACTCTCTCCTCTCTCTCTAAGGTTTCACTGATTTGAATTGTGTTCAAGGTGGCTAGGGTTTTTGAGAGAGAGATGTCTGTTTATAGACCTAGGGTTTTAACCCTAATGGGATGTTGGGCTCAACTCAGCAAATTTACTTTGGGCCAGACCTGGGACCTAATGCAATAATTCCCATGTCCACAACCCATGGCACAATTAATTAATTAATATTAATTCTTTTTCACCACAGAATTAATACTGACCTACCTCTTTATTACAATGTTAAGAGAACGGGCTGCATTTATTGAGAATCCCCATATTAAGGTTACCGGACATTCATTAATTAATCGGAGCTTATGACATGCTCTACCTACAATTAATTAATATCTTATTATTCCTTAGTAGTACCACTCAAACCTTATCACTCGTGCCTGAACTTAATCAGCCTGCAGGACTTTGGCACGATGAATGTCATTGAGCTCCTCAGGGAATGTCCCCATTCTATTACTCGGATATGGTTACCTAAACCCAGTCTCAGGCTGTATTACATGAACTGTTGTTACCCAAGATGCGGATATACGAGCACATTACTTAAGCTCTCCACCATGGCAAGTCAAAGCAATAGTCAATCCGTGCAAACCCCTATAACTTCGTTAGGGTTTGGACTCCATCAAGAACGAGATCTTGTATTCGTTGATGTCAGACTGTCGAACACATCTCACTGCGGTCCATCAATACGCCACCCTTGCTTACCAGGATGTCAAGTAACCAAGACAGACTACTTATTCTGACAATGCTGCAGCCATCCAGACAGACGTATCCTCATACGCTGTCTCAGCTGTGATCAGGTTTATGTCTCACTAGGTCAAGTGATCATAGTGTCTTCTGCGGTCTACTACACGCCGTATGATCATCCCTATCGGTGAGACAATCGGATATCATTGTTACATACATGTAAGTTTGTTTGATAGATAGGAGAAATAAATCGTTGTATACTCATTGTAATAAATGTTTTCTGTATGCAGAGTATACAATGCGTCTATCTGGCCTGCTATCTCGTTAACCACTATCAGTGGTCGGCATCCACCTCATACTCAGCTCACAAATATGTCTTTCGTAAACTTTCTGCGGTAAGCTCTTTGTAAATGGATCAACAAGGTTGGCTGCAGTGTCAATCTTCTTGATCAGCACATCGCCCCTCGATTCGATCTCTAGTATGATATGGTACTTTCTCTCTATGTGTTCTCTTGCCCTGTGAGACCGCGGTTCCTTTGAGTTCGCCACTGCACCATAGAGTTATCACAATAAATTGTGATGCTCCTCGGCAAACTCAGAATCACGACCAACTCTAAAAGGTAGTTCCTGAGCCATACCCCATCTTTCGAGGCTTTGGAAGCGGCAACATATTCCGCCTCCATGGTAGAGTCAGCAATGCATTTCTGCTTTGAGCTCCTCCAAGATACAGCTCCACCTCCCAAGGTAAACACATATCCCGAGGTCGATTTCTTCTTATCCTGGTCCCCATGGAAATTCGAGTCGTATAACCCACATGGCACAAATCCTCACTTTGATAAAATAGGCAGTAATTCCTAGTTCTTTTCAAATATAGGATGTGCTTTACCGCAGTCCAACGGCATAACAGATATCAGGCCTGGTACACAGCATCACATACATGAGGCTACCCACCGCTGGAGCGTATGGTACAAGACTCATCTCATCTTTCTCCCGCTGTGTCTCAGGACACTGTCTACTAGAAAGACGAACGTCATGTCTGAAAGGCAGCAAGCCTTTCATGGTGAGTTGCATGCTGAACCGGGCTATCACAGTATCCACATAGGATGCCTGGGATAATCTCAACATCCTTCTCTTACAATCTGGTAAGACCTTAATCCAAAGGATGTAGCCAGCTTCTCTCAAATCCTTCATTTGGAATTTTTCGGATAACCAACACTTGATTTCCGACATCACTCCCTCTTTGTTTCCAAATAGGAGTATGTCATCAACGTAGAGTGCAAGGAAAATCATGCTCTCACTGACACAAAGTCGGTAAACAACTTTCGTTTTCAAACTGTGAAAATCTATAGGCTTTAATCACATCGTTGAAACGTAAGTTCCAAGACCTTGAAGCTTTCTTAAGTCCGTACAAGGACTTCTTAATCTTCCAGACAAGATGTTCTTCGCCTTTGCACACGTAGCCCTCAGGTTGCCGCATATGGATGTCCCTACCTTCTTTAAGGTAACCGTTTAGGAAAGCAGTTTTGATATCCATCTGCAAAATCTCGAGGTCCATATGGGTCAGAGTGCTCATGTCCGTCTTTCGGGCTCAAGTTCAAAGACTCACCCACAAACATGTACCTTTTCGGCTGGAAAATAACTCTCCCACTACGACGAGGCATCGGTGCCGCATCAGCTATAGGTGCAGTAACTTGTTGTTCTGCACCCTGCACTGAAGAACGTGTTTGTGGTACTGAACCTCTCACAGGTGCACCCACGTTTGCACATTCCCCTTCCCTTGGAATGGCATTCTCGTTTTCAATTTCTTGAAGAACGGTATCACTCATTGACCTGTGGTTCCTTACATACTCGTCCCCAAGAATCTAGTATTTGTGCTAACAACGACTCTCTGACTCTCAGTATAGTAAAAGTAACCACCTTTCGTTTTCCTGGGATAGCCTATAAACAACATTACCTTTGACTTGCTTTCTAACTTATCAGGTTCCTTCGACAGTACGTGTGTCGGATAGCCCCATACTCTAAACTTGCACAAACTTGGTTTGCGACCAAGGAAGAGCTCAGAAGGCGTCTTAGGAACTGATTTAGAAGGCACCTCATTTAATACGTAAGCGGTTGTTTCCAATGCGTAGCCCCAAAATGAAATTGGTAAGTTTACATAACTCATCATTAATTTTACCATCTCTAGAAGAGTTATATTCCTTCTTTCAGCTACACCGTTTTGCTGGGGACTACCCGGTGCAGTCCACTGGGATGTAATCCTATTGCCCGACAAATACTGCAGGAACTCGTTACTGAGGTATTCGCCACCGCGGTCAGATCGCAATGACTTGATAGTTTTCCCTACCTTCTTTTCAACCTAAGCCTTGAGCTCTTTGAATTTCTCAAAGCACTCAGACTTGTAGCAAAGCAGGTAAATGTATCCGTACCTTAAGTAATCATCAATGAAAGTGACAAAGTACTCGTACCCTCCACGAGCCTGTGTGGACATCGGTCCACATAAGTCAGAATGGATCAATTCCAACACTTCCTCTGCTCGAGACTGACTAGCCTTAAAAGGCCTAGTTGACATCTTACCGTCAATGCAGGATTTGCAGACTTGATAAGGTACAACCCGGACTAAGTCCAATGTACCGTCATCTGCAAGTCGCTGAATCCGTTTCAACCTGATGTGTGCCAGTCTCAAGTGCCAGAGATATGTAAGATACTCTTCAGAAGAAGTAAGTTTTCTCTTTCTATGATTATCAATCACGGATGAATTATATGCAATATAAAAGGACATATCTGATAAAGCAACATAAAGAGAATAAATCAACATCCCAAAATGGACAACATCGTTATTACCGTTGATAGAAATCATAAATAACAAAATATCCATTGCGAAGTTGGAAAAACATTTGTCCTGCCAAAAAAACGGCCCACAAAAGAAATTCTCAAAATGTACTTAATCCATCAAAACATAAAAAAAAAAGAAAACTCCGTGAAGCTCCGTCATAAAACATTGCCTTCATCCAGCTTGGTATCTACTTGCCATTATTCAACAACAGACTCTAATCATGCTTATAGTCATACATGCAAATGACATATCTTGTCTAGCTTTGTTGGCCTGACAATCTTTCCTCCAATGTCCTTTCTTACCACACCTGAAGCACCTGTCCCTGTCAGTCACCACTTTAGGCTTTTTCATAGCCCCACCATCCTTCACAGATATCTTCTTAGCCCACTTCTTAATCCCCTTTTTCCGCTTCATACCTTTCAGTACAACAGAGAGATTACCAGAAGTAGCTAAGGCAACCTTTTGAGGGTTCATCACTGATTCCGCTGCCATCAAGTGATTAAGCAACTCGTTAAAAGTATACTCTTTCTTGTTAATGACAACATTCAACCTAAAACTCTCAAAGGACTTGGGTAGAGAGTTTAGTATAATATCGACCTTGGCCTCAGCGTCGATACCTCCACCATGCACAGTTAGCTCATCCATGAGGTAAGTCATGGAAACTATGTGCTCTCTCACTGAGTTGCCATCAGTCATTTTTCTACTCACGATATCCCTCATGAGATTGAATCTGACAGCTCTATTAGTTTCCCCTTAGGTCGCCGTCAAACTGGCCATAATGTCATAGGCGTCCCTATGGTGCTGATGCTGATATTGTAAGACTTTTGAGATAGTGGTCATCATGTAGCACTTGACTACATTGTTCGATTTATCCCACTTGTTATAATAGTCTACTTCCTCTTGAGAGGACTCAGCAGTGGGCACTATGGGACGAAGTACTTGCAGAACGAACATATGTTCTTCTACTACCAGGATGTATTCAAGATTGCGCTTCCATTCAAGGAATTTTGGACCAGTTAAAGAATTTTGTGCGAGAATATTGATGACATTAGACATAGACATATCTGAAACAATGAAGATTCTTAAATAAGAACATACATGCAGAACTTCGAAAATAAATGCATTGAAAACCATTTCATAAATCAAATACACATGTTTTCCACTAATTGCCCAAGAGTTCCCACCGCAAGCTACACTCGTGGACGTTTACGATTTAACCCTCAACCAGAACTGCGGGTTTTAAGCCCCAATTCTTTAATTTCACTACCATGTCTGGAACCTTTCGACACTAAAAATTAATAATTAGTGAAAACCTTAGACCAAGCCATCTCTCAAGGACAGGGAAGCAACAACTTCATTATATCCTAAGATGCTTCTAAGCGATTAACCACAAATTTAACTCTGGCGAAAAGAGACACTTTAGAATGACACGTAACCATACCACACAGCCCTAAAAAGCTTTTGTTATCTATAATTTAAATCAATCCTAGAATACTTATGAAAGAGATCAACGCAAGCTACACTCGTAGACGTTTACGCAAAACCCTCCCACTATTCACATGATTTAAATTGTTTTTCTAGAAATCCCAACAACTGTACCCATGCACCTCCAAGAACTAGCAAGCTACACTCGTAGACGTTTACTAGAGCGAGAGATACACTTACAGCCTAGGACCGCTATGTGGAGGTCAATTAATTTTAATTAAAAAATCCGCTTAGTATTTTTCTTTCAAAAAGGTTTCTTATATGCGCACAGATAATTTCTTTGTTATTATATTTTCCAAATTTTTGCATGTAATTAAACAAGCCCAAAAATCTCCAAAATATAACCCAAGTAGAAATTAATCACATAAGCATGCTTGGAAAGCTGTAAATAATAAAAGCAGTAAATCATGCTTTTCCTATTATCTACACATGCTTAATAGCGCACATAATAAATCACATATCATACGAGGACAATTAAGGCAAAAAAAAATTCCTCGTAGCCCCACAAAACAGGAAATAAAATCCTATCTATTACAATATGAAATTTTAATTTATTTGGATAAATCCAAATCTTCTTCAAATCTTCCAGGGCCTCAAAATCTTCAACCACCAAATCTTTTGGGATTTATGGTTTTGTGATTTGCTGATTGACCCCAAACCCTAATGCAAACCCTAGGGATTTACATCAAATTGCTCCAACCGCCAAAACACGAACCACCGCGACAGGGCTAACCCCCGCCGATGACGGACACACCGCCGCCTGCCCGTCGCCACCCGGCCGCTGCCACCACCTCGCCCAACGCCGCCGCCCCCAGCACCGATGGCCGCCGCCATCGCCGCACGCGCGCGAGGCCTCCTTCCGCCGTCGTGCGCCACCCTTGTCCATCGGCTCCGTCTTTGTTCTTCGTCCTAATCCGTCCAATTACATATTTAAATAAAAATTTACAGAATCTATTCTATTAAAATTTCAATCAAATCTAATCTAATCACGGATTTTCTCGTGATTTTACAAAATAGATTTAACCCTACACGGATAAACCACCGCTATTTGAATCAAACGGGTTGCCACGACAAACAAAAACCATCCACGAAAAAATAAAATTCATACATGCATCAATGAATTTGTTATGAACAACAGAGCCATAAATCAGAAACCTGGCTCTGATACCAATTGTAGGGATTTATCCGTGAACCGAATCACAAAATCCAAATAAGCCGGATCGATTTATGGTTTATTGTTCACAATACCAATTCATGAACCCTAGCATGCTCCTATGAATTTAATGTATGGATAATAGAGATTACCTTAATTCCGTAGTATCTGTATCGATGTTTCGCATTTGAACTCCGATACTTGAATCAACCACACGAATCAATTAAATCTGCGGAAACAGAAATTAGATGGATTCTAATTTCAAGATTTAATTAAAGTAAACAAGAAAGAGGAATAATATGTTCTCCAGATTAGATCTTCAGGGTTGTATCCCAATGTTGTACAGTTCAGCTACCAGTGAGGATTCCACAGATCTGTAGTTGTGCAAGGCCAGAATCAAAATTCTCCTCCCTCTGCACTTATAGCCGTCACCCACTCTCCACTCTCTCTAGGGTTTCTCTTATTTGAATTGTGTTCAAGGTGGCTACGGTTTTTTAGAGAGAGATGTCTATTTATAGACCTAGGGTCTTAACCCTAATGTGCTGTTGGGCTCAATTCAGCATATTTACTGTTGGGAAATTATTCCTAAAATATCCCTTAGGATGTATTTGAAAAAGGTTTTGGTGAATCAAACCTTAGTAGTTGGTCGATCATTTGCTGAACTCTAATTAGTCTAGCATACTCTGTAAAGTCCTGTATAGATTCTATATTGAGTTGTAATAGACTAGTATGCTAGAAGAAATCCTAGTAGTCACGAAGAAGACGATGTTTGCTAAAAGACATCGAAAAATAGAATGCTAAGACATTAGCATTCATCATAACCAGCAAACTGCTAGAAAAATGAGCAATCAAAGGATAAAAGAGTCATGCATCGACAAGAGTCTTCAGTTGCTAAACAAAGGATCCTCGCAGAGCAATACACAGGATGCTGAAGTCTCACTGCTGTTCTGACAAAAAGCTGACACAAAGGACGAGACATTCCCGAAGTAGTTAGGAAAGTACAAGTCAAAGACAAAAGCGACTGTCACAAACCAAACACTCTTGGATCAAAGAGCCGTTGAGTCTAACGGATATGGAGATTCACAGTTTGAATCTCCATCTATAAAAGACAGGTCTGAAAGTAGAGACAACTACTGCTTCTATCACTACCAACATTCGCAAACTACACAAGTGTGAGATTCCTTTGACAAAGCGAACAAGTGAAAAGTAGTCAGTTGAGAGCTCGTGATAAAAAGCGCATTCAAAGCTTTCAATAACCTAGAGTGTCTTCTCATTGAATATCTGACACTCATCCTTGAAGATTCTTAAACTTCCATTAAGAATCTTCAATCATTGGGATAACTTCCTTACTAGGAGTATCCAACAGTCATTCTTGAAAAAGATTGACTCTGACGGGCATTAGCCGCATATTTATTGAGTTCAGGGGCAAACTATAAAAGCCTCATTAGCAAAGGACAAGTTTTTACGAAGGTGTGCCCTTGACTTGGCCGGAGCTGTGATCGGAAAAGTGCAAAGTATCGGAGGATAGCTGTGCTGTGGCCGGTTTGAAAGTTCGCCGCCTACTGCAAGTGTTGGCGAATCCTTGTACTGATTGTATACTTTTCTAGTGAAATACTTAGCATATTGGCTAAGGAGTGGACGTAGATCTATTTGGATCGAACCACTATAAAATCTTGTGTTCATTTACCGTTTTATTATTTACTGTTTAAAGCTGATTTGAAACCTAGTAACAGAGTTGCTAGTGTATATCTGAAAACTAACTTAAAACATAACTTGAGCTAAGAAACATTTTGTAAACAACGATAAGTGTAAGTGACGAACATATATTCCGCTGCATTTCGTGTTAAGTTGTATTCACGACGACTCTGATATTTGAGGACCAACAAGTGGTATCAGAGCAGGAGGTTGAAAAACCGACTGCTTCTGAGTCGCTTTGAAACCTGATCTATCTTTTCCTTGCACTCTTATCCTTGTTTTTGTCTATCTAGCTCGGGAAATCATTCCCAAAACATACAGAATGTTGAATCACTCACTTGGAAAATATGACAGAGAAAATTTTTCATCTTGGAAGAAGATGGCTCTCATACAGCTTCAGAGCATACATCCTGAGATGGCGGATGTACTGGTAAGAGGTCCTATTCAGATTATGAAAGCTAACTCTTTTATAGGACTTGAACGTGCTGAAGATGCTGCTGAAGGAGAACCAAGACCCCCGAGACCTAACATGGTTCCTAAACCGTTTGATGAATACACAAGTGAAGACAAAAAGAGAGCTCAACTACAGCACGTGGTAAAGAAATTGATTCTTGACTTACTTCCAAAGCTGATGAAAGAGAAAGCGCTTGATTTTGAAACTGCTAAGGAAATGTGGGACTACGTGTGCGAGTCTTCTCAGGAGACGGATCAAATGAAACGTAATAAACTACAGGTAGCTGTAGACAAGTACGAATCCTTCTCTATGTGTGCATGTGAAACCGTACAAATTATGGAGGAACGCTTCAACACTATCATTGGAGAACTCAGGAATATTGGAAAGAAGTATGATAATGGAGAGATGAACAACAAAATCATCTCCAAACTATATCCAAGAGATGACTGGTTCGCGAAAGTAACAAGTTTGAGTGAAAAAGACCTCAACAGCATGACTACGTCTGAGGTGTTTGCTCAACTTAAAGCTCACAAATTTATCATACAGCAGACGAAGAAAAATGAAACAGCTGTAGCACAAGCCACATCAAACTTCGCTAGCAACTCTGAAGACTTAGCGTACTTCGCTAAGAAGGACTATAACAAATTCAAGACAAAGAAGTCCTTCTACAAGCCCGAAAGATCTACTCCAGTGTCACCCGCAAAGGAAGGTACTTCCAATGCAGGTACACAGCCGATTGATTTAAAGATCAATGAGCTGGAAGAACAGACGAAAAAGATGCAGAGGATGCTGAATGAAGCGAAAGCTGAAAAAAAGCGAAAGAGATTCAATCATCAACATCTAACCGCTCAGTAGAGCAAAAAATTAGAACTTGTTTTGAGTGTGGTTCTCCAGATCATTTGAAGCATGACTGCCCGAAGGTTAGCAGAGAAGAACGAGAATGCCTGAAGCAACGATTTGAAAGACGCGCTGCTAAAGCTGTAACCAAGGCGTAGCTAACCAGGACAAAGATTGCTGATGAAGAGGAGTTTTACTGCTCTTCAGAAGAAGAAGATAACGAAGAAGCATTGTTCGTGTTGATGACAGCAATTATTGAAGATCAGTTTGCTGACGCAGACAACGATGCTGAAGAAACTAATGAATCAGCCCTCGCTGCTGAGCAAACTGAGGTATTATCAACAAACCCATCTAGCAATCCAATCATAGATGAATCGGAGGAATCATTTTTCGATTTCGAGGAAGATTACTTGACAAAATTGTCAATAGAATTTTAAAAAATGTATGAGATCAAAAATGAAATCGTTGGGGAAAACACCTCACTAAAACTCAAAGTTACAAACTTAACCGAGGAAGTCGAGAGACTGAGGTTAGAAAGTGAGGAACTCTTGAAATTAAAAGCAGACTTCTCTCATTTATCAGAAAAATTTCAAACTTTAGAAAAAGAGAACCATGCTTTAAAGAGTAAAGCCAAAGAGGACTATATTTGCATGTATGCATCCAGCAGGGCTGCTCTCAATGCTCTTGTAAGTAGTCAAAGACGTCACTATGATAAGTCTGGACTTGGATGCGAATCATCAAAAAGAATGTCAAAAACCTATGATAATTCTTCTAAACAAAATCCGATTTTGTTTGTATCTGCTGGACATAACTCTGCTGAAAAGGGTAAAGGAGTAGAATCTGCTGAAACTTCGTCTGCTAAGCCAATAGCTAAGCCGAAGAATAGACTTTCGTAGAACGTGCCCGTTGGATCTCAGCAGAGGTCTATACCAAACATAGCCAATCGTTCATCTGCTGAATCTCAGCAGAGGTCAGAGTCTGCTAAGCCTTTATCTAATGGACCTCAGCAGAGGAACCCATGGATAAACGTTGTACGCAATTCTAAGCCTCATCAAAAGAATCAAAGGATGAATGATAGGCAAATATTTAATAGACCTCAGCAGAGGAATTCAAGAGCAACTGCTAAGCCTTACTCAGCAAACTCAAGGAATACTGAGAGTTCTGATTTTAACGCAAGGATAGTACATCCTAATTTCCACCAGAGAAGGCCTGCACAGTACAATGCTGTGAGACCTATCTACCAGCAGAATACAATGCATAGAAGAAACGTCCATGCAAGGCCTGAGCCCATTGTATATCCATTTCCAAGGGCAAGGATGGCTAAGTACATTCCTTCATCTAGAAATAGTAATGTTAAAAATGCTAAGCCAAAGGTCAAGAAAGTGGTCAATAGTGAAACCAAGCCGAAAGTCTTGAAAGTCACTATGATGTGGGTTCCGAAAGGAATCATGCTTCACGCTAATCGTGCAGGACCCGACACTAAACGGGTACCTAAAACCACTTGATTCACTTGCAGGAACATGACTCGAGAACTACGGGAACGTGCATATCTAATGAGTGGGTCCTGGATAGCGGTTGCTCTGCTCATATAACCGGGAACGAAGAACTATTCTCAGACATAAGAAGACTACTTAACGGTCCCAAGGTCAAGTTCGGAGACAACAGTGAACGAGAAGTCATTGGAAGAGGGTGCATTGAAAGGAACGGATTAAGAATCATCAATGTAGCACTCATCTCCAACTTGAAGCACAATCTACTCAGCATAAGTCAATTATGTGAAAACGGGTATATCGTATCTTTTATGAATACTGGTTGTGCTATTGCTGATGCTATTTCAGGTGAAGTAAAACTAAGAGGCATCCGCAAAGGTGGCTTGTATATTGTTGATTGGCAAAGCGGTCAACAACATTCCTGCTTTCTAGCTCTAAACAAAGAAGAAACAACATGGCTATGGCATAAGAGGTTCAATCACCTAAACTTCAAAACTATTAATTACCTTGCCAAGAATAAGCTTGTTGTAGGTCTGCCCAATGAAACTTTCCGCAAGGAAGGAATATGCAAATCATGTCAACAAGGGAAGCAGACAAAATCATCCTTTAAGTCAAATCCCGGAAAAGAAACATCACAAAGGATTCTAGAGTTACTTCATATGGACCTCTTCGGTCCAGTCACTCCACCCACTGTAAGTAAACGTCTATATACACTAGTGGTGGTTGATGATTTCTCTAGGTACACATGGGTACGTCTCTTAAAGACAAAGGATGAGGTGAAACTCATCCTGCCAAAACTGATTCTCAAGGAGCAAAACAGTAAAGAAGTTACTGTAAAGAGAATTCGATCTGACAATGGAACAGAATTCTGTAATGGAGTGTTGATGGATTTCTGTGCTGAAGCTGGAATATCACACAAAAGATCTACATCAAGAACTCCTCAACAGAATGGTTTAGTAGAAAGGAGGAATCGGACGCTGAAGGAAGCCGTTCGCTCAATGTTAGCAGATTCCAAACTTCCTGCTAAGTACTGGGGGGAAGCAGTCATGACGGCCTGTTACACACAGAATAGGAGTGCTATCACGAGCAAATTCAACAAGACTCCTTACGAAGTGTACAACGGTCGTAAGCCCTCCATAATTCATCTACGTGCATTCGGCTCTACATGTTATATTCACAATAACGGAAAATCTAAACTTAATACCTTTTCACCTAAATCAGATGAGGGTGTACTTCTTGGTTATGGACATCCCACTCATAAAGGTTATAGGGTATTGAATAAGATTACTGGTATTGTGGAAATAACATGCAATGTTATTTTTGATGATTCTACTTTAGTGCGCAGAGAAAACAAAGGAAAAGAGGATAGAAATCACGAGACTAATGATGTCAATGATCAAACACTCTTAAATTCTTTCGAGAATATGCGTATTGATCTGACTAAGTCTATAAATGACTGCAATCCAAATCAGACACACACAGCAGGGGACCAAACTGCTGACCAGGCCAGTGATGCTAATGATCATGCTGAGGCCACTTCCACAATACATCTAAATGAAAATTTAGACGTCGAAGGAATTCTTGATGATCAAGGTGACGTAAAGGCTGCTGAAGATCTTAGCAAAGGAGTTGCTGAGATTCTAATCGAAGAAGAACCGGTTGCTGAAATCCCAGTAGATGCTGCACCTATCAATGTCATTCCTGACGCTGAGGTCCCTGTAGCAGACGCAGAAGATGAAACTAACAATGTCCCAGTTGCTGAGCACCGGGAGAATGAAGATAATGAGGAAGAAAATGTTCTTGATGAAATCCACCAAGGAGGAGCACCGGTTGCTGAAATTCCAGCACGTATCAGACCTACATGGCTACGTGCGCATCCTTTAGACGGTGTTCTTGGAAACATAAATGATCCTATCTTAACCAGACAAGGAAACGGCAATGCTATGCTAGCGTGCTACATCTCTAGTGAAGAACCCAAGAAAGTCGAAGAGGCTCTGCTAGATCCAGATTGGGTGAACGCAATGCAAGAGGAACTTGCAGAATTCATACGAAACAATGTGTGGGAACTAGTTGACAGACCAGAGCACCAGAGTGTTATAGGCACAAAGTGGGTATTCAAAAACAAGAAGGATGAATCAGGCTTTGTGGTCAGGAACAAGGCACGTCTTGTGGCCAAAGGATATAGACAATGTGAAGGCATAGATTATGATGAAACCTTTGCCCTAGTAGCAAGACTAGAGGCAATTCGTCTATTTCTGGCATATGCTGCATACCATGGATTCGATGTGATGCAAATGGATGTGAAGAGTGCCTTTCTAAATGGTGAGCTCAAGGAGGAGGTTTATGTTGAACAACCACCAGGATTTGAGCAAGGAAATCAAGTATACAGGCTTAAAAAGGCATTGTATGGTCTAAAGCAAGCACCAAGAGCCTGGTATGGAACTTTGTCTAAGTTTCTGTTGAATAATGGATTTCAGAAAGGGAGAATAAATCAAACTCTCTTTCGCATTAAAGATGGAGACAGCATCTTGCTAGTTCAAATATATGTTGATGATATAATCTTTGGATCAAAGAATCAAGATCTATGTGATAGGTTCGCTGATCTCATGACTAGCCATTTCCAAATGAGCATGATGGGAAAAATGTCTTATTTCCTTGGATTGCAAGTTCAACAATCCAGAGAGGGAATTTTCATCCATCAGAAGAAGTATGCTCGCGACCTAATTGCTAAGTATTGTCCGGAGAAGACCAAGAGTCTGCGCATACCTATTAGCACAACCTGCATTGCTGCTCTTGAGAAAGGAGGAGAAGATATGAATCCAACTCTGTATCGAGGAATCATAGGGTCACTTCTATACCTCACTGCTAGCAGACCTGATATCTCCTATGCCGTTGGTCTATGTGCTAGGTGTCAAGCCAAGCCTAAGAAGGCTCACTTTGATACTGCTAAGAGGATTGTTCGCTATTTGAAGTGCACAGAAGGTCTAGGAATTTGGTATCCTAGAGAAGATAGTCTTGCTTTGAGTGGATATTCGGATTCTAATTTTGGAGGATGCAAGATCGATAGGAAAAGCACGAGTGGCACGTGTCAATTTCTGGGACATAAGCTCATTACCTGGTTCAGCAAAAAGCAGCACTCTGTTGCTACCTCCACCACTGAAGCAGAGTACGTGGCGGCTGCTAGCTGTTGCTCGCAAATTCTCTGGACAAGATAACAATTGCAAGATTACGGGATCTCTCCCGAATGTGTGCCGATCTACTGCGACAACAATAGTGCCATGTGCATTACAAAGAATCCTGTTCATCACTCCAGAACAAAGCACATCGATATCCATCACCACTTCATTCGAGATCATCAGGAGAAGAAAGATATCGATGTTCGCTATATATGCACCGAAGATCAGATAGCGGATATATTCACAAAACCTCTTCCAGAAATCAGATTCAAAGAACTGTGCTTAAATCTAGGATTGATGGAATTAGAGGAAGACGTGGATGAATGAGTCCTAGCTCTCATTCTTTCTATCAGGATCTCTTGAAGTTTATTTGATGATTAATTAATTTCTGGATGCTATTTTTTGGTTTGCTGAAGATATCATGAATTTGCTGAATCACAAGGTTTTGCTATTCGATTAATACTTATTTAGCAAAACAGTCCACATGAAGATACTCAGCAAATACAACGAAGTTAGCATATTCATTCAAAGAACTCCACAACATTACAAGAAGGATAATCAGATACAACCAATCCTTGCATCAACATCTGCTACAAAAGACATACAATATTTCTTTCTGTCAACGTCAACAACAAAAGGAGGGGAGTCCAGAACATCCATCAACATGAGTTCGGAAAGTGAGACCTCAAAGGATAGAAGTCAAAACCCATCACAGGGATGCCTTCAGAGACTATGTGAGGGAACTTCTGCTCAAGTAACCAACTCAACTGCATGGCAGTTGGTAGAGGAAACTGAGGAAAGTGGTCGATGCACTCCTTCACCCCATCAAAGAAGAACCCCGCCCAGTCGACGTTCTTCATCTCTGCATCAATGGCCATCATAGCCCTCCAGATCCTAGGATTGAACACATAGTTCTCAGCAGCAACTCCAAACGTCACGTTACTGACGAGGTCAAAGATAACTCTATATTCCTCCTTCAATTCCATACATGATGGAGTTGGCAAAAAGTCATAGATATCCGACTGCCTCCATTTGTCCCAGAAGCCGAACTCTAGAGCAGTCATATGACGATTGACGTCCATAATGCGAACTGAACCTCTTGGGAGACCAAACTTCTGAGACAAGAGAGTTGGAGTCCAGCAAACCAACTGGTTCTCAAAAGAGCCCCAGATAGCATCATCAGTGGCTTTGCATGAAAAGATGAAACTCTAAAGGGCTCGTTTCTGATAACGTGCAGGAATAGTCATCAGAAACTAGTCTAGTTGACTCTGACGAAGAGCCCCCATTACATAGTTTGCAACGTAATAGTTCTCATCGTACTCATAGAACAACCCTGATTCGTGAAGAATCTGGTTGCGAGTGACGGTTAAGTCACTCGGAGCGATGGTAATTTGATGCATCATGGTGGAACAAGGAAGAATAAAATGTTGTGCACAATGGTTTGAAGGAGATGGCGTTCAAGAAAACAAGTGGGATGTTATTTATAACAAGAGTATGGCTCTCTCCACAGAGGGAACATTCTCCCAAAAATGTCGTGTCAATTCAATTCAGAGGGTGGAAGTCGAGGAGTCTCGACAAAGGGGGAAACGCCACCTGTCCAAATAAATCTATTTCTAGCAAGTCAACCTACCTGAGTGATATGGCGACCTCTTCCACGAATGCTCGAAAAGACGCCAAAGGACATCCCAAATCCACTGATTAAGACAAAAATCTGCCGTCTTAAATGAAAACACTTGATGACCTTTTATGGAAAATTGTAGCTTATCTCAGAAGAAAGGTATGCCTGCTAAGTCAAGGTGTCTGCTAAATCAGATCAGCAAACAAGATTCGATCTACACTCAGATTGCTAGGACATTGAAGCAGGAGCCTATGCTACTTTAACCAAGCGTCTCCGAGAATGGAACATTAAATGTGCGATAGTGGCGGAACATGTGAAATCCTAATCGTCAATAGCAATTAAAAGTGAATGAGATGCTACTTTTATTTTCTCTGGATTTCTTGGATTTCATGAAGACATTATTAAGTATTCTGAATGTTGAATACATCTATTGAAGAATGTTCATCATTGCTAAGCAGAACATGGTTGCTGATACTTCAGCAAACGTTAAATTGGAAGTCAAAAACTACAGTGTGCTATATAACATACATCTCTTCATTTCATTTACTGAAAGATGTCATTACAAAGGAGGATAAGATTATAGAAAAACAACAACATGCTGCCTATTCTAGAGAGAATGAGGCATGAACGGGAAGAAGTCAGTGTCCAGAAGGTTCGATCGTCCTTCTGCTATCCGAGGAAAGCTCTGCTCCAGCAGCCAACTGAGCTGCATTCCATTCAGCAGAGGCACAGAAGGGTAATATTGGACACAATCTCGAACGTTGTCAAAGATGTATTTCGCCCAATCAACCTCGACCTCATCATCAATGGCCATCATGATCTGCCATGTTTCCTTTGCAAAGGAAGTGTCATCAAGGCCTTCTCCCATCAACATGTTGTGCGCAATGCGGAAGAGCACCAAATAAGGAATCTGCAGATCGTATGCTGAAACAGACAGGGAAAACTCTGACAAAGGCGATCGTCTCCATTTCTGCCACGATGACCATTCAGGGGCTATTTCCATCATGCGATAGTTGAACACTGACCCAGGACCTCTGGGAAGGCCGAATCGACGAGAAAAGAAGTCTGGTGACCAACAGACTAGCTTGCCGCGGAAGGAACCATAGATGTAATCTCACTCCACAGAACAGTCCACGATAAACTCTCGGAGAATGTCACCCTGGAAAGAACATGGTGTGGCCATGACGAATTGGGTCAACCCACTTCGATTGAGCTTTGACATCACCGTCTCTGCCACAATGTAATTGTCGTCATATAGGGAATACAATCCAGACTCATGAAGAATCTCGTTCCTGCGCAATTCCAAAGACTGACCTAGTGAATCCATTATGTTGAAGATTTTTTTTGGTGCAAATAAGGGACAGTTCAACAAAGGACATTTGTGGTGAAAAGAATCCTCACAAGAAGACTATTTATAAAGGGAAAAGTCATAACTATTTACTTTTGACAAATTAATTTTGTAATGAGACACGACGAGGGTTCATCTCTTGGGATATGAGACAATGAATACACTGGTTACGACGAATGGACAGATGCCACGTCAGAACGGTAAAAGTGGTTCTTGAAAAAGTAACCAAAGCATGAAGGGACGCATGCATTGAAGACCATCGATTCATTTGCCTAGAGTCCCCCAACCGTTAGATCTCGCATCAAAGTATAGCAGTCTGCTAGATATTTGCAAACGTGATTTCTACCACATATTCAGCAGGGTAAATAGCTCTGCTCACAAATTCATATGCTAAGACCTTAGCAAAGGTCCACTCAGCAGATTAAATGTGAATTTCATTACGAGGGTTGTTTGTTACAAAGTTATTGTCAAACAGGCAGCTGATTTCGAGTTAGCATACACAAGCTTGCTCGGAATGAAATAGATATCATCTTATATATATGGATTTAAAAAATTATATGCATAGAAAGGAGGTACAATCACATCAGAATGGTGGCAACGACATAAATGGATAAAAATCTACCCCCCGAAGGTTCGAGGGACCTAGAGTGAGATCCTGAAATCTCCGCTCTAGCAGCCAACTCAATGGCATCCCGTAGGGGAGATGAAGACGTGGGAACTGCTGGACACTTCGCCGTACCCTCTGAAACACGAAGGCCGCCCAGTCGACCTCCGCCCGATCGTCAATCGCCATCATGACCTTCCAAATCTCGCGCGAGAAAATCATATCATCAGGATTTTCTCCGACGATCATGCCACTGACGACCTCAAAAAGGACCTTGTACCGGGTTTGAAGATGATATGCTGAGGGAGTTGGAGAGAAATCGTACTCAGGAGACGCCCTCCACCTCATCCAAAACGTCCACTCCGGGGCTATCTCATCACTGTGATATCCCAAGACGGGAATAGGACCCCTTGGCAGGCCAAACTCCGACGCAAACGTGTCAGCCGTCCACCTTACTAATTGGTTTCTGAAGACTCCGACAATGGAATCTCCAACGGGTTCGCTAGATCGAATAAAATACAGAAGGTGTTCCCTCTGGAACGAATGAGGAGTGAGAGACATAAATCTACCCATTCCACTGGCATGGAGAGTGGACATGGTCATCTCTGCCACATGATACTCTGAATCATATTGTTCATATAACCCAGACTCACAAAGGATTCGATGTCGCGGAACGAAGAGTGTATGGGCTGGTGCTGGTTCCATATTTTCTTTGAAGAGGAATTTTTTTTTGAGAGAAGAGAAGGTAAAGATTGCAAGAAGGCATATCAATCTCTCTCCAGATTGTGCTATTTATATAGCTATTTTCGATTATTGCTGATCTCGGAATTTGAACGGTCTCTTAAAGAAGAAGTCAAATCGGAAATGATTCCGGTCATGCATGAAATGAATTGGAGGGAGGTGAATTTTATATATTGAAATATGGGGATGTTTTGAACTACGTGGTAGTTTCTGTTCAATCCCATTAAGTCTGGCTGCTAAATATTTCAATCAGACGCGGGAAATTGCATTTTATGAAGGGGCGCATTTAATGTGCTCAGACGGCGGCGACGAATCAGCTCATGCCACGTCACCTGCACTCGAGTGCTGAAGACATGCATACCCTCACGATCTGACTACCTACCCGAGCCGTTGATTGAAATTAAACGGAAGCAATACTCACCGTCAATTCCTTTCCCATATTCCGAAATCTCCTATACACTAGTTCTATTTCTAATCTTCTTAAATTTTCTGAAACCCTTCGCCTCTTCCCTCATCCTTACAAAATCTCTCAAAACCTCTCAGCCTCCTAAAATTCCCAACCATGGCTTCAAATCAAAATTCTCCAACCTCTCCAAACCAAGAGCCAAACCGTTCTCTGAACACAGAATCACCGCCATCAGAACACTCAGAAACACTCCGATTTCCACAACCCATATTTATATATCCATCCACTGCGAGTTCACCTCTGCATGTGCGACATGCACCCGGTTTTACTGGGATTGAGAAGAAGGAAGATATTGATGATTCCATTCCCTACGGCACATTAGTGACTATGGCCAAACAGAAGAAATTATCCAATCACTCAGCAGAGCAGAGACGAGTGGCACAGATCATGAAAGACAGAATCCTGTACATGCCCCTCACCAACAAGCACTTTCCCAAATGGATCCTTGATATTCTTGATTCCGAGTTACTGGTAAAGTACCTCTCTGCTGAACCTGATCAATTTCATCCGCATATGGTTTCTGAATTCTATGCTAGGGCTGTCATGAGTGATGATCAGAAGTCATTTAAAACCTGTGTGTATGGGAGCATTGTAGAAGTAAACGCTGAATTGTTGGCTAGAACTTTTGGACTGAGAAATTATGGAGCCAAGATTTCTCAATATAAGGTGAATGAGGTTGCTGCAATGGAAAAGTGTTGGAATCTTTGGAAAAAGTCAGGAGAGAAAGGGCAAGCAAGTACGTTTAAGGTTGCCACTCCAATCAACACTCTGTCAGAGGAGTACAAACTTCTTGCAGAGATAGTGATAAAGATGCTCCAGTGCGATGCTGGTTCTTACTCGGAGCTATCAGTTAAGAAATATGCCGTGATGATGGCATTGACAGACAACATTAAGGGAAATTGGGTTGAATTCATATTCGAGCGGTGGGCAGAGCATGCCAAGAAGAATGTACATATTGAGATAGATGGAACATTCTCTTCGAATGTGAACTTTGGGTTAAATATTAGTAAATTCTTGGAGATGTTGTTCACTAACACAGGAGTAGATCGTGGTGTAGCACCTCTTTCCACGGACAACATTCCAGTAACCAGAAAAGAGCCTAAGCTGGTCAATGCTAGAAACCCTCGAAAGCTGAAAGGGAAATCCAATGTGGACACGGATAAACCAACCTCTCCTGAGGAACCTGATGAAGCAAGTCTAGCAGTTCAGATTCTCCAATCCTCCATTCCAATGACAGAAGACGAAATAGCAGTGTTGAGAACAAATGCTGAAACAAAACACTGGTTTAAGAATCTTGAAGATATCGAGAAGTTAGGAAGTCTTCCTGTGGAGCAGCTTAATGAAATCATGTCTGAAAAAGAGGCCGAACAACTTCCTTTAGTTCTTGGGGCAATAGCCTTACCCATTCCGTCAAAGAAGAGGTCAAATATCACTTCCCCTGAGAAGCAAGCTAGGAAGAAGACAAGAAGGAAATTGGTCCTAGCATCTGATAAGGAGGAATCAGAGGTTCCTGAGAAGAAAAAGAAGTCTGCTGAAGATAGGGCAGAAAAGGAACGTTTGAAAGAAATCAAAGCTACTAAGAAAAAGAGAAAAGCTCAGCGAAAGGAGCTTGAGAAGAAACAGTTCAAGAAGTTAAGACAACAAATGATATTTGATGCTCGTGATCAGGAATTTGAGAAAGTAAAACGAGCTCATGAAGAACATGTGAGTAGAAAGAAATCTAGAGAATTGTCAGTAGATTCTGCTAAAGAAGTAAACGCTGCTGAAAAGCCAGCAGAAGCGGCTAGCAGAGCAGAAGCGGCTAGCAGAGCAGAAGCGGTTAGCAGAGCAGAAGCGGCTAGCAGATCAGAAGCAGCTAGCAGAGCAGATGAGGCTAGCAGAGCGATAGAGACTAGCAGATCCGAAAAGGCTAGTCGAGTAGATGAAATGTTAGCAGCACAAGTGGAACAATCAAAGGCCGCAGAGGATTCTCCATATGGAGATATCATCACAGAACTATCAGCAGATTTAACGTTGAAAGATGTAAATGAAAATCCTGCTGATGATCTTCATCGATTAGCAGAGGAGGCTGCGAAGAAAGGAAAGATGACAGCTCAATCAGACGAGGAACCCACTCTCAATCCTTCATCCGATAAGATAAGGATTGGAGGAGATCCTGCAAGTTTCATTCCATCATATGGCAAAACAGACGGAGCAGGATCGAGAGGAGCTCAAAGTGCTGACAAACAAGTGCAGAGCGCTCCAGCAGATCATCCTGGGGAAACACATTTGGATGATCCATTTGCTACAGCCCTCTCAGGTGATAATCCGTTAGAGGAGCAACCAAGTGCTGAGACACTCCAACAATCATCGCTCGTCGAAAAGAATGATTCTCTCCTCACTGAACCTGAATCATCCTGTATATCTGAATCTGATTCTGATGGAGAATCTGCGAAAATATACAATGCCAAATCCCTGAGGAAAGAATCTTCTGGATCAGATGCTCTTCTTCGAGTACCCCTCAATGGATTACCAGGCCTTCGCTATCGACTTAGACGAATTGGCCAATGGTGTGCAAAGGTCTATCCTGAAGAATTGCCCAATTCTGACCTAACACCTATGGCTGAGGAAATAGAATTGTTTGTACAATCCGAAACAGAAAGAGCCATTGTAGACTTATTCCACAGTGAGTTGGACGAATCAACTACAGAAGGACGCTTGTTAGCAGAAGAGTTTCGCCGATGGAAGAAGTGTGATTACATTATGCATCAACTCTGTTTTGAAGAAAAAGCACTGGTTTTTGCAGCCAAGGTGCACGGCCGCCTGTGCTAGATGGTGAATCACAAGTGATTGCACAAACACACAGACACATTAAAGGGGCCTCATCATAGTGGGAGGTTTTCTCGGCAACCTGAGCAGTATATGTTCGTAGGAGAGTCTTCTAAATTAATCCATGAAAACGGACTGAATGATACCAACCCATGGACATATGACGAAGCGATGAGTGACAAGGATGTTTATCAGTGGCAAAAAGCTATGGATTCTGCAATAGAATTGATTACAGCTATGGATGTGTACCAGAAATCCTTGCTGCCAGAAGGCTTTCGAGCCATAGGTAGTAAGTGGGTATACAAGAGAAAGAAGGATTCGAGTGGCAACATAATGGCATTTAAGGTCAGACTGGTGGCGAAAGGTCATAGTCAAAAGAAAGGTATTGACTACGATGAAACCTTCTCACCAGTTGCTATGTTGAAATCTATTCGGATACTTCTGTCTATAGCAGCACATATGGATTTTGAAATCTGGCAATGGATGTCAAAACCGCATTCTTGAACGGGTACCTTGAAGAAGGTCGTGACATCTACATGGAACAACCAGAAGGATATGTGCAAAAGGATCAAGAGAAGCTTGTCTGGAAGCCCAAGAAGTCCTTATATGGACTTAAGCAAGCTTCAAGGTCATGGAACAAATGTTTCGATGATGTGATCAAATCCTATGGATTTGTACAATATGAAAATAAAAGTTGTGTGTACCGTTTATGTGTCAGTGGGAGTGTGGTTTTTCTTGCACTTTATGTAGATGACATTCTCCTATTTGGAAACAATGTGGAGGTGTTATCAGGCATAAAAGGTTGGTTATCCGAGCAGTTTCAGATGAAAGATCTGGGTAATGCTGGTTACATCCTTGGGATCAAAGTCCTACGCAATTGTAGGAAAAGGATGTTGAGCTTATCCCAGTGTGCTTACATTGATACTGTGTTGGCTCGTTTTAGTATGGAAAATTCCAAGAGAAGCCTTTTGCCTTATCGTCATGGAGTACGTCTTTCGATGTCACAGTGTCCTGTGACAGAGAAAGAGAAGAATGAAATGTCTTTAGTACCATATGCTTCGGCAGTGGGAAGTCTCATGTATGCTATGCTTTGCATGAGGCTAGATATCTGCTATGATGTTGGTATGGCAGCAAGATAATAATCCAATCCCGGGCAGGCGCATTGCAATGCGGTGAAACACATTCTCAAATATCTGAGGAAAACACGAGACTTATGTCTTGTATATCAGTGTGAGAACTTGTGTCCTATTGGGTACACGAATTCGGATTTCCAGGCGGATCAAGATGAGAAGAGATCGACCTCTGGATATGTGTTTACCTTGGGAGGAGGAGCTGTATCTTGGAGAAGTGCGAAGCAGAAGTGCAACGCAGACTCCACCATGGAAGCTAAATTTGTAGCAGCTTCAGAGGCATCAAAAGAAGCTGTGTGGTTCCGGAATTTCCTACTGGAGTTGGATATTGTTCTGAGCTTGCCTAAGACAATCACAGTATACTGTGATAATGCTGGTGCAGTAGTAAACTCAAAGGAACCCAGAACTCACAAGGCCTCAAAACACATTGAGAGAAAATACCACATCATACGAGAGATCGTGGCAAGAGGCGATGTGCTAGTCCAAAAGATAGATACGAAAGAGAATGTAGCTGATCCATTTACAAAGGGCTTGCTTTAGAAGATTTATGAGGAACACCTTCATGCTCTTAGACTGAAGATCTGAGGCTGGACATCTTATTTCTCTTTGTAATAACTAGATTGAATAGACACATTTAATACTCTGTAAAAGTAATGGTATTATGCTTTTGAGTATAAGTGGGAGATTGTTGGGATTGTATACTGAAAGCATAAATGATTAAGTGTTTTGTATACTGGCCTTCATTTATGTGTTGCATCAACAATTCTCGCTATCTGATAAATATGAACATACGACGAACTATAATATCCCTTTATCTCGTAGATAGGGATGATCATATGGTGTGTAGGAGATCACATAGAATCATATGGCTCGTTTGATCTAGCGAGATATAAAAAGTATCACAGCTGAAACAGTCCCTAGATAGGCTATTAGTTTAAGCTGCGGCACATCGGTTCATAAGTGGGCTTATCCTGGCTACTTGATGTGTCGGTACATATTTGTGTATTGATGGGATCAACAGTGGGATGTGCCATTCTCATTGACATATGAATGAGCCAGATCCCTAACATAATTCCTATTATCTTAAACCTTACTGAAGGATAAGGGGCACACACGGATTGACCACAGTTTAATCTGCTATGGTGGCGAGTCTTACATGTACTCTAATATCTGTATTTTGGGTGTGGGCAATTTTTGTGGTGTCTGCTTAGGATTGATGTATAGGTAAGCATATCCGTTTTGGGATGGTGACATTCCCTGATGAGCTCACGAGGTTCTTTATGCTAAGTCCTGCAGGCTGAATGATTTTTTCAAGCATAAGAGAAAAGAAGTGAGTGGTATTAATCAGGAAATAAGACATTAATTGATTGTGGTTGATTGTCATAAGCAAAATTAATTAATGAATGTCTAAAACCTAAAATATGTGGATCATGTTAGTTTAATGCAACCCGTTCCTAATAACATGGTAAAAAAGCGGTGAGTCAGCATTGTTACCGTGGTGAAGGTTAAAACAATGTTTTATTAATTAATTATGTTCTGGGTTGAACAAGGAAGGATTAATTAATAAAGAGGGCGCACTTTATTATCTGCATTTGATCCCTGGTCTGGCCTACAAACTGCTCAAGCCCATTAGGGTTGGGGTTTCTCAAAACCCTAACACTATATAAAGGATTTCTCTCTTAGATCAGATGCAACCACCACAGTATACAATTTAATATTCAAATCAGAATATTGAGTTAGGTTGAAAGAGAGATCGGCGGCGGTTAGGAGGAGGTTTTCTCTAATCAAATCCTCCGGCTTCCTGATTCAACTTGGTAGATAATCCTCACCAAATTTCCAAGGAGCAAGGGAACAGATCAGAGATCAAATCTGTAGGAACACAATCTATAAAGGGTTCCATTTCGCTTCAGATTTAACTTCATCGTTCATCCTCCGATCTAGATCTGTAGATAAATCGATTGAAGATCAGGTATTCTCTTGAATCCACCCTATGCAATTAATTATTGTAGAAGCATGAATAAGGTGGCATGGTTTATTTAATTGAATTTGTTTTTGATATCCTAAGAACGGTCCTGCGAATTCAATAACAACACATGATGTTAGTCATAGACTCGAATCCTACATCATCTTCACTAGTCTCTTTTATGATTTTCACCGTTTGATACTCTCTTTTGTTTCCCGACCATTGGTAATCATCTTCCCATATCTTTTCATACACGCTTTGGGGTGTCCTTCAAGGCTTTTGTCTCTCTAGCATTTTGGCTTTCTTTTCCTCCATTTGCGTTTTAAATTATCCAATCTCTCCTTGGCGTCTCCTCTTTGATTCTCCACTTTATCTTCCGAACAACAACCTTTCAAACAAATTTCACACAAACAACAACTTAAACAAATCAAACAAACAAAACAAATTGGAACAAAAAGAAAATCTAATAATCAACTATCACTAATCAAATTAACAAACACCTATCATACAAGCTTCACACTACTAAATGAAGTCACCGGCAACGGCGCCAAAACTTGAAGTGCAATAAAAACTCAATAGAATTCATAATGCAATCAAAGAATAAAATATCAATCCAGGTACTTCTTCCTTTCGCCCACTGGTGTATCGGGATACTACGACAAAGTCTAATAACTAGGAAATACACAATCATAGAGTTTTTTCTATCAAACTAGGCATTCAATTAAAACTAAAATAACAACAATTTCAAAGGAATAAACCAAACCAACATTCATCATATCGCATTCTCAATACAATCAATCAATTTCCTCAACACTTTGGTGGAACAAGACAAACAAACACTCAAATGAGATAGAAAGGATGTTGAAATGAACATAGATACAATCTAATTAGGTTAGACATCAATGCAAACACATTTTAATCCCTAGAAGGATGATCAATTCACTTAAATCTAGTCAATCCCCTTTGTACCAGCGAATTGACCGTGGATGAAATTAGAAATCTCAAACAGTTACGTTATCGATCCCTAACTCACTCCAAAAAGCTCGTGAATTATATCCCTATGCACTTCCTCGATACATGGATTGGATCGATATACTTATGAAAACATGCTATTCGTGACACATCTATCTGCGTATTGGCAGCAATTATTGTGTCAATTATCAACGAGATTGGCTCTTACCTACATCAAGTTGAATGGAAACAAGCTCTAACATGCTTCAATCACAAAGAGGGAGGTAAACAAACAATTATCCAACCTAATCTTCATACATCCTTGTTCAAATCAACATCCAAACGGAATTAGAACAACATACCTCTCAATTGTATAAATACAAAGTAAAATTGAAAGAGATCCATTACAATTGATAAGTAGTAAATGATTTCTTCCCCAAGTGTATTTGCTTGATTTTGATCTACCCCTCTAGTCTTTAGTCCTTCACCAAGGTGTGGTAGATTTGCTCTTGGATACCTTGAATTAAGGTTGGAGTAGGATGGGGTATGGAATTGCAGAGATAAAAAATGTAGATTTCGCCTCAAAGTGTCAAAACTCTCAAAAGTCCATAAAAAATGCGAGTTTTCCCCTTTTTATAATGAGTTGGCAGAGCCTCAGATCGCCCCGTCTGAGATCGAATCGCCCGTGATGGTTTGAAACTAAAAAACTGCCAAGTCAGCTAGTTTTAGATCACTCGGACTGGATCAGGATCGACCGAGATATCCCTCTGAATAGACCAGATCGGTTGAGCTTGTGCAGGATCGGTCAAGAATCTCCACAGAACTGCCAGATCGATCAATCCTGCACAAGATCGGTCGAGCATCCTTTTTAAAATGCCCAGATCGGTCTGACTGATTTTGGATCGGTCTGTCTGGCTCTGGAAAACAACACCTGCTGCTCCCCTGCTCATCCCGGTCAATCCTCACAACACTTGCAACTCGGATCGGTCAATTTTCCACCGAAACTTAGCCAAAAATGATGAATTATGCTCCAAACCTATCCTATACAATCCAAATCACACAAAACACAAAAACACAATGAAAACAACCGAAACAAATATGATATGAGAGTAAAATGAATGAACACATGCATGCACAAACATCGAAATATATGACATTTTATGCACATATCAATGGATTTACATGTGGTAGGGTCCTCTGTCATTGGTTGTCCAACTGGTCTCTCTAAGTGAAAGAGCTTATTTGGTCTACTTTCATTCTGGAAGTCCCTTTTCACAAAATTGTTGGAATTGTATACATAAAAGCATTATGATAAATATATTGGGAAACATTATGTTTGATATACTGGTAATCATTAATGACTTGGAATAAACAACTCCAGTCTGAATTAACAATCATATGATGGAACAAACAAATCCAATTATCTCGTCGATAGGGAGATCATACGGTGTGTAAGAGATCACGAAAGATCGTATAGATCATTCGACCTAGCGAGATATAAAAAATTATCACAACTGATACAGTTTCTAGTTTAGCTGTCGATTTAGGCTGCAGCACACAAGTCCAAAAGTGGTTTATCTTGACTACTTCGTGTGACCGGTATATCTCAATGTATTGATATGATCAATAGTGAGATGAACCATTCTACTTTACATATGAATGTGTGAATATCTTGGTAACTTTGTCGGATCTAAAGTTTATTGAAAGTTGAGGGGCACATATGGACTGACTGTCACTTTGACTTGCTATGGTGGAGAGTCTTTCATGTACTCATATATCTGCATCTTGGGTGATGGCAGTTTGGGTGGGGTTTCCTCAGGCTGGATTTAGATAACCATATCCGTTTCAGGATGGTGATATTCCCTGGGAAGCTCACGAGGTTCGCTATGTTATGTCCTGCAGGCTGAATCATTAATACAAGCATAAGCGATAAGCGTTGAGTGGTACTACTCTGGAATAATAAGAGATTAATTAATTGCAGCTAACTGTCATATTCTGAATTAATTAATGAATGTCTTAAACCTTAAATATGGGGATTAACCAAGTCAATGCAACCCTGATAAGCTCATAAATATACTCACTTATCTATATTTTTCTCCATTGTTTCAAGTTTTTTATTGTATGTTTTTAGTTATTATTGTGTATGAGTCTATTTTGGAGGGTGTTATGCCTTTGATGGGTGATTTTTGCAGGTTTTAGGCTGAATTCATTAGAAATACGTACCGAAAGCAGATGATGTTCAAAGGAACACTCACGAATTATTCCACACATGGAATCCAAGCTATTGGACCATAAAAAGAGAAATATTTCTGAATTAGCTTTCCAACGCAACTGGAATCGGGTCAATTGGAGTTTGGGAGCAAAAGTTATGGCCAAAACCGCGAGACTGCGCAGAAGGGGATTGACACGTGCATTCCTGTCGATCGAAATCCTCTTTGTCGATCGAAACAGAGGTCAAGGTTGCAGAATTGACACAAATTCAGCCCTGGATTTTGAATGGAAGGTTGTGTCGATCGACAGATGTGCGAGAAGGCTATTTTTGGCCTATTTTGGCAGTTTTTGCTATTTTAATCCAATACCTGATTAGATCTTTCTTCGCCCTCTATAAATTAGAATTGTGAGGCACTAATTTCAGATTACTTTTATGCATTATTACACTTATAATAATTGAGCTTTGGAGTTTTTACAAGATATTCAAGGTTCCTCTTTACTTCTAAGTCAATTAATTTAATGTTTTCTTTCATTCTAGTCATGATTTGTTGCTATAACCCTAAACAGGTTCTAGGGTTATGATTTCTTTTCTGATGCATGTTGATTGATATGAACTCTTTGGCATGGTTTAATTCTTTGATTTAATTTAGTAATCTAGATCAAAATAAGGACCGAGAGGTGAATTGAGATATAGGTTTAAAGTTAATTAATCGAAGGACCGAGAGGTAAAGATTGTTAATAGGAAGAGAGAATTAAATATGTTTGTTTTCTGTCTCAAAAGGAAGAAACCTACATAGAAATAATTAGATAATTATGAGCTTTATTAATTTGGTGTTCTTGACACCGAGAGGAGATAGTCACTAATTAATAATCTATGATTTAATTTCCTGACCAAGGAATTTAATCCACAAAAATCTATGTTTTCCCTTTGCTGAGTTGGCTGATATTTACATGTTGATGATTAGAATATCTGCCCTAGGATCTGTGCTTTTCTTTATTGTTTTCAAAACTCTTTACTTTTTTGCAATTGTTATTTTTAAATCCACAATAAAAAATTCTTCTAAAAATTGGTTCACTCTAACAAAGAATTGATAAACAGTGTCCAGTACATGAGATGACTTCGTTGCACTATCCTTGTGGGTTCGACATTCCTTTAGGTCTATAAATTTATTTGCTGCTGTATTTTAAAGTTGATCAAATTGGCGCCGTTGCCGGGGATAGTCAAATTTTATCTTGTTATTGGATTGTTTTGATATTTTCTGGATTGAGTTTTTAATTTCTGTTCGCGTGCGTGTGTGTGCAATTTTTGCTTCTGTTTCGATCGACAGTCACCCTGTTGATCGACACAGAGACTGATTCCCAGTTTTTTTTCTTCTCTTCAGGTGCATGAACACAAGAGCTCGGGGGAAGAATTTTGAAGCCTTTAACCCAAAAATTGAAGCCACTTGTATGAGAAACAAAAGCAAAGGAAAGAACAAGGAGACAGCCAGAGATGGAGCACCCACCTGAAGCACAACTTCAAAACATTACTCCCGAAGAGCAAAGACAGTTCATGAATGAGGTCCGACACCTCAGGGAGCAACTTTAAGTAGCACAATCAGTTCAAGCAGAGCAGGCTGCCAGACTGGCAGCCCTGGCCAATGAGCAGAACCATGAAAGGCAGATTGTGGTGCCCCAAAGATCCATACTAGATCGTTTCCTTCCACAGTGAGAGGAGCCAGGATTCCAGGTTGGCATTGATGCCAACAACTTTGAGCTGAAGACAGGCCTGATTCAGATGGTCCAGCAGAACTAGTATGCAGGGAAGGCCATTGAAGACCCGTACAGCCACCTCAGTCAGTTCATCGAGGTGTGCGACACGATCAAGTAGAACGGAGTGCCTCGAGACACCATCCGGATGCGTTTGTTTTCTTTTTCTCTCACGGATGAGGCCCGGATTTGGTTTGCTGGATTGGACAAGAGCATAATTGCCACATGGGCACAACTTCAGGCAGAGTTCCTCACCAACTTCTTCCCGCCCAGTGTCATCATGAAGAGGAAGTCCGGCATCACTCACTTCAGCCAGAAGTATGATGAGACCCTATATGTAGCTTGAAAGAGATACAAAGAGTTGTTGAGGATGTGCCCCGGCCATGGAATTGATCTTGAGATGCAGGTATGCCATTTTTATGAAGGATTAACCCCTCACTTAAAAGAATTGGTTGATGCTTCAGCTGGAGGACTGCTCATGAAGAAAAGTGGAGAAAAGGGAATGCAACTTCTTGCGGACATGGCCCTCAACAGTCATCAATGGCCTACTGAAAGGCAGAAAGCAGTCAAAGCAGTGACCACTACTCCGGAAATCGATGTGGTGGTAGAAGTAAAGAAGCTCAGAGAGGAGTTCAAACAGTTGGAGGCTGGTAGAGCTTTGGTAGCAGTTATGTTAGATCCAAATATGGCCATCGTTCCTGTTGAGGCCAACTACATCTACCGAGGAGATAGTTCGAGCTCCTCCAATACCGCTGAAGTAAACTATGTCAATGGAGGTTACAACAACAACTACCGAGCCAACAATCAAGGGTACAATTACAGTGCTAAGAACCATCCTGACTTTTCTTATTCTAACCCTTATGCAGCTGAGAATCCTACACCAGGATTCAGTGTTGGAGCCGAGGGAGAGATTGTAGAGAAGAACAGGTCCGTGCTGGAGGAGACACTTGACAAGTTCATCAAAAGCTCCGACAATCGGTTTGGCAAGGTGGAAACTAAGGTGAAGAACATGTCCACTCACATGCAGCATATGACGAAGCACCTTCAGATGCTCGATACACAATTCAGTTAGATCTCTACTACCTTGAGCAATCAACACAAGCACGACCAGCTCCCCAGCACCACAGAAGTCAATCCTGAGAAGGCCAAATAGGTTAATGACATTGCTTTGAGGTCTGGAACGAGCTACAAAGGTCCGAAAATGTCCCAAAGCAAGTTTAGGAGAGAGAACGAGAAGGAGGCCGCAGATCCGTCCTCTATCGATCGAGACAGAGAACAAGAGAAGGAGATCGACACAAATGAGGATTTAATTGACAGGACTGCAACGGGTGTGTCGAATGACACACCCCCTGTCGATCGACAGGCAGGTCAGACAGACACAAATTCTTCCCAGCCGTCACAGCTACCTCCTTAGCACAATTCCTCCAGTTCCAAAGCTGCCAGACCACCTCCGATGAGTGAGAAGAAACATTTTGTGGAGAATTCAACAGTCAAGCTTCATGGGCAGTGCAACATGGTCATTCAGAAGAAACTTCCAATCAAGAGAAGTGATCCAGGGTGCTTCACAATTCAAGTCGAGATCGGGGGGATTTCATTCGAGAAGTTGTTGTGCGACACTGGTGCCAGCATCAACCTGATGCCCTTATCTATCTTCCAGCGCCTCAAGATTGGAGAGTTGAGGCCGACTACAATCACATGCAAATGGCAGACCGATCTGTATCTCGCCCCAAAGGTATAATTGAGGATGTTCTTATTCATGTGGGTCATCTATTTTTTCCTGCAGATTTTGTAGTCTTGGGTATGAAAGAAGATGGAAGAACACCTTTGATCTTGGGAAAAGAGTTCTTGGACACTAGTGCTGCTTTGATTGATTGTCGTGGTGGTGAGATCACGCTCCGAGCAAATGAGGAAAGGATAACATTCAAGCTCGACACAAGCCGGCAACAATCTGAATGCTACAAAATAACCTCCATTGAAGATGAAGAGGAAGAGACTGAAGAAGAGGAAGATCAAGCAACTCAAGAATGGGAGCCAGGGAATGAGTTGGCAAAATTGTCAATTACACCATCTCTTCTCGAGCTCACTTTTGTCATTCAAGATCGCTTGGTCTACATGGTGGATGCCCGAGGAAGGCGAGTGCATTCTAGCTCGCCCTGGTTCTGAAAAAGAGGTATCGTCGAGCTGCGATGTCAACTAAAGCACTTGTTGGGAGGTAACCCAACAGTTATTTGTTTTTATTTCAATTCATTTCAATTTTCGTTCTTAGTTTTCGTAATTGTTTATTTTCACTTTTCTGCCTTTACTTTATTTTGGTTTTGATGTTTAAATCTTGAAAAAAAAAATTTGGAGGAATTGCCTCTGTTTCGATCGACAGACCGGATGTCGATCGACACAGAGGCATGGCACACGGAGAACACTTCAATCGACAGAAGCAGGAGTCGATAGAAGGCTCTATGTCGATTGACACAGAGTGCCAGCATCACCAAATCTTTGTCGCGCAACGCTGAGTTCCTCGGGTGGATAAAAATGTCGATGTCTGAGATCGACAGTTCGGTACAGTTCTGTTTCTTGTCTGATTTTCAAACTTTTTCTTACTCTCCGAGTTCAAAATAAGTTTGGGGGGATTTGGACAAGTAATTCAAACTTTCTATCCTTTACTTGCTTAATTTTTTATTGCATTTATTTGAATTGGTGTGTTTAAATTTTTGCCTAATAAAAAAATATAGATATTATGTGAGGAAATTTTTAATTAATTGAACCCTCTAGCATTATATGCAATGTTTGGAATCGATCTTTGATTAGTTGAGATGATTTCGATTGTGGTTGATTTGCCTATGAATGTAGAATACCACATGATAGGGTCTGATTGAAACTTACACTTGCATGATGTTTGAGTGGATTGAAATTGACTAAGGAAGAAAATTTGAACCTAAGTGAGTTTTTTATCCTTTATTTGTTCATGAGAGATTCGCATGTATATTTTCGTTTCTCTAGAACTTGCTTTTGTTCTGTTTCGAGACTGTATAGTGTGCACAAGGATAGAAAATGATCTTAGGCCATCTTTGTTAGCCCAATCCTAAACACTGTCCTTTTACATATCAAATTATCCCTAGTCAGCCCCATTGTGCCTAACTCCATTTCTTTGTCCTGTCTATGAGATTTTCATGGAGTTATAATGGCTTTTGTCTTGTCTATGAGATTTAAGGAGGACAAGGGTGGTAAGATATGTGATTTGGAAAAGAAATTTGTAAATAGTGGTATGCAAGATGTGTGAATAATTAGCTCAAAAGATATTAGAATTATCAAACACTCCCTATACAAAATGTTCATAAGAGCATAAGAGATTCAAAAGAGGGCTAGAAAAAGAAAAAATAAGAAAAAAAATGAAAGAAAAAAAAAGAGAGAGAAAGGTTGTGTTGTGATTGAAATTGTAATATTTGAGGAGAAAAATAGAAAATAATTAGATGGTGATTTTGAATTTGTTGAGAGTCATGAACTCAATATTTTCTTTTTAGTCACTTGGCCATATTTCCCTACCCTTCACAAAAAGCCTTCATTACAACCCAATCAAAGTCCTTTTTTATTCTTGATCTGTGTGCACAAATAAGCAGTGGAGATTTTAGAACTCTTGCAAGCCTATGGTATAAATTTCATCATACATGTCATGAGTGCTTTCATTTGAAGCCCAAACACTTGTGTGATGAGCGATACACTTTTCTGTGAGTCTTCCGAAGTTGATGAATATCTTATCTCTTTCAATTGCTTGTGTGGTGTGGATTAATGAACCTTGATTGTGATGAATCTTGTGAGTCATTGCACTTTCAACTGCTTGAGATTTCTTTTCTTTCATTTTTTTTGATTGAGGACAATCAAATATTCAAGTTTAGGGGGTTTGATAAGCTCATAATTATACTCATTTATCTATATTTTTCTCCATTGTTTCAAGTGCTTTATTGTATGATTTTAGTTATTATTGTGCATGAGTCTATTTTGGAGGGTGTTATTCATTTGAAGGGTGATTTTTGCAAGTTTTAGGCCAAATTCATTGGAAATTCGTATCGAAAGCAGATGATGTTCAAAGGAACAGTCACTTATTCTTTCACACGTTGAATCCGAGCTAATGGAGCATGGTACGAGAAATATTTTTGAATTAGCTTTCCAACGCAACTGGAATCGGGTCAATCGGAGTTCTGGAGCAAAAGTTATGGCCAAAATCGTGAGACTGCACAGAAGGGGATTGACACGTACATTCCTGTCGATCGAAATCCTCTCTAACGATCGAAACAGAGGTCAAAGTTGTAGAATCCACACAAATTCAGCCTCGGATTTCGATTGGAAGGTTGTGTCGATTGACAGGCAGCCTGTCGATCGATACAGATATCCAAGAAGGCTATTTTTTTGCCTGTTTTGGCAGTTTTTGCTATTTTAATCCAATACCTAATTAGGTCTTTCTTCCCCCTCTATAAATTAGAACTTTGAGGCACAAATTTCAGACTTCTTTTATGCATCATTACACTTAGAATAATTGAGCTTTAGAATTTTTACAAGACATTCAAGGTTCCTCTTTATTTCTAAGTCAATTAATTTAATGTTTTCTTTCATTCTGGTCATGATTTGTGGCTAGAACCCTAAACAGGTTCTTGGGTTATGATTTCTTTTCTGATGCATGTTAATTGATATCAACTCTTTGGCATGGTTTAATTCTTTTATTTAATTTAATAATCTAGATCAAAAAAAGGACCGAGAGGTGAATTGAGATTTAGGTTTAAAGTTAATTAATTGAAGGACCGAGAGGTGAAGATTGTTAATAGGAAGAGAGAATTAAATGTGTTTGTTTTCTGTCTCAAAAGGAAGAAACCTACATAGGAATAATTAGATAATTTGATTAATTTGGTATTCTTGAGACCGAGAGGAGATAGTCACTAATCAATAATCTAGGATTTAATTGTCTGACCAAGGAATTTAATCCACAAAAATCTATGTTTTCCCTTTGTTGAGTTGATTGATATTTACATGTTGATGATTAGAATATCCGCCCTAGGATCTTTGCTTTTCTTTATTGTTTTCAAAACTCTTTACTTTTTTGCAATTTTTATTTTTAAATCCACAAACAAAAACTCTTCTAAAAATTAGTGCACTCAAACGAAGAATCGATAAACTGTGTCTAGTACGTGAGATGACTTTGTTGCACTATCCTTGTGGGTTCGACATTCCTTTGGGTCTATAAATTTATTTGCTGCTGTATTTTACAGTTGATCAAACCCGTTCCTAATAACGTGGTAATAAAGGGGTAGGTCAGCATTAATTCTCTGGTGGCATGAAATATTGTTTATTAATTAATTATTTTCTGGGTTGAACATGAAATTAATTAATAGGAGGTCCACTTTATTATTTGCATTTCATCCTTGGTCTGGCCCAATAGTGCTCATAGCCAATTAGGGTTTATTAAACCCTAATTGCCCATTCTCCGGATCTATATAAATAGATCAATTCTCTCACTTCCCACATATGTTTTGAAGTTTGAAATCAGAAACCCTAGAGAGAGTGAGAAAGTGGGCGACTATTTCAATCCGGTAGCAAATCCGCACCGGATTTCCGGAACGAGCAAGGGAACAGATCAGAAGATAAGATCTGTAGGAACACCATCAACGATCTATCGTCGTTTCTCAATCTACAAGAGTTGAGGTATTGATATGTGCGTAATTTGTACTATTTTTGGAAAATGAATTGAATGATTTGATGAGGATTAGGTGCACAAATCACACACATATCTATTCTTTTCATTGATATTCCTTCACTTGGTGTTCTAGAGTTGTTTTGAGTGTGCAAGACATAAAACGTGCTAGAAACTCAAGTTTTGGAGCAAAATTGTAGCTAAGGGCAAAGTGAATCCCGTTCGGGACACACACGTCCCGTTCGGGACTGAAAAAGGGGCAAAAAGCCAAAAATTTGAGGCCCATCCCGTTCGGGACAGGCTGGTCCCGCTCGGGACCCAAGCTCGGGATGCTCCATTGCGTTCGGAACTCAAAAATTTGCCTTGAATTTGAGGAAAAAATGGGAAGGCCGAAGCCTGTCCCGTTCGGGACCTGTCGGCTTTCTTGGCCGAGATTTTTGTTCCATTCCGCTCGGGATGGAAATTTGCAAACGATGATCCCGTTCGGGATCGAAAGGCTGGGGCTGCGGATTTCTCAACTATAAAAGGCCAAGGGATGTTACAAATTAAGGGTTCGAATTTCAAGTCTCAAGGCTGGAAATCGAAGGTGGAAGAAAGTCTTGGAAGCTGGAATTGAAGACTCATCTTAAAAACACTATGCTTTCTTGTTCTCTTCCTCTTCTTTGATTCAAATTGGGATTTTGATGTTTTTCATTGTATTCATGAGTAGCTAAACTCATCGTTGAGGATTTGGATGTGATTGGGATTGATTTGAATATTGTTTGGATTTGAGCAATTGATGTTTTCAAGGGTTTGATTATTATTGTGGATTTAAATTTGTATTCCTTTCATGCTTGATCACCATGTGTTGGAAAGTATGCCTCAATGAACTAACATTACAGGTTTGATAATTAGAGAGGATTGCAATAATAATTAGGTGTTGTTTCACTTAGAAGATAGGTGAATTGGCATCTAGGTTATTAAATTCTTGGGCTACTGGGAGTTAATCGAGATTAACATACCTAGACTTAGGTTGAGATTGAGATTAATCTACGGTTGTTGCACCGGTACTAAGGGTAATTACTAGAGTTATGTGAATTGACCCAAATCATCTTATTGAAATTGTTTCGTAAAGTTAGCAAATCCAAGCATATTCATAATCTACCCCAATCCATCCTATGTTCCTCAACTATTCTCTCTTTGGTAATCTTAAGGCAGTTGTTTGGTATTTTATTTAATTGTTACATTAATCTTTAGAATTTTAGGTTGTTTAGAATTGATCATTCAAAGTTATTTTATCGCGTTTAGATATTAAGTTCCATAATCAATCCCTTTTACTTAAACAACGGGCGAATTGAGTCTTCGTGTTCGATAATTTTTACTTGATAAAAATACTGCATCAAGTTTTAGCGCCGTTGCCGGGGACTCAAGTTGTAGGTAGTTGTTTGATATTAGGGGATTTTCGAGCTTGGTAGTCTAGATTTATTATATAGTTACTTAATTCTAGTTCTTGTTGGTGCAGGTGGTGCATGATTACAAGGGCTAAGGCAAAGAAAATACAAGAACAGGCAGCACAGGTAGTAGTGAAAGAAGACATGGCTGAGGAAGATCAAAGGAATGATAGACAGCTGATCGAGAATCTGCAAAGGCAGCTAGAAGAAGTCCGAGCCCAAGTTAACAATAACGCGGGGGAACGAGAGCGTAGAGAAGAAAGGAGAAATCCTCTTCAAAATCTGTTCCGACCTTCGAGGGGAGAATCTACTGATGGATTCAATTTGCGGACTGACGCTACTCATTTCGAGATCACACCCCAGCTTGCTCAGATGGTACAGAAGAATCAATTCGGAGGGAAACCTAATGAAGATCCGAACAGTCATATCACGCAGTTCCTGGAGGTGGCAGACATGATAAAGATCAATCAAGTCCCCCAGGAGCAAATCAGGATGTACCTATTTTCCTTCTCCTTGAAGGACGAAGCTAAGTCTTAATGAGATAAGAACATGGGCAGATCTGAAGGAGAAGTTTTTGCTGAAGTATTTCCCACCAGGGCTGACATTGAAAAGTAAGGCAGAAACTCAGGCATTCAACCAGCAAGATGATGAGCCGTTGTACGAGGCATGGGACAGGTTTCGAGAGATGTTGAGAAAATGTCCAAAACATGGGATGTCTGATGCAGAAATCATTTGCCTCTTTTATGCTGGAGTAGATAATGACACACAACTCCGACTGGATAATATTGGTGGAGGAGACTTCCTTGATCTAGAGGAAGATAAGGCCATGAGGGCGATTGAAAAGCTGGCCAAAGTTGTGAAGAGTGTCGCTGCTACAAAAGATCAGGAAGAGATGAAGGAAAAAATGGATTCTTTGGAAACAAAGATGGATCTTCTTCTTCTGGATAGAGCTCAACAGCAACAACAGCAAATGGGGAGTTCCTCAAAGGGAGGAACTCAGATTCCAAATCAGTGCAGCGAGATGGCTTCTTTGGAAACAAAGATGGATCTTCTTCTTTTGGACAGAACCCAACAGCAACAACAGCACATGGGGAGTTCCTCAAGGGGAGAAACTCACATCCCGAATCAATACAACGAGATGGGATAATTAGAAGCCCAGTCAGTTGATGATGTGAACTACATTGGCAGAGGAAATTATGGGAACTACCGAAGGCCATACTATCAGAATGATAACCCTCCATATCATCCCAATAACCGATTCCACCCAAATCTATCTTATGGGAATCTGAATAATGCTATGAATCCACCTCCTGGATTTGAGCAGTGAGGAGAAGGATCGAATCAAGGGATTGGGGGTGATAATCTGAGGAGGCAAATTGGGCAAAAGGACAGAAGAGGACAAAGTTTGAGAGAAGAGGAACTTGAGAAGAGATTTGATAAATACGACAGTATGATGACAGAAATGCAGAATCAGATCTCTATGATTGCTAAGCATGTGAGCGGGAGTCATAAGCAGGGGCAGTTTCCCAGCGATACTAAAGCCAACCCGAAGAAGAATTGCAGTGCTATGACCACAAGAAGTGGTAGGTCATATGACGAGCCCAGTAACCCCACAGCGGGTAAAGACAAACAAGGGCACCAGGATAAAATTTCAGAAGAGGAGGAGACTGAAACAGAAGTGACTCCCCAGCTAGTCAAAACACAAAAGGGGAGCACATCTGAGGAAATTTCCAAGGGAAGAAACATACCCTTTCCTCAAAGACTTGCGAAGAATAAGTTGAGCAAGCAATGTGCAAGGTTTCTAGACCATTTGAAAAATGTGCAGATTAACTTGCCACTGTTGGAGGTTTTGCAAGATATTCCTGGTTATGCCAAGTTTCTGAAGGAATCGGTGACACAAAGAAGGAGATTTGGAGAGTTCGAGACAGTAAACTTGTTCTAAGAGTGCGGTGCACTGATCCAGAAAAAGATGCCTATCAAGAGGCAAGATCCGGGGAGTTTCACCATGTCCTGTGTCATTGGTGGGTTGGAGTTTGGCCATGCACTGTGTGATTCGGGTGCGAGCATTAATCTGATGCCGCTATCTATCTTCAATAGACTGCAAATTGGGGAGATGAAACCTACCACCATTACTCTCCAAATGGCAGATCGCCCTCTATCGCAGCCGAAAGGAATTGTAGAAGATGTTCTGGTCCGAGTCAAGGACTTTATATTCCCAGCGGACTTTGTACTTCTGGATATGGAGGAAGACAAGAATGTGCCGTTAATTCTAGGGAGACCATTCCTGCGCACTGGAGGAGCCTTGATTGATGTGAGGAAAGGAGAGCTGACTCTCCGTTTCAACGACCAGAAGATTACATTCTCCATCTCAGATGCGATGAAGAAGCACGAGGATAGGTATGATGAGTGCAAAAATATTGAGGTAATATCTTTCCCTTTGTCTTTTGGTCATAAGAAGAAAGATGCTCTGGAGGAGGTTATTCATGACTCTCTGCACTCTAACCTTGATTTTGATGAGCTTTATGAGATTTGTGATGAGTTTCTAGAGATGGTGAAAGCGTTGGAAGATGCACCAGAGGTCAAACCAAAGCAGGATGTGAAGTTTCTGGAATTGAGGACTAAGGAGGTGGAGCTAGAGGCGAGATTGAAGAAGGAACAGAGCAAGAACGAAGCCCTAGTGGTGGAGTTGAAGGAATTGCCAGATAGCCTCCGATACATCTTCCTTGGGGAGAAGGATACATATCCAGTCATTATTAACTCTGCATTGTCTGACTTGGAGATTGAAAAACTGAAGAGGGTCCTGAGGATGCACAAGTCAGCTATAGGGTGGCAGATTTCCGACATAAGGGGATCAGCCCGTCTATTGTGATGCATAAAATTATTCTGGAAGAAAGGAGCAAGCCAAAAAGACAACCTCAAAGGAGACTGAATCCGAAGATGCAAGAGGTGGTGAAAAAGGAGGTGATGAAGCTGCTGGACAATAATATCATCTATGCTCCGAGTGATAGTGAGTGGCTCAGCCTGACTCACATGGTTCCGAAGAAAGGGGGATTCGAGAAGGTTATCAAGCCTGGAGGAGAAGAAGTGATTGAGAGACCAACTACTGGATGGCGTTTCTGCATTGATTACAGGGCTTTATATCATTCTACTCTTAAAGATCATTTTCCGTTACCCTTTATTGATCAAATGCTTGACCGTCTTGCAGGAAAGTCTCATTATTGCTTCTTGGATGGATACTCTGGATACAATCAGAATGTGGTGGCACCTGAAGACCAGCACAAGACAGCCTTCACTTGTCCCTACGGGATTTTCGCCTATCGGAGGATGCCCTTTGGACTGTGCAATGCACCGGCAACTTTTCAAAGGTGTATGATGTCCATCTTTCATGGTCTTATTGAAAATAATATGGAAGTCTTTATGGAGGATTTTTCTGTGTTTGGTTTGTCTTTTGATGATTGCTTAGAGAATTTAAAAACTGTGTTGCAGAGATGTGAGGAGACTAACCTTGTATTAAATTGGAAAAAATGTCATTTCATGGTTAGAGAGGGAATCGTATTAGGACATAAGGTATCCAGTAGGGGGATAGAGGTTGATAAGGCTAAAGTAGTAGCAATTGAACAACTCCCATTGCCTAAGACAGTTAAAGGGGTTAGGAGTTTCTTGGGACATGCTAGGTTCTATAGGAGATTTATCCAAGATTTTTCCAAGATAACTAAACCCTTGTGTAGTTTGCTAGAGAAAGATGTCCCCCTTTGAATTTAGTGAAGACTGTGTGAAGGCTTTTGAGAGGTTGAAAAACGCATTAGTAACAGCTCCTGTGTTAGTGACTCCGGATTGGGAGGAGGATTTTTTTTAATGTGTGATGCTAGTGACTCTGTTGCGGGGGTAGCTCTGGGATAGATTAGGGATAAAATTTTTAGAGTTATTGCCTATGCTATCAAAACGTTAAATCCTACTCAATTGATTTACACTGTGACTGAGAAAGAATTACTTGTTGTTGTTTATGCTTATGATAAGTTTCGTGCTTATTTAATAGGAGCAAAATCTGTAGTTTACACTGATCATGCAGCAATTAGATACTTGTTTGCTAAAACTGATTCGAAGCCTAGGATGCTTAGATGGATTTTGCTTTTACAAGAATTTGACATGGAAATTAGGGATAAGAAAGGTTGTGAGAATGTAATTGCAGATCATCTTTCTAGGTTAGAGAATCCAGTTGAGGGTGACAATTAGGATCAGTTGATTAAGGAAGATTTTCCTGATGAAAGGATTATGACTGTAGCTGTTGCTAGTGCTCCATGGTATGCAGATTTCTGTAATTTTTTGGTTGCAGGTGTATTACCTCCTGATTTGGAGCCCTATCAGCAGAAGAAATTTCTAAAGGAGGACTAGTACTACTACTGGGAAGAACCGTACCTGTTCCGCAGGTGTGCTGACGGTATTATCCGTAGGTGTGTTCATCAGAGCGAATGGGGGAAGATCATAGAAGAATGCCACCATTCGGTAAGTGGGGGTCATTTTGGTGCGAACCGAACCGCATTGAAGGTACTATCTTGCGGTTTTTATTGGCCTTCTGTTTTTAAAGATTGTATTGCTATGGTTCGAGCTGGTGATAGATGTCAGAAGATGGGGAATATAACCTGAAGGGATGAGATGCCCCAAAAGATCTTTATTGAAGTGAATATATTTGATGTTTGGGGCATTGACTTTATGGGCACTTTTCCACCATCATTTGGTTTTAATTATATTCTTCTTGCTGTGGACTATGTTTCTCGATGGGTAGAGGCCATACCCACTGTTACTAATGACTCTCAAGTGGTGCTTAAGTTTTTGCAGGCTTTAGTTGCTCGGTTTGGCATTCCCAGAGCTTTGGTGAGTGATGGAGGCAGTAACTTCTGCAACAAACTCATGGATAAACTTCTGGCAAGATATGGGGTACGACAAAGAGTAACAACAGCCTATCATCCACAAGCCAATGGGCAGGTTGAGCTGGCTAATCGAGAGATCAAGCAGGTGCCTGAGAAGACGATATTGAATCGGAAGGACTGGAGTAAGCGACTTGATGAGGCTTTATGGGCCTACCGGACAGCCTTCAAGACACCCATCGGCATGTCCCCATACCAATTAGTTTATGGCAAGTCCTGCCATCTTTCGGTTGAAGTTGAGCATAAGGCGTTTTGGGCCATCAAGACATTGAACTTGGATTTTCTGAAAGCTCAGGGGGACCGGGTACAAAAGTTGAATGAGCTCGATGAGTGGAGACACGAGGCATATGAGAGCACAAAGTTGTGCAAGGAGAGAGCTAAACGATTCCACGACCGACAGATTCGAGTGAAGAAGTTCTACAAAGGTGATATGGTTCTTCTCTTTAATTCTCGTTTGAAATTGTTTCCGGGTAAATTCTGTTCTCGTTGGACAGGGCCATACAAGGTGCGAGAAGTGTTTGAGAATGGTACTTTGGAACTGGAGACTGACGATGGCCACTACTTCAAGGTGAATGGGCACCAGGTTAAGCGATTTCACACTTCCGAGCCACCTCGAGGTGTGAATGAAATCTCCCTTGCATGAAGGTATGTTGGTAAGTTCGTCGAGCTCCCGACGTTAAACACAACGCTTCTTGGGAGGCAACTCAAGTTCGATTTACTTATCTTGTTTCGTTAATAGATTAGCATGTATTTGTTTTGATATTGTTTTGCATTGTATCAAGTTTGGGGGGAACTCTGTGTTACTAATGTTGTTGGAAGTTGATTGGAGTGACGTAGGGACGAAAACACTTCATTTTGGGGGAAAAATACGCGAAGGACCGGAACAAATCCTGAGCGGGATAGGGCGGTACCGCTCGGGACGGATCGCGATTCTATAAATAGGAGCCGCGCAGGATCAAATTTTTTCCCCTCTTTCTCTCTACCGAACAGTACCCTTTTTCTTCCCCTTGCTTTCCTTCGATTTTCCGGCGAACATAAGGTAATTTCTACCCCTATTTCATGTATATTTCCTTTTTTTGTTAAATTGTTGAAGTTTAAACGGTTAATTTGGGGGATTATTGGTGTTTGGAGTTCTAGCCTAGGGTTTAGTGTTTGATATAATGCCCCAATGCATGTTTTCTGTTTGAATTCTACATTTATTGCGATTAATGGGCATAGTTCTTTATTGTAAACTTAATTGATCAAGATTTTTGTGAAACTTGGGGGTTGTTGATGTTACTTGCAATATGTGGGGTTTGATCTACATCGTTAAACTGTGATTGTACTCATATGAATGGTGGGTTGTTGATCTTGCTATGATGATTTTTCATGGATATGATTTATGGTGGGGGATTTTTGGTGCTTTGAAGTATGGATATACATGGAATGTGTTGGAGATTGATTTCTGGTCTGACTTTTGCAGAGAACATGGCACCCAGACGCCCCTCTAATTTCACCGATGATGAGTACAAAACACTGAAGGCCTTAAGCAAGTGTGTGGTTAACGGTTCTAAATACCCCTGCCCAGTTACTCTTACCGCCTTGGGAATCCAGGAGGATGTCGAAACCTTGTTGAGAAATATTGGATGGGACGCTTTGCTTGACAAAAGGTGGCCGGCGTTTGAGGAGCAAACGAGAGAATTTTTGGCTTCCGCTTCTGTGCGAAGGAGCCCAGGAAACTTGCCTAGCCACCTCACATTCAAAATGGAGGAAACCGCTACACTTTAGAGCGCAAGGAGTTGGATGCTATTTATGGTTGTGACGAGGAGGCGAGATATATCCCTTCTCCATGGCTGTTGTGGCCATGGACAACTGGAGCCGACCTCCCTCCCGCACCAACATTTATTGTGGGGGCCTGATCACTCCCATCCTCGACCACTTCCAGATCCCGAGGAGAGGGACGGAGGTGCCACCGTCTGTGGTGGACCTCCCGGTGCTTACCTTGGCGAAATACATATCCGTTCTCCGGGAGAATGCCTTCCTGTATAAGGTGGTCGACGATGCTTGGTTGTTTCTGCCTAATACTGCTGCCACCACCATTATTGCTCCCAATTCTGAGGCGAACCTTTTGTTGGACTCGCTCGAGCACAGAGCCATATGGTACAGAAAAGGCCAGGATGGGACGTATGGGAGTTATGAGCACACTATCCCTGTCCAGGAGGACAATGAGGAGGAGTCCAATGATGAGGAGGAGCCACAGCGCGAGCAGGTCGCCGGGACGTCTTCAGCTGGAGTCCGTCACCCTTGGCGTACTGAGATGATGGAGATGATGCAGAGCATGTCATCTTCTATGGCCAGACTGGACATGAGGATGGCCAGTTTGGCTACTGAGGTGACCGGACTGAGAGCTGATATGGGTAGCCAGAGGACTTGGATGGAGCAAAGATTTGATGGAGTGAACACCAGATTATCCGGCGTCGAGACTGAGTTGAACGACTTGATTGCTCAGTTTCCTGCTTACTATAGGAGGCGCAGGAGGAATGAAGATGCTCCGGGTTCTACCCAGCCGTGATCACTGTCTTTCCGCCTTTTCAAACTTAGTCGTCTTCGGACTAAGTTTGGGGGGGTTGGACGGATGCCGGTTCTCCCTTTATCCCTATCTTTTTACTTGCTATGTTGGAACTGATTTACCTGTTTTCTTATTGTACTGAATTTTTAGTTAGTTAACTTAGGATTCATTTGATGTAGTTATCTTGAAGTATTTCCATTTGGTTGTAAAATGATTAATCTGTGACTGATGGAGGTTGTGTTATTTGGAAATTGTTGGCTTTTGCTGTTTGCTTTGGTGATGATTCAGGTGGATAGAGCGTTAACAAGCGGAACCATGCCGAAATTTTTTGTTTTCTACCTGGTAAACTGTCGAACGTAGGGTACACTCATTCTTATCTAACTCTCACACTTGGCATGAATTGAATGATTGATTTTGAATTTGAATACTTGCAAGTGAGGTGTGCTTGAATTTGATAACTTAGGCTTGAGATTGAATTCATGACGAGGCATGAACCTGATTTGAATCGTTTGAGCTCATGATAGGGCGGAATAACTTGAAACTGATGCATGCTTTTGGTTGAACAAATTTGGCATTTGACGTCATGTTATATTAATGCTAAGAACTCAACAACTTTAAACTTGTGTGGTTTGAGCCTAATGAGTCCATTTTATCTCATTTTTGATTGGTTGTGAGAGGTGAGCACAAGCGGAATGAGTAGAGTCTGTCAATGCCACATAGTTTAACATGTTACATTGAACTAGAAAATGATCTTAGGCCATTCTTTCTTAGTACCTACCTTTGATATTATTGGAGTATAAGGAGGAAACATAATTGCCCTAACCATTGTTTCGGAGCCACTTTGAGCCTTGAATTCTTTCATGTGTTTTTAGGAACAAGTTGTGGGTTGGGATGAGTTGAGATAAGAAGAAGTGAGTGCTTGGATTGAATTCTGTGTGTGAGTTGAAATAATGATTGAAAAGAAAAAAAAATATATTGTGTGGGAAAGAGAAAAAGAAAGTGAAAAGAAAAAGAAAGAAAAGAAAGATAATTGAAAGAAGGTTTCAATGCATATTCAGTGAAAAAAAAGTGAGAACTCATCAGATTGTAGAAGAGAAGTATGCACGCATGTGTTGAAGGGTTGATTGGTTGAATGTTGAGAAAAGGGTTGGGATGAATGAGTCACTTTTGCCTAAAACACCCTACCTGTTAGTAAGCCACGTTACAACCCGATAAAAGTCCTATTTGATTCTAGGACGATGTTTCAATGTGAACAAATGTGGCAGAGATGAACGATATGAATGAAACTTGTGTACTTGTGCTTGAGCGAAAGAAAGGAAAATTTTTACCTTACACAGCTGAGTGTGAGTGTTACACCTTATATGATCACATGCCGGTAAGGTTGAGTTCTTTGCATTAATCTAAACATGGTAGATAATGAAAACATTGTGAGATTGAAATATGCATTGATAGATAGTGGTGACCCGTGAAGCATTGCACCAAGCGAATGAAAATCTAGTTTTTGTTTTTGATTGAGGACAATCAAAGGTTTAAGTTTGGGGGGTTTCATATGTGCGTAATTTGTACTGTTTTTGGAAAATGAAATGAATGATTTGATGAGGATTAGGTGCACAAATCACACACATATCTATTCTTTTTATTTATTTTCCTTCACTTGGTGTTCTAGAGTTGTTTTGAGTGTGTATGACATAAAACGTGCTAGAAACTCGAGTTTTGGAACAAAATTGTAGCTGAGGGCGAAGTGAATCCTGTTCGGGACACACACGTCCCGTTCGGGATTGAAAAAGGGGCAAAAAGCCGGAAATTTGAGGCCCATCCTGTTCGGGACAGGCTGGTCCCGCTCGGGACCCAAGCTCGGGAGGCTCCATTGCGTTAGGAACTCGGAAATTTGGCATGAATTTGAGGAAAAAATGGGAAGGCCGAAGCCCGTCCCGTTCGGGACCTATCCGTCCCATTCGGGACTTGTTGGGTTTCTTGGGCGAGATTTTTGTTCCATTCCGCTCGGGATGGAAATTTGCAAAGGAGGATCCCGTTCGGGATCGAAAGGCTGGGGCTGCAGATTTCTCAACTATAAAAGGTCAAGGGATGTTACAAATTAAGGGTTCGACTTTTGAAAACCCTAGAGAGAAAAAGGCACGAAAAAGGAGCGAATTTAACATCTCAAGGCTGGGAATCGAAGGTGGAAGGAAGTCTTGGAAGCTGGAATTGAAGACTCATCTTAAAAACACTAAGCTTTCTTGTTTTCTCTTGCTCTTCTATGATTCAAATTGGGATTTTGATGTTTTTCATTGTATTCATGAGTAGCTAAACTCATCGTTGAGGATTTGGACATGATTGGGATTGATTTGAATATTATTTTGATTTTATCAATTGATGTTTTCAAGGGTTTGATTATTATTGTGGATTTAAGTTTGTATTCCTTTCATGCTTGATCACCATGTGTTGGAAAGTATGCCTCAATGAACTAACTTGACAGGTTTGATAATTAGAGGGGATTGCAATAATAATTGGGTGTTGTTTCACTTAGAAGATAGGTGAATTGGCATCTAGGTTATTAAATTCTTGGGCTACTGGGAGTTAATCGAGATTAACATATCTAGACTTAGGTTGAGATTGAGATTAATCTACGGTTGTTGCATCGGTACTAAGGGTAATAACTAGAGCTATGTAAATTGACCCAAATCATCTTATTGAAATTGTTTCATAAAGTTAGCAAATCCAAGCATATTCATAATCTACCCCAATCCATCCTATGTTCCTCAACTATTCTCTCTTTGGTAATCTTAAGGCAGTTGTTTGGTATTTTATTTAATTATTACATTAATCTTTAGAATTTTAGGTAGTTTAGAATTGATCATTCAAAGTTATTTTATCGCGTCTAGATATTAAGTTCCATAATCAATCCATTTTACTTAAACAACGGGCGAATTGAGTCTTCATGTTCGATAATTTTTACTTGATAAAAAAACTGCATCAGGTATTCCTTTGATTCTACGCATTACATTGAATTGGAGCATGCATAGGGAATTTACTGATTGTCATAGCGTTTATTTTAATTTCCATAAAATGAATTTGGGGTTAAGAAATAAAAGGCAATTCACATCGCCTAATGTAGACTCAGTTCCTACAGAAATCGGCAGCATCTTAGTCATACTTATCTGGTGAATTGGTGGCTGTCCTGATAACTTCATCCTTGTTTGCCATCTTGATGTCCCACTTATGAGATTGGAGTTGAGCAAATAACTTTTTTGTAGACATCTTGGAGAGATCTTTCTCCATAAGAGTGGTCTTCTTTACGAACCAGTCGTTTTTAGCATCTTGGATAGGATCTTGGCTTACAATAGTGTTAAGTATACCCTGTCCAAGGATTTCAACTCGCTGATGATAGAGTTGAAACGATCCTCCATGTCCTTGATGCTTTCTTTGGGGAGCATCATAAAGGACTCATATTGGTCAACACACTCTTGAAGCTTGTTCCACTTCATCTCGTCTGTCTGCTGACTTTGATTGCTGAGGTAGTCCCATACCTCCATAGCCTTGTCAAAATCAATCACATCATCTATCATCGACTCTAGAGGAGATGAGAGGATCAGCTCATGAGCGATGGAACCCAGCTGGACTCGCTTCTAATCCTCGAGACTCAACTCTTTTTACGACTTCTCAATAATCTCTTGACCAGTAGTGTTGCCTACAAGACAAGCATTGACCTTCATGATCTTTGGGGGTCGGATTTCTAGCACATCTACCAACTCGGGATGGAAGTTCTTCAGCAAGATCGGTGATCACTTCTTCCATGCTGTAAATTTCTCTGCGTTGTATGGTGGAAGCTTCGAGATATTCATGTAGATGTGGCATGCTCGCTAAAAAAAATAAAAGAGTGCAAGGAAAGCATTTGGTCTCAAGAGTATAGAACCGGTAGTCAGAGAATCAAACGCTCTGATACCACTTGTTGTTCCCAAATCAGAGTACTTGAATATACAACGAAATTTTTAATTAGTTTGCACTCTCCAAGTTGGTGATTCTGGCACCAACTCAGGTTCAAAAAATTGGAAAGTTAGAAAGAATTAGTTGCTTAGTTGTATTCAAGTATACTCCAACACATGAGTGTTGGGTTTTAAATCCAATGTTGAAACTTAAAAAAAGTAGTAAATAACAAAAGATTTATAGAGACTCAGACAAAACAGTCCTACGTCCTCTCTTCAAACTCGTAGTCAAGAAATCACTAAGCATAAGAATGCAAAGATGTTGCACAATCTATTGTTACCTGCTGAATGCTCGTGTCCACCAGTTAACTAACTCACAAGCTAAGTCATTTTCACCTCTCTGCTTCTTTAGGTACGAAGTGTGGGCTTTGAGTTTTTCTCGAGAATGTCAGCTTGAGTTACCATCGTAGTAGTGATAACTCCAAGATGTTTTCTTACTTAGAAATTAAGTGATAGTTCTTGCTAGACACGTAGAAACTCATGTCCAAACATGGCACACGAAAAGCTGATAGACCAACCTGAAATCTTTAAATTTCTTGATTATTGATTTCAGTAGAATCTAGGTGTTATCGAGATTCATAAGATGAGTTATGTTTCAGTTTGTAACCTTCTCGAGATGGATTGCAGCCCTTATTTATAGGCCCTCTCGGAGGGGTTTGAATTTGGAGTCATTGTGAGATAAAAAGAACCCATGAAATCAATGTCTCAATTTTCCTGATTTGTAGTGTCCTTGTTGTCAAAGCAGGTGGACTTTACAGACTTTAGTTAGAATGGCTCCGAGCCAGCCCGATGAATGTCTGCTGGTTGATTCCTATGATGAATCAAATTTTAAGGATCACAGATTTTAAGATCTCATTTCTTAAAGTCGGGAGTCAAAGAGAGTGTACTTGTCTTGGCTCGCTATCTCTAGATCCTGGTATGGGCCATTGTTGGAGACACTTGCCGGTAAGCTCTTTGCTGGTAGATTATCAGCTGGTGAAGATATGTCTGCTAGCAATCTTCTGGGGTGATGGCTCTTTGCATGTGAAGGCATTTCTTATCAGGAAACTTCGGAAAAGCTTGCGATCAATATAACTTGATATAATTTATACAGAACATTATAAGTACAGACGAATCTAGCTAGAGACATACCCACATGTAATCTAGCTAGAGATATAGTTGTTGCTTGTTTGAATATCAACCATTGATTTTTTTTGATCTACTAGACATAATTCATTCTTTTTTCTCGTAGGGGGATTTTTTTTACATGATCTCTCCTCTATATATATATATATATATATATAAGATCAGGTACAAAAAAATCTCCATATAAGAAAAAAGAATGAATCATGTTCCTTAGATTTAAAAAAATCAATGGTTGATATACAATCAAACAACAACTAAAATACAATCAAGCAACATATTAATGTTGCTTCATTGTGGTTTAGTTATTGCTTGATTAATATATTTAAAAACCCTAAATAGTCAATATTATATATACATTCAAATATTAGCCAAAATTATGTGAAGTACCCAATAAGCCCCTATAATTGACATACTATTTGTAGATTTATGAAATTTTCAATCATTCATATCTTATTACCAAATTTGTTTTAAAAAATACATATATATTTACGGATCTTTCCACACATTCAATCTTTTCTTAACTTTACAATAATAAATATGAAGATTAAATATTGAAATAACAAATGTTTACGATTTATACTGTTGTTTGAGGTTTCCAATCAAGGTGTCTTTCTCTTTCGGTTATAGTTTGTGTGGCCGTGTCTGGCATTTCCCTTGGTATGAACTCTGTCTCGATCCGTTCATATTGGCATCAATGTTGTAATGCCCCTCGTAAATTTTAAATGTATTTATCGAATTTCCGAAATTTATATTTTGTCATCGAATTTAATTCGAAGCTATGCGATCGATTTGATTTGGAAATTTATTATTTTGGGCATTTATTTAATTGTCAATCTTATTTCAAGGAGAATAATTAAATATTAAATTAATAATTAATGTCGATAATTTAATTAATGACCCAACATTTTCGTATCGGATAATATCGATCGATAAATATTCGCGGGTAGACAAAATATTACGGTCTCCCGTGCAATGACGCGAAGAGATGTGGAGTTGACGTGAGGTGATGTTAAAGTGACCGATGTGACAAGCGAATGACAACCACTTTAACCTTTTTGACTTTCGATAATTCCGAAATTACTCTCGCCTCCCTTCTATAAATAGAAGGCTTCTTTTACAATTTTCACTTTCACTTTCTCTCATATTTCTCAAAAAAGAATTTCCGGTGAATCTCCGGCGAAATTCCGGCGAGCTCCGACGAAGCTCCGGCGAGAAGTTTTTAATGTAAAACTATACCTTTTAGGAACCCTCTCTTCGTTTCCTTTCAATTTCCAATCTTAGATTTCTATTCCCTTTTGTTTTGAAGTGGGAAATCGACGAACTAAGGGTTGATCAAGCTTACGACGGTCTAGAAACGTCAAGGAGGTATAAATCGAACCTCCCTCTAGCTATTTTATCAATTTAAGCATGTTATGATTTTTGCCCTAGTTGATAAATGTGATAATCTAGGCTTGATATTGAGTTTATGAGTACGTATGCATGTTTAGCATGTTATATTATGAGCCTAGAAACGATATATCGACCTAGGAATCGATTTGTGTTGATTTTGGAGCATTTTTGGTATATTTGTCCAATATGGTAATATTGCGGTTAAATCTAGATTCCAACATGTTTTGATGGTTTAGATCATGTCTAGACTTGTTATACTTGTTAGAAAACCATTTGGTTTTGTTAGAAATCGATTGGACAAGCCCGGATAACCGTTTGAGCCAAAAAGAAGAATTTCGCTGGAAGGCATGCAACCTCTGTTTCGGCCGATATAGACTCCATTTCGGTTGAAATGGCTATATCGGGCGAGAAGAAAGCCACCTCGGTCGATATGGCTATATCGGTCGAGATGGACTTCATCCCGGTCGAGACAGCCAATTCCCATTCATTTTGGTCGATATGTGTCTCATCTCGGTCGATATGCTCATATCGGTCAAGATGCACCTCATCTCGGTCGATATGCTTATATCGGTCGAGATACACTTCATTTCGGTCGATGCATCCATCTCGGTCGAGACAAAGTGAAATTTCCCACATTTTGTTCTTTCTTCGACCAATTCGATTTATCTTTCATACCTTTCGATACCCTTCATACAAATCAACTCAAATAACATTTCCTTAAATTCTAAATCCTTCATTCAATTAATTCAAATCCAAATTGATTTCATTTGATATTCCTTGTATCAATCGACGAAGAGATGTTATCTCTTATAACCTCTTCGAGAATCCATTCAGTTCAAATCAATTTGAATTGCTTGACCGAACTCTTGTAACTCGAACTTCCTTGAAGCTTATTATTAAATCAAACTTGTTAAACCTTAACTTTTGAAATCTTAATTGATCTTCATCTAAGATCAATAATCTCCTCGATTATTTCGTTGAAACAACTTGATGAGTTCTTATACTCTCAAGCATTGTATGATGATTCATAATGAAACTTCTTTCAATCTTAAACTCTTGAAAGTGTTTAGTCATTTGACGAAGTCATTTGTTCTGGTCAATCAAATTGAATTCATGTTCCTTGAATTAATGCTCGATGTTGAACCATGAGCTATTGAAGTAACGTTTGACTATCTTGTTCGTCAAACTAAATTGCCAAAATCATTCTTCCATATCCTTATCCGATGGCTCAAATTGAGAAGTCCAAGATCGATTAAGAGTCTAGAATTAATTGATGAGTTAGATTTCAAATAATCTATTATCCCTTGAGGATATACTCGTAATAGGAAAGGGGAAGGAAAAGATTAATTGCTAGAACAACCAATCACGTAACCGCACCTACTCAAGGTGGGCATTCTTTTACCCCTATATAGTGGGCCAAATTAAAAACATGAAAATGATGTTTTCTTTTCAAAGCATATCAAGCATGAAATGAAATGTTTAGTTTTAAACTGCTTTGTCATTGCCTACTGTTTTGTGTTTGCTATTTGTCCTCTTAGTGGGGGAACCCCACTCAGAGAAGAACATCAAACTTATTCAACGTGGATGTTGACTCTACGTATTGCGAGTCTTATCGATCGTACCTAAGTAGTGAAAGAGATACCTCGGGTTAGTGCACTATGATGCTGACATGCTAGGGGTCATGCCCTACTCGGACTAGCATCGTGACTGTGGTAGGTGGCCACCTCCCAGTCACATATTCATTTGCAGATAGTTTAACAAAGTAAAAAGAAGCATGCTCATTCATGAAATATTTTGGTGCAATGGGAGGATTTCAAACTTAAAACCCCATGTGCGACCCGATTAAAAAGGCATGACAAACTTATATGTATGTATGTTTTCGGGAATGTGTTCACTAAGTACAATTTGTACTTAGCCCCTAGCATTGTTTCTAAAATGCGCAGGTTAAAAGATGCTTTTGGAGCAAGAGTACGAGGCAGCAGTCGAAGTGGAGCTGAAGATTCTTTTTGTAATAGTTAGATACTGAAGTATGTATCTTCATATACATACTTCATTGATAACTTTCCGCTGCTGAAACTCTTTATCTTTTGTTAACCTTTTGATGACATCATAAATACTCTGATATTTGGTTACTCAAGAAGCTACGATCCCTTCTTTAGGAGGCACCCCTTTAATATCTTTTGCTTAACTTGGGAGTAGTGTGATGGTTTCTTTCTTATCTGCTTGAACTCTTCTTATTGATTGATATCCCAAGTGCAAGTCTCGTTCCCGATGTGCCTCAATTGTCTTATTTAAGTCTTGTTTATAAATCGGGGCGTGACAAAGTGGTATCAGAGCCAGGTTTGAAAATTTTCTTTTCGCTCTGAACCGAGGTCCTCCTTGTTTCGAGGCCTCCACCTAGTTAATGAGCCAGAAATGTCCTTACCAGCTCCAGCTCCTGCAATCGTACTCGGCGCCGCATCAAGAAAAAGAAATCTTGCATAAATTATTGCATTAAAGTTTAAAGGCGCAAACCATCTCTTGAAATATAAAAACTTTTATGCATGCATTGTTGCATCTCTTTTATTAAAGTTATGAAGAGTCCAATGCATAAACAGTTGCATTCTAATTATCAAAGGTTTTTAAGTGCATAAATTATTGCATTTTTATGAAAATTTTCCATATGCATTACGAATGCTTTAATTGTAAAGACCTTATTAGAGAACCTAGATGCTTTTAGGGAGCATGTGTTAGTTTGACTGCGCGAGAGACCTAGAATAAGCATGTACTAAGATAGGATTCTTATGCGCCGTAGCCGAACATAGAAGTATTACCTTTATAATCGCGTTACTTTCGCTACGCTAACCTTTAAAATTGCGCAATCTATTATTTATATTTTGCCTAACCTATTGACTCCTTTGACTTTACCTATTGACAGATGGCCCGACGAAAATTGCCCACCGCAAGCTGCTACCTCGCAACGCCTCCGGAGAACGGCGAGTCAGCTACTTTAGGAGCTACCAGATCTGCCTTGGAGACTACCTAAACCGCTTCCTGACGGATTTCTACAGGTTCTGGCTGGATGCCCACCCGCACGGGGTGACTAGGACTGAAGGACTACACCGCCTAGCTGAGTTAATACCCCCTCAGTGGCAACCATGGGTGCAGACTAACTTTGTGAATTATCTGGACGACTCCCCTGCAGACCGATCTGATTTAGAAGGGTTCACTTCCCTTATCCGCCGCCAGCACGCTACCTTCCAGAATCCACCTCAACCCCACGACACCGAAGCAGGATCTTCTATTGCTAGGAGTTTCGCATCTGACAGCGAGCCAGAGGAAGACCCGGAAGAAGACTCCTCCTATGGTCCCAGCGATGAGGAATTGGACCCCAACCACTATCCCGCCTATCCCGACGAGGATGACTCCGATGACTCTCAAAATCCCGATTTGGATTGCCCTATACCGGCCGCGTGGAGACAGGAAATGCGGGACAGACTCGGAGACCAATACCTCGATCCCGAGGGAGATGAAGAAGAGTCCGACGAAGCTGAGGATGAGGAAGATGAGGAGGATTCAGAAGAGGATGAAGAGGAAGAAGAAGAAGAGGGTGATGAGGAAGGAGACGGTCAAGAGGCGGGAGACAAGTAGAACATAGCTGAGGAAGGAAATAACGGGCAAGTCCCGATGGCTAATAATTGGGTGGCAGATAACCTGCCACAGCAGTGGCAACAGGAATGGGGTGACGAACCCTGAAACGTTGATGAAGAAGAAGACCCGAAGGAACTTCCTACCTCCCCTGAGATCATCGATTGCTCCGACGATGGGATGTTCGACTCATCGGATGATGATTATTGATTGCCAGCCTTGCCTGGACTATTAGATGCATATATGTGATAATTATCAGTTGTAATTGTAGGATTTGTGATTGTAGGGTACCTTGTTGGACCCATCTCTAACTATTCGAATGTAATTCATGTAATCGTAAGTAGGATGCCTCCCACGGGAGAAGATGAATGTAGTAGTTATGGTAGCTAGGGAAGCCATTTTCCAATACGACAACCCTAAAATTTAATGAAAAGCTACCTGGCCAACTTCCAGGCCTTCTGATGTATTTATCAGTGTTGTGATTAAGCCTTGCTTATTGATTGATTTTATTCTTAACTGGAGTAATAATAACAAAGTGGTGTCTATGATCATTGCCATAGCATAACCAGAGGGAGTACTATCCCTCATAATATGCGAACCCTAATTTGTGGGATAACGTACACTACTCAAGTGTTGTAATATGAATGTGCAATCCGCATAAGGATTTTTCGATACGCATTGTGCGTATTTAGGATCCTGAATACCCTTCTAACCACTATTTACTTTGCAGGATGCCGCCTAGAGAATCCCCTGCTAGAGGCCGAGGCCGAGGACGAGGACGAGGTCGTGGAAGAGGCCAACCTCAATTGAACCCAGAGGGACCAAATCCAAACCAAGGCGAAGGACCCCAACAAGAACAAAATTGGGAGCACTATAACGAGGAGATGCAACCACCTCCCGCCAGCCTAGAGGAATCAGAGAAATCTTTACCCGATAGAATCTGCCGCTGCTAGACGGAACCGAAGATCCGCCTAAAGCTGAAACATGGATAAAGTCCATGGAGAGGATCTTCAGGATACTTGATTGCACCGACCGAGAGAAGGTCCAGTGCATTTTTTTCCAACTGATTGACGAAGCCGAACATTGGTGGGATACCCATATGAAGACGCTCACTCTTGAGCAAGAAGATGCCCTAACTTAGGATCAATTTAAGGCCGAATTCTACACCAAGTACATCCCTCTGACGTACCGAGTCCAGAAACAAGCGGAATTTCACCGCCTTGTGCAAGGAGAAATGTCTGTAACAGAATATTATTGGATGTTCAATAGCCTGTCGAAGTATGCTCCGGACGCGGTGAACACCGAGCAGAAGAAGGCGCTTCAATTCATGTCTGGACTGAAAACAGACATTCAAGCCTCTCTTGCTTGCTTAACTGGGCTAGATTATACCGACGCACTGCAGCGAGCCTTGAACATCGAAGCAGCACTGAAAAATGGACTGCGAGCTGCTCTCTTGGCCAACAAACCCGAGCAACCCACTGGATCAGGGACAAAAAGAAAGCAGGATGATGTTCAATAGACCCCGGCAACCGGACAGAGGAGAAACTAGCAAGGGAGCCAGAATTTTCGCAACAATCCTGCTGATAATCAGAGGAACTTCCAGAATCAAGAGAACAATCGTCAAGGAAACTTTGCTGTCAAACGCTGCAACCGTTGTGGAAGAGACCACCCGGGAGAATGCGCTGCACTTTGTGCCAACTGCTACAACTGTGGGAAGATGGGACACTATTCGTCACAGTGTCGCCAGGGAAACAATCGCCAAGATTTCCGGAATCAGCGCCAAAGCAACCAAGGCAATACTCAACTACGAGCACTGCAAGGCCAGCAGAAACCCAAGAACAACCGCAACCGCGCTATTCAAGCCAGGCCGATTCAACAGGTGCCTCAGCAGCCGCAACCGCAACAGCAAACTCAACACCAACCAGCTCAGCAGCCAGCACGTCAAGGAAGAGCCTACGCTCTTGAACAGCCGAAGGAGAAGGAAGATCAGGGAAACCCGACAGGTATGGGACTAGTAAACCAGTCACCGATCATTGTGCTTTTTGATACTGACGCATCACATTCATTCATATCTGAAGATTGTATCCAGAACCTAGGGCTTAGTACCGAGAGAACTAAGAATGAATTGTGTGTAATCACTTCGACCGGTGGATCAACTCTCTCAAACTTTGTCTGCCCGACCCTAGAAATCTCTTTTGGAACATGCATGTTAAGAGCCAATGGTTTGAACGTCCTACAAATGAAAGATGTGGACGTGATTCTAGGAATGAACTGGTTGAAAGAAAACCAAACTACCATTCAGTGCAAGGATAGGATTGTATCTTTTGAGCAAGCTGGAAGAGAACCAGTGTACTTGCATAGAGTTTGGAAGGGAACACGGATTCCCCTAATTTCTGTCATGCAAGCATACCGATTGCCAGTATAAAGGATAGTCAAGCTTTCCTTGTGTATCTCAATGAGGATGCCAAGAAGGACATTACTCTCAAGGATGTAGATGCCGTAAGGGAATTCGAAGATGTTTTTCCCGATGAGCTACCTGGATTGCCGCCAGATAGGCAATTGGAATTTGTTATTGACCTTGAACCAGGTGCAGCTCCTATCTCAAAAGCTCCGTATAGAATGGCCCCCAAGGAACTGCAAGAGTTGAAGGTGCAATTGCAAGAATTGCTAGATTTTGGATTCATCCGACCCAGTGCATCGCCTTAGGGAGCACCTGTACTTTTTGTGAAGAAGAAAGATGGGTCTATGCGCATGTGCATTGATTACCGCGAGCTGAACAAACTTACTTTGAAGAACAAGTATCCACTTCCAAGAATCGACGATCTCTTTGATCAACTTAAGGGAGCAAAGATCTTTTCAAAGATTGACCTTAGGTCCGGATACCATCAGCTCAAGATCCGTTCAACGGATATTCCTAAGACCGCATTCAGAACAAGATATGGCCACTATGAGTTTGTAGTGATGCCTTTTAGATTGACAAATGCACCAGCAGTATTCATGGATCTTATGAATCGTGTGTTTCATCCATATCTAGATAATTTTGTCCTAGTCTTCATAGACGATATGCTTGTCTACTCGAAGGGTGAAGAGGAACATCGAGAACATTTGAGAACAGTCTTGAGAACCCTGCGAAAGGAGAGACTGTACGCTAAGTTCAGCAAATGTGAATTTTGGTTGAAAGAAGTGATGTTTTTAGGACACTGATAAGCTGTAGAATACAGCAGCAAATAAATTTATAATAACCCGAAGGCTAGTCGAACCCACAGGGATAGTGCAACGAAGTCATCTCATGTACTGGACACAATTTATCAATTCTTTGTTTGAGTGAACCAATTTTCAGTAGAGGGTTTTGTTTTTCAAAATAGAAATTAACATGGGAATAAAATTCAATAATAAAAAGCACAGATTCTAGGGAAATCAA
>JAPKLW010000022.1:583277-647611 GCA_026898455.1 Plectranthus barbatus | reverse complement strand
ACAAGAAGAAAACAACGTGATAAGTGAGGCAAAATACGAGCTTATCAGACACATAGTATCCGCTGAAGGAATTAAAGTGGACCCAGCTAAGATACAAGCTGTGAAGGAGTGGGAAGCTCCTAAAACCCTGAACGAAGTTCGAAGTTTTCTTGGACTGGCAGGATATTATCACAGATTCATCGAGGGATTTTCTAAGATCGCCAGACCAATGACGCAACTTTTGAGGAAATGAATCAAGTATACTTGGACTGAAGAGTGCGAAGCGAGTTTTCAACGCTTGAAAGAACTCTTAACCACTGCCGCAGTCTTGGCAGTACCAGAAGCAGATAAAGACTATGAGTTGTATACTGACGCCTCCAAAAATGGTCTAGGTTGTGTATTGATGCAAGAAGGCAAAGTAATTGCATATGCATCACGTCAATTGAGGACGCATGAATTAAACTACCCAACGCATGACCTAGAATTAGCAGCAATTGTCCATGCACTGAAGATTTGGAGACATCATCTCTATGTAGCTAGATGTGCGATCTTCACTGACCACAAGAGCCTCAAATATTTCTTTGAGCAAAAAGATCTGAATATGAGGCAAAGAAGATGGTTGGAACTAGTGAAGGACTATGACTTGATCATTAATTATCATCCAGGAAAAGCTAATGCAGTAGCTGATGCGTTGAGCAGAAAGTCTCCAGCCAAAACTTGTGCTGTGATAACGCAAAAGGATGAATTGATCAAAGATTTTGAAAGGTTGAACCTTGAATTAGTCACACCACCAGAAACGGTAAGTATGAGAATAGCAGCCTTATTGGCAAATCCTGATTTAAGGACAAGAATTGTGGAAGCACAAAGAGAAGATGAAGGTTTGGAGAAGATACGACTTCAGATTCGTGAGAAGAAGGCCGCAAACTTTCAAGAAGCTTCCGATAATGCCATAATGTACGACGGAAGATTGTGTGTGCCAAAAGTTGATGTTTTGAAGGAAGAAATCATGAGAGAAGCACACGAAACATCGTACACTGCCCACCCTGGAAGTACAAAAATGTATCAAGACTTGAAGTCTAAATTTTGGTGGGAAGGCATGAAGCGAGACATAGCCCTGTTCGTAGAACGATGTTTGGCATGTCAACAAGTGAAAGCATTGCATCAAAGGTTGTATGGAAAGTTACAGCCGCTTGACATTCCTGAGTGGAAATGGGATGCAATAGCTATGGATTTTGTAACCAGTTTACCTAAGTCTCAAAGAGGAAACACTGCCATTTGGGTAATTGTGGACCGCCTAACCAAGAGCGCACATTTTTTGCCAATTCAGATTACGTATGGATCAGATAAGTTGGCCCAGCTTTATGTCAAGGAAATCATACGACTGCATCGAGTGCCAACAACGATCACATCTGATAGAGACACGAAGTTCACTTCACGATTTTGGACTAGCGTACAGAAAACCTCAGAACTCGATTGAACTTCAGCACTGCTTTTCACCCTCAAACTGATGGTCAAACTGAGAGAACCATTCAAACCCTAGTGGATATGCTCAGAACGGTCGTTCTAGATCGAGGGGTGAAATGGGAAGCCATTCTACCCTTGATCGAATTTGCATACAACAATAGCTTTCAAGCCACCATTGGAATGGCCCCATATGAAGCACATTATGGAAGAAAGTGCAGATCTCCATTGTATTGGGATGAAGTTGGAGAACGGAAGGTTTTAGGACCTGACTCAGTCACTGAGATGATAGAAATCGTTCGACAGATCCGTGCCAGAATCAAAGAAGCTCAAGATCGACAGAAGTCTTACGCTGACAAAAGGCAAACTGAGTTGACTTTTGAAGTCGGAGATAAAGTGTTTTTGAAGATATCGCCCTCTAAGGGAATTATTCGTTTTGGAGCTAGAGGTAAGCTTAGACCTTGATATATTGGTCCTTACGAGATTCTAGAAAGAATTGGAGTCGTAGCATATCGTTTGGCTTTGCCACCGAGTTTCGGAAATGTTCACAGTGTCTTCCACGTCTCACAATTGCGGAAGTATATGTACGATCCAAGACACATTATTCAACAAGGTGAAGTTTAGCTCCAGCCTGATTTAACTTACGAATAAGGACCAGAGGCAATCATGGATTTCAAAACGCAAGAGCTCCGCAACAAGAAGATTAATCTTGTCAAAGTTCTTTGGAAGCATCATGGCACTGAAGAATTAACGTGGGAACTTGAAGACAAGATGAAGGAGAAGTATCCCGAGCTGTTCTCGTAATTGCGAAATTTTGGGATGAATTTTTTTTGTAGTGGGGGAGGATGTAACGCCCCTCGTAAATTTTAAATGTATTTATCGAATTTCCAAAATTTATATTTGTCATCGAATTTAATTCGAAGTTATGCGATCGATTTGATTTGGAAATTTATTTTTTTGGGCATTTATTGAATTGCCAATCTTATTTCTAGGAGAATAATTAAATATTAAATTAATAATTAATGTTGATAATTTAATTAATGACCCAACATTTTCGTATCGGATAATATCGATCGATAAATATTCGTGGGTAGACGAAATATTACGGTCTCCCGTGCAATGACGCGAAGAGATGTGGAGTTTACGTGAGGTGATGTTAAAGTGACCGATGTGACAAGCGAATGACAACCACTTTAACCTTTTTGACTTTTGATAATTCCAAAATTACCCTTGCCTCCCTTCTATAAATAGAAGGCTTCCTTTACAATTTTCACTTTCACTTTCTCTCATATTTCTCTCCAAAGAATTTCCGGCGAATCTCCGGCAAAATTCCGGCGAGCTCCGACGAAGCTCCGGCAAGAAGTTTTTAAGGTAAAACTATACATTTTCAGAACCCTCTCTTCGTTTCCTTTCCATTTCCAACCATAGATTTCTATTCCCTTTTGTTTTGAAGTGGGAAATCGACGAACTAACGGTTGATCAAATTGAGAAGTCCAAGATCGATTAAGAGTCTAGAATTAATTGATGAGTTAGATTTCAAATAATCTATTATCCCTTGAGGATTTCCTCGTATTCCCTATGTAATAGGAAAGGGGAAGGAGAAGATCAATTGCTAGAACAACCAATCACGTAACCGCACCTACTCAAGGTGGGCTTTCTTTTAGCCCTATATAGTGGGCCAAATTAAAAACATGAAAATGATGTTTTCTTTTCAAAGCATATCAAGCATGAAATGAAATATTTTGTTTTAAACTGCTTTGTCATTGCCTACTTTTTTGTGCTTGCTATCTGTCCTCTCAGTGGGGGAACCCCACTCAGAGAAGAACATCAAACGTATTCAACATGGATGTTGACTCTGCGTATTGCGAGTCTTATCGATCGTACCCAGGTAGTGAAAGAGATACCTCGGGTTAGTGCACTATGATGCTGACATGCTAGGAGTCATGCCCTACTCGGACTAGCATCGTGACTGTGGTAGGTGGCCACCTCCTAGTCACATATTCATTTGCAGATAGTTTAACAAAGTAAAAAGAAGCATGCTCATTCATGAAATGTTTTGGTGCAATGGGAGGATTTCAAACTTAAAACCCCATGTGCGACCCGATTAAAAAGGCATGACAAACTTATATGTATGTATGTTTTCGGGAATGTGTTCACTAAGTACAATTTGTACTTAGCCCCTCGCATTGTTTCTAAAATGCGCAGGTTAAAAGAAGCTTTTGGAGCAAGAGTACGAGGCAGCAGTCGAAGTGGAGCTGAAGATTCTTTTTGTAATAGTTCGATACTGAAGTATGTATCTTCATATACATACTTCATTGATAACTTTCCGCTGCTGAAACTCTTTTGATGACATCATAAATACTCTGATATTTGTTTACTCAAGAAGCTATGATCCCTTCTTGAGGAGGCACCCCTTTAATATCTTTTGCTTAACTTGGGAGTAGTGTGATGGTTTCTTTCTTATCTGCTTGAACTCTTCTTATTGATTGATATCCCAAGTGCAAGTCTCGTTCCCGATGTGCCTCAATTGTCTTATTTAAGTCTTGTTTATAAATCGGGGCGTGACAAATGTTCCAGTTAAGATTTCTCCTAATAAATTATGCACTTCGATTCGAGTTGTGTCGTTATTATTTGAAGATCTTTCAGTTTGATTGTGCAAAAGAATAATACCCTTGAAAATGAGAGTTGACGGGGCAATAAAACCTATGCATGCTTCTTGGTAGGCTCGATCTGGGCCGGCGAGCCCACCAAGAAGATGTTTGGGCTGACAATGTTTGGCTTACTCTTTGGGCTAAGCCAGTGGATTGGGTCATTAGGGTCTGACCCAGCATATACTATATCAACCTATATTAATTTATATTATATATGTTATCTTATAATTTTATGTTTTACATATTTAAAAAATTATATATTTTTTAAATTAAATATTGGAAAAATATTACTTTAATATAAAAAATTAAACTTCCCACGCATCGTGTGAGTGCAATAGTAGTATTAATTATATATTTAGCCAAAATAATTAAATGAGTTAACTAAGAGTTATATAAATTAAGACCCATTAAATAATATTCTTATTTGTTTGTCACTATTTAGCTAGCTGAGTTAAGTTATCTTTCTTACAGATTTAACTAAGACCAAGAAAAATATTAAACTAAACTGTTGTAATTCGACTTGCATGAATAATATATTAAACAAAGTCTTTCTTAATTTGGGGTAAATTATTTTTTCTTTGTTTATAATCATTATTGGGTTTGTTTTAGTTTTTCCAATTAGATTTTCGAATTTATTTAGAGTTTTTCATTTCATTTTTTTATATTTTTCGAGCATTTTGATTTTAATCAAATTTTATGAATTAGAAGTTAAACAACATTTCCTTACATATGAAATAGATGGAAAGAGAAAAAAAATTATGATAAGAAATAAGAATAAAACTTAACACTTTATATTTAATGTAAAATTTTACATTAATTAAACACACATACCCTATACGTTTTCATAGAAGCTCGAACTCATGTTCTCTCAGTTAAAGTTAGAGTACTTTTACCACTGCACCCCAAACAAGGGACTAACCCTTTAAATTTTGACCTAAAGTTCAAGAGTTAATAAATTCTATGTGCATTTTAGTTTAATTTATACGCACTATAGGTTAATTAGGTTTTGCCCTTTTCTTAAAGTAATACTATATGCATTATATAGCTATCATATATGCATTTTATGCACAATTTTATTCATTTTACAAAAATAATTGAAATGCATATAAATTGCACTATGATGAATACAATAAACTGCACTAAAATGTATGTACGAGATTTATTCGCATTTCTCATCAAACATCTTATTCTCACGTGATCCACCCTTATGCTTATATATGAGATAGATTTGATCAAATTTTTTTAATTATGTTTAATTATCACTTTATTTGAACGTCTATGAGTATAGTATTAATATATATTCAAATAATATATTAAGTATAATCAAACTATTTTCCCATTTACCATAAAAAGACTTTTTTACACCAAAATCACTCCCAATAAACATAGATATATAGACAAAATGAATTGAATTTTATTTTCCTTTATTACAATAAGCCCACAATTGTTTTCCTCCCACAGTTAAAATTCCAATGACGAGAGCGATTTCTAGCTAAAGAAATGGAGAGATAAAATGGAATGATTATGAGAAATAATATCTAGCCTGAGAAATGGAGAGAGATAATGAAGTGATTAAACTAAACAGACAAGTAGACCATTATTATTCGTGTATTATGTAATCAATGATGCATTTAAATATTAATAATTTATTTAAAGTCAAATGGTAGGGGAATAAAGTAATCAGATCATATGCTTTAAGTTCATACACTAATCGGAAATAGTTGAAGATGAAATTATCTTTATTTGAAAATGACCCATACACATTGATTTATTTGTCATTTCAGTTTTCTAGAAGAACGTTCCCTTTATTATTTCATTTGGCATGATTATTAACCACAGTAAAAAATAATTTTTATCAGGCGTTATTATGTTATTGAAAAATAACAAAATTCAATCTTTAGTTATTCTGTCGTGTGATTCTCAGACTGTGTGGCGCAGTTGGCCCAGGAGCGGATCTAAAAAATTATAATTAGGGTACAATATAGAAATAAAATAAATTGAAAATATATATATGTATATATATATAAAAAAAAAAAAAGATTTTGCGGGTACAAGTGTACCCTTTTTAATGTATAGATCCGCCCATGGTCGGCCTGGATTGATCCTCGGATGCGTAGCATGTGTGGGACCTCATAAATCTTAACGATTTGATCTTACCATAAATTATATTTCCATTAAGAAGAAAATAAATGCATGAATGAATTACCAATTAAAGTTATTCTCGGTGGAAAATTAGAAAGCTATAATATTGCACCCATGTATTGGGAATTTTAATTATTAGTATTGAAATAATATTCATTTGATAGATTATTTATAGACTAATAATATACAGTTTTTTAAATATGTAAATCATAAAGTTGTTTGGTAACATATGCAAAATAATCTAAGAGTTTAAAATAGTAATACATAAATTTATAAGATTGATACATATTTTCCTTTTCGTTGAAAATTGATTATTATTCACTTCTTAATAATATTTAATAATATGCGACATGATATGTATTTCTTTTTTCTTGTGAATTTATTATAATTTAATTGTGTTGAGCTCGAGCTTCAACATGCTTGATTGGATAGGCTTGCAAGCCTAGTCCAGCTAGAACTTGAGTCGAGTTTGAGTTCGAGCTGGGTTCATTAGCCATATCAAGCTTAATATACTTAAAAATTATATTTTAAAATTTATTATTTAATTATAAATAATTTAATTTTTCTATTAAAATTAAAAAATCAAGCTGAATCGAGCTCGAGTCTGGCCATGCCCATACTTAACTAATCTTGCAATAAACCCTACTAAAAATGCTACCTAGTTTAGATCACCATATCTTCTACCTTAAATTGTTAATCATTTTTTAATAGAATACATTAAATATTTATATTGAAACTCTAATTTACAATCTATCTGATAAAGATAAAGTGCTCAAATCACTTACTTCCCGAGCTAGGAACAACTCTCTTACTCTATTATGAGAGACCTTCATTTGCATTTTATTTATTCATATTGCATGGTTTGTTGGTGTCACAATCAATAAATGATGTAAATATTTTTTACAATACTTTTTACCCTGATTTTAAAATCTCATAACACCAAATGAGACCATTTTTGGTCGAGTAAAAAAAAAGCACAATCACACACTTCTACCACCACAAAAGTACTTGGAAAGTTATTGAAACAATTGAGAAACAAATGATTTACAGAGCACCAATGTTCTTAAGGTCAAGTACAACCCCAACCTGAATCCAACCCAGTACCCCACAAGCCAATGTATCCGCCAGGGTAAAACTGGTCGGGTCTCCGGTCATCAGACCGAATTCCCTTGCCTCTAGCTTCAAACTGGTTGTCGCCTTTCAATTAGCCGATGGAGCCAACCAAATCCTCCCGCAAACAACATCAGTTTCGTCGAGGTCACCATTATCTGCATGTGGAAATCATCAGTATCTAATTTGGACATAAATCTCCCAATTTCTATAAATAACTTTTTATTGAAAATTAAAGATACCTAATTTGTGGTCTTCAAAAGGACATGGATCGATTTTTTGAATTAGTCCAATAAAAAAGTTCACACGAATTTATTTTGTTTGTCGACAATATTCACCGCATTCCTAACCTATCCTAATAACGTACAACAAATTTTTCATAAAGCTAGTAGGAAAAGCAATCGTCGCACATGAATAATTTTTCAAATCCTTTACAACGACGTTGATGTTATAGTAGCTATCCTGAGCCATAGCCAACTCCGCCAACATGGCGGCTGCCTCGGCTGAACGGTATTTTTGGGTGCAGTCGAAGAAGGAGGTGCTCCAAACACCTCCTCACCATCTAAAATGCCACATAGTTGGATATTACATCCTACAGGTCATTGCACCCTGGTGTCAAGAACTCACTTCGTTTCACAACTTTCACTTATGGATTCATTGCTACAAATGGTTTTAGATATACATGATCGTGTACTGAATGTCAAATATAATGGAATTATAGAACACATACACATAAATCATGAGGTGGCGAGTTCACAAATCATTATGTGCCAATTCCAGTTGAATACCTTTCAAATATTCACTCATTATCTGTACCTCGAGTTGAAGCAACACAATATGATTATAATAATAATAAATAAAGGAAAAGATTAAATTAAATAAATAAGCATAATTAAAACTTTCATTTGGTTGGAAATGGAGAGCTGATGAAATTGTAAATGATGGACTCATATTGGTAGTCCGATATAACAATAGAAGAACAAAAGTTTGTAAAATCAACTAAATTTGGAATACATTCAACCAAATCAATTGGAATCTCCTAATTGATATTTTGAGTGATTAATTTTAATTGATTTTCTAAAATTTATAAATGTAGTAAGGATTAATATATTAATAATCTTAATATATTGATAAGATTTTCTTTCCTATTTAATATCTTTAATTATTAGGATTTTATTCAAATTTAAATTGGTTTGGGTTTATATATAAATAAATTTAAGATTTTTTCCATATAAACATTTTATATATAAGTTTTCATAATTATAATTGCCTTAATTAATAATGATTATTAATTAGGAAAATTTTATCTAATCAAATCACGTGTTCTCATAAAATTAAGTGACATTTTCACTAATTAGTAATTTTAAATTAAAACTTCTATTATTATATTCAATCAACTTTATAATTATAATTATGTTTGATAATAAAACATTTAAATAATTTATAAAAACGATTTAAGTTGAACACATAAATATTAAATAAATTAAGAGATTAGTCATTATTAATTTTAATATTTAGTTTTTATGAAATTAATTCAATTAAAAAAACCAATCATAAAATGTTATTTATATATAGAATTATCAATTTCATTATTAATGAACCAAATAGTTCATTAATGACCAACTAATCAAACTCAAACATACCATATTTTGCATCCGACCTTACTTTAATATATATATATAGATTATATCTTTCTGGGTCGACAAAGATATAAAATGGATTAATAAATATCTTGTTAGAAATTATGAAGTTTTATGATTGTCAAAAAATATCACTCGGCTACAACTTATCCTATCATGCAATTATTGTACCGATTTAAGAGTTTTAATAGCATAAGTTCGTCTCGAAGAATTGAAATCTGGAAGGGCTGAAGAATGAACTCAATAAAGATGAGTCTGCTGACTTTGATAACTGGTCATCCCAGTTGAAATTATGAAAAGAAGAAAACCTGATAAACACTCATTTTGTGCATTTTGTTGATGTGAATCTGCTAACTATTTGCCCTGGATTAGATCGTTAAGTGATAATTCTGTGTCGTATTCATATTCTTTTAGAAAATATTACATTTGGATTGGTTTTGGGTTGTTTATGCAGGTTTCACGCACAATTGAGTCGATTACAGGATGTGATTGAGTACCATGGAGTCAATCGATGTTCGTTTGCATCAGAAAGAGGAAGAAGTGAGAAAAGACCGAACCCAAATATGTTTTAGGCCAAAATTCAATGGAAACCCGCACTGAAAGTAGTTGATATTCAAAGAAGCAGTCGCTAATTCCTCCACACATAGAACTCGAGCTAATGGAGCATGGAAATAGATATATCTTTGAGTAAGCTTTCCAATGCAACTTGAATCGGGTCAATCAGAGTTCGGGAGCAAAAGTTATAGCCAAAACCGTGAGACTGCGTCCGTTCGTGACAAAACTGGCGACCCACAAACAAAATCGGTGGTCGCCGATTTTGTAGACAGGTCGCCGATGTTGTAATTTCCCCCCAGATTTGCTACGGCGCAAAACTGGCGACCCAAGTGCAAAATTGGCGGTCGCCAGTTGGGTTTTATGGGTCGCCGATCGGGTTAATTTGACGAATTTCTGGTCCAAATCCCATATCTTTTTGGGTTTGAAGAAGATAAGTATAAATAGAGGCTCCCAAGACTCAAAAACAATCCTTCAACATATTTTTTAGCGACGAGAGTCTGGAGAAAGTTTGAACAGAGCAGAATTCAAAGAACAAAGATTGAAGACTCAAGATTGAACACCACGGGTTTCTGGTTTCATGTTTTCCAAATTTTTGTATCTTCTTTTCTGTGTAATTATAGAACTTAGCATGATTGACTAAATCCATTGTGGATTCTAGGGTTTGAACATGTGTTCAACTTTATGCAATTATTTATTTAATTCGATTTTCCTTTTCCATTTGCATTCTAATTATTCATGGGTTTTGATTTATTGCTTTATACTGGCCAATGATGGCGATTTGATTGGTATTTCTTTGAACCGGAAGGTCTAGGTTTATCAATAGATTGCAGGATAATTAGATTTAATTAATTAAATATCCGAAAGGAATTTGAGTGATTAAAGGGTTTAAAAATCTGATGTTCTAATCAAGAGTAGAAGTCCTCCTGCACGTCCAAAAGGAGTCATTAGGTCTTTTATTTCCATGTTATGGTTTAGAGTTCCGAAGAATCACCTGATAACATAAATGCGATTAACCAATGTGTTTTGAAATTAAATTTGAATTGAATGGAATAAATGTTGCATAATTATTCATCATAGTCGATTGCCCTGGAATCCAGGTCTCTCTATATTTTCTAAATCAAACATTTAAATTCCTTTTTAATTATTTAGTTTTCAAAATTGCCTAGTTTAGATAAACAACCTCTTTTACCGATATGTCTAGATAGTAGTAATATATCTATGTTTTAGTGCTTGGTTATACTTCGAGCCTGCAATCTTTGTAATCGATAAATTATTACTTGCCTCTACATTAGTCGGTACACTTCCAGAATAGCTTGTTGCAAAATACGCTATCATAACCATGACTGATAATTAGGACTTAGGAGATAGAGCTGACCAGCAATTCAAGAGCACCAACTAACTGTTTAGTATGAACAAACAAATGAGGAAAATATGATGCACATACTTGAATAAACTCAGCTAACATATGTTAAATCAGTTTTCACATTTGAAAGGCATGCAACTGAAAAAGTGTGTAGAATCGCACATCCTCGTGCAAACAGATACCTACAAAATTATAAGTCATATTACAAGTCTGACAGCAACTAGAATACAACTGAGAATCCTGTAAATACATGCATCAAAGGAGAGGTCCAAAATATACACTCCATCCTAAGATTATAACTCTAATTTTATAAGGTTTATGCTTTCATTCTCTATCTAAATCTTTCAAACTCTTGAATAAACCTTTGACACATCACAGATTCGTAGGATCAAAACTCTAGTTCAACGTTCAAGAAGGGAACTCAAACCTTCATACACTGTCACTGAGAGCAATATGAACTCTAAATGAGTAGAAGAACCGACTCTACAACCTATATTATAGTATCGTGGGTAGTTGAAGTTGCAGAAGGTGTTTGGATTGTATACTTAATTCATTATGATCAGTACATTGCTAAATAGTTTGTTTGATGTACTTGTAATCAATAATCACTTGCAGTAAATATCGTTTCCTAATTAGATTAACAAACATATGATACGAACAAATTGTATCGAACTCTATCGATTTATCTCCTCGATAGAAAGATCATACGGTGTGTAGGAGATCACATAAGATCGTATAGATTGTTTGACCTAGAGAGATATTAACTGTTATCACGAATGAGAGGCTTCTTGGATAAAATGTCAGTATAAGCTGCGCCATAGACTGATTAACAGTGCCTTGTCTTGGCTGCTTGATATACCGATACATAGGTATGTATTGATGGATCACAGTGAGATATGTCATTCTATCTACACGACTTGCTTCTTAGGTTTTTTATAAGTTCTCAATGAATGAATTTTAATTAGATAACAAAGGTTGTAAGGGTCATACATCATGGGCCAACTATGTATGCCAAATCAGTCTTTTGTGGTTATTTTCATAGATGTTATCCAGAGTACAACTCATATGTGAAGTCCTACTTAGCAAGATGAACATGATTTAATTTTGTCTCCAATTCTTAATTCCATTTGTCTAAGATTATCTCACATTGGGGCCGCAGCCTCACACTCTCTTTCTAGCTTTCTGTATTTTTCAACCGATATAATTTGAGTAGAGAATGAGGACTATTTATAGACTAGGGTTAAACCCTAGTGGGCCCTTTTAGCATTTAGTTTTGGCCAAATCTAGGACGTAATGCAATTAATAAAGTGGGCCTTTAAATTCATTGATTCCCATGTCCACAACCTAGGAAATAATTAATTAATATTAGTTCTTTTCACTACAGAATTAATACTGACCTACCCATTTATTACCATGTTATGAGAACGAGCTGAGTTTATCTAATAAATCCCAATATTTAAGGTTAATGGACATTCATTAATTAATAGAAGCTTCTGACATGCTTCACACAATTAATGAATTTCTTATTTTCCTAAGAAGTACCACTTAAAAATTATCACTCGTGGCTGAACTTAATCAGCCTTCAAGACTTTAGCACGATGAACCTTATTATGCTCCTTAGGGATTGTCCCCATCCTATTACTCGGATATGGAAACTTAACTCTAGTCGTAAGAACGTTCTACACGAACTGTTGTCACCCAAGATGAGGGTATACGCACACGTTACTCGGGTTGTCCACCATGACAAGTCAAAGCAACAGTCAACCCATGCATACTCCTGAACCTTTGTTAGGATTTAAATTCAATCAAAAAATGAGATTCAATCATCGAAATTTGACTCCCAGAATCGGGGGAGCAGTTCTTCTCCTTTGTTTTCTGAGTCACCTTGTTCGGAGGAGGTAGGCTCACTACCCTTAGGATGAGGACCTCGGAGTTTCAACAAAGTGGAGGGGCTGAGACAGGATCCCATTGGTCGATGGTGGACTCCTCTTGCTCAGAGGGTGAGCCTCTAGTGCAGTCAGCATGGGCCAGGATAAAAAGGAAGGTCATTTAAAGTGATCAAATATATGTAGAAGTGTTGACTGTCACTGAGATGTAGTTAATGGAGGTTTTAGGGCAGGTGGCCCATGTTAGTCCTTGGTTCCCTATTCCCCAAGAGGAGCAAAGGTGCTTTGATCCTCTTCCTAGATACATACTTTTTACCTCCCAATTATTTAGAAGAGTGTGGACTTCCCCTTTCTTCTGCAACTTCTTGAATTCCTATGGCCTCTCCCCTTCTAACTTGTATCTTATTAGCTGGTGCCACATGACTGGCACTTTCTTCATCTTCACGAACCTTGGTCTTAACCTTCTTATGATCCAGGAATGGTATTATTTGTATAGGCTGAACCCTTTTTCCCCAATTATTACTATTTTACCAAACGGGCTAAGGACAGATCTCCAATGGTGAAGGATGCTCCGGAAAACTCTTCCAAGTTGTTGAACCGATGATTTTTCCTGGGGATGGACTTGGGATCCAAAGTTCACCCCTGTAGGCGATGGTATTTTGAGTCGGTGTTTCTTCCAATGATAATATTCTTGCTAGTTTGTTTGTTATTCTGTTGTAAAATTTGTTTTCTGTTGAGCAAATATTTGGCATGTCGAGCTTACTCATTTGGAGCTAAAGAGGCTTGAGAAGGCCTAGACTACATCGACGAGGTTGTGGAAAGGGGTGAGAGAGGGTACGAGCATTTTTGCCACATCTATCAAGCATCCATACGGGAGGATCATTGACCTTCCATGCAAGATGAGGAGCAACAAGGCTACTAGGGAGGCCTTGAATTTGAAGGAGATAGCCCGGGAAGAGGTTGGGCAATCAGAGAAGAAGCGGCCTTCCTCAACTCCTCGTGAAGATTCCCCTCCCTATAAAAGGTCAGAGGCTGATTTGGACAAACGACAATCCATTTCTAGGAGCCAGGAGGATGTTTCAAGGGAGGAGTGCGTGGTCTTCTCGCAAAAGGATAAATTGGACCAAAGGAGGGAGACGAGAATTCTAATCGGTGCCACCATTCTTGACACCTCGCTATGCTTGATATTTAAACGAGTCATGGAGTACGACCAGCTGATGGTCGAGGCGAGGTCCTTCTTTCTAGCATAATATTGGGGTTTTTTTCCTCATCTATTTATCTTTGGGTTGACCTTGTACAAGGTTCGATGGATTTGCCTACTCTCCACCGGGACTTGACTGTGTATGCTGAGAACTAGGCAAGGGAGCTGGCCAAACTCAGGCGACTAGGAATAAGCCAAACAAGGCTAGGACTGTTGGGATTGTATACTAAAAGCATTTATGATTAAGTGTGTTCGTTTGATATACTGGTATTCATAAATGTGTTACATAGTCGCTATCAGATATAACAGACATACGATACGAACTATAATATCCTATTATCTTGCTTATAGGGATGATCATATGGTGTTTAGGAGATCACAAAAGATCATATGAATCATTTGACCTAGCGAGATATAAATAGTATCACGGCTGAGACAGTCCCTCGATAGACTATCGGTTTAGGCTGTGGCATATCAGTTTATAAGTGAACTTATCCTAGCTAGTTGATGTGTCGGTACATCTTTATGTATTGAAGGGATCAATAGTGATATGTGCCATTCTAATTGAAATATGAATGAGCTAGATCTCTAGATACTTGTTGTGATCTTAAACCTAATAGAAGGCTTAAGGGCATACATAAGTTGACTATGCTTTAACTTGCTAGGATGGTGAGTCTTTCGTGTACTCTTATACCTGCATCTTGGGTGTGGCAGTTTGTGTGTGGCTTGCTTAGGCCGGACATGTAGGTAATCATATCCGTTTTAGGATGGGAAAATTCCATGAGGAGCTCACAAGGTTCATTATGCTAAACTCTGCAGGTTGAATTATTTAATTCAGGCATAAGTGAAAAGGAGTGAGTGGTACTATTCAGGAAATATGAGATTAATTAATTATGGTTGATTGTCATAAGCTAAATTAATTAATAAATGTTCGGAACCTTAAATATGTGGATCATTCAAGTTTAATGCAACCTGTTCCTAATTACGTGGTAATAAAGGGGTGAGTCAGCATTCTTACCGTGGTGAAGGTTAAAACAATGTTTTATTAATTAATTATATTCTGGGTTGGTCATGGAATTCGTAAATAAAGAGGGCCCACTTTATTTTTTGCATTTGGTCCCTAGTCTGGCCCACAAACTGCATGAGCCCATTAGGGTTAGGGTTTTGCAAACCCTAGCACTATATAAACCCTAGCGCAGGTGGCACGTCGGCTGGCGGTGTGTGCAGATGTCTCGGCGGCGGCAGTGAGGCTGATGGAGGGCGGCGGCTAGGGTTTTGGGTGAGGAAGGAGATGCTGCTGCAATTGGGGTTTCATTTGCGGGCTGGACGCGGGCCTGCAGCCCGAATTGCTGAAACTAGGGTTTCTGCTAAAATTAAGGCTTTACAACTTAATGGGCCTGAAACCCTAATTCCACGCCGAAACTGCATTCTTTTGTCTAGCCCAAAGATTGCAGATTCATATTAAAGAGTGTAAGCCCAGTTTGAAGATCATTATTGAATTAAAACCTTTTAATAGATAAGTTTAATTTTATTTCTCATGTAACTGTATTTGGGGGCCACGAGAATTTTTTTTTATTATTATATATTATCGTCTGATGTGATTTATTATGTGCGCACTTGTAAATAATAGGAAAGCTTGCTACTGCTTTGGTTATTTTTTAAAGCATGTTGTAGATAATAGGGAAGCATGTTACTACTCTATTATTTACTGTTCAAAGCATGTTTTATGTGATTTATTTTATGTTCTAAATTATATCCATAAATTCCGGAATCATGTTGGGAAATACGATGGAATTTTATATGTGACATAATTTATGGATCATAAAATAATATGTGCGCATAAGAACCTTTTGAAAAAATACTAAGCAAGATTTTTAAATTAAAAACAACAAGACCTCCACAATGCGGTCTCTTATTAGAAGTGGGTAGTGAAGTGAGCAGACGTCTACACGACCATAGCCTGCTTACTTTATTTATTCATAAGTTCTAATAGATGAAATTTATAAATATAACATTTGAACATGTGACAAGTGGACAGTGAAGTGAGTAGACGTCTACACAACCGTAGCCTGCTTACTTTATTTGTTCATAAGTTCTCTAGGATTTTTTAAATAAGATAACAAAGGTTGTAAGAGGCATGCGTCATGGGTCTAGTACGTATGACAAATCTTCCTTTTCAATTCCGAAGTTAGAATTGTGGTCAAATGCTTAGATGTTGCCTGAGTACTAACTCATGAATGATGTTCCTGCTCAGATAGGTTAAACATGGTCTTAGTTTAATCTCCAATTATTAATTTCAATTTCTGGCGAATACCTGGCATGGATTGAAATTATAGACGGGAACTTCAAAGAGCAGTCTAGTCAAGTGGTCTACTGTAAACGTCTTCGAAAGGAGCTTGCGGTAGATATTCCTAGGAAATTTGGGGAAATAACTTTATTGGTTTATCAAAAGGTTACAATTCATATTTGTTTCAATGTTTTGCATGTATGTTCTTACTTTAATCAATTATTGTTTTCAGATATGTTTATGAATAATGCCATCAATATCGTGACACAAAATCAATTAACTGGTCCGAATTTCCTGGAATGGAAGCGCAACTTGGATTATATCCTAGTTGTAGAGGAACATCAATTTGTTCTTAAAACTCTGTGTCCAGCTGTCCACACTGCTCAGTCAGCTGATGTGGAGCGGAACCTCTATGACAAGTGGGTCAAGTCCAACAATGTAGTCAAGTGCTACATGATATTCACTATGTCTAAGGTGCTCCAACAAATCAACACTATGACAAAGCAACTCATATTATAAATAGTTTCACAGTTACTTATGGGGAATCAGATAGAGCTGTCCGATTTAAATTCATGAGAGAAATCGTGAGTTGTAAAATGACTGATGGTAGCTCAGTGAGGGAGCATGTTGTTTCCATGACTCACCTTATGGATAAGCTAACGTTCCCTGGAGGAGGTATTAACGGGGAAGCCCAGGTCGATATCATACTCAACTCACTCCCGAAGTCTTTTGAGAACTTTTGACTGAATGTTGTCATGAGTAAAAAGGACTACACTTTTAATGAGTTACTTAGTGACCTCATGACAGCTGAATTAGTCATACAACCTGAAAAGACAATCTTGGTTTCTTTCGAAAGTCGCCTTGCTTCATCGAAAGGTTCTAAAGGGGTGATTGGAAAGAAATTCAAGAAGACAACCTCTGGAAGCAAAAGTCCTGGGAAAAAGAAGACTATGACACCGGGGAAGAAGGGCAAGTGTTTCCGTTGTCGCTAAACTGGTCACTGAAAGAAGGATTATTTGACCAAGTAGGTTGGACAAGGTATGTCATTAGCATTTATAACGAAAACATGATTAGCATCTATTTCTACCCATTCATGGGTAGTGGATACTTGAGCTACTGATCATATTTGTTACACTTTGCAGGGATTCAGACTGGCAAGGTAGCTGAATAATGACGAGGTGACGATCTCCATGGGTAATGTTGCTCGTTTGTCTGCAGCAGCAGTTGGAGATGTTACATTATGCTTTTAATATAATGTTTTAATTTTAAGAGACGTTTTGTATGTGCCGAAGTTTCAACAGAACTGCATTTCTATTTCCCGTTTAATAAATGATGGATTTTCAGTTATTTTTATAGTCATGTTTCTTTCAATGGTAGTAACGGTGTTATCTGTCGTAGGATACAGAAAGACTCTCTTTATATCATAACTTGTTTGTATGAATCTTCCATGAATGCTACATATAACTCATTTAATCATAACAAGAGAAAGTTTTCATCTTCTGATGAGGATCTTACATATCTATGGCATCTAAGACTAGTTCACATCAATCTAAAGAGGATCAAGAGACTCGTGGATGATGGAACGTTGAATTCAATCCAGATTGTTCCACATCGAATTTGTGAATCCTGTATAGATGGAAAGATGATGACCAGGCCTTTCAAGGTAAGTCAGTCTCGAGCAAGTGATGTGTTGGAATTGATCCACTCTGACTTATGTGGACTGATGTCTATGCAAGCTCGTGGAGGATTTAAGTATTTTGTCACTTTTATTGACGATTACTCGAGATACGGGTATGTTTACTAACTTTACTATAAGTCTGAATTCTTTGAGAAATTCAAGACGGAAGTAGAGAAGAAGTTAAACAAGACCATTAAGTCATTACGATCTGATCGTGGTGGTGAGTATCTCAGTGACGAGTGCTTGCAGTTTTTGTTAGAGCATGGGATTATATCCTAATAGACCGCACCGGGCACTTCTCAGCTGAATGGCGTGGCAGAAAAAAGAAATAGGACTCTTTTTGAAATGGTAAGGTCCATGATGTGTTATGCGAACTTGCCTGTTTTGTTTTGGTGCCACGCATTACTAACAGAGTCGTACCTGCTGAACCTGGTACCTTCTAAGTTAGTTTCTAAAACACCCTTGGAACTCTGGCATGGGCGAAAGCCCAGTGTGTCAAAGATAAGAGTGTGGGGTTGTCCGACATATGTCTTGTCAAAGGAACCTGATAAGTTAGAAGGTAGGACCAAGCTAATTTTGTTAGTGGGATACCCCAAACAAATGAAAAGTGGTTATTTCTACTGTCATGAGGATTAGAAGATTGTAGTTAGCACCAATGCAAGATTTTTGGAGGACGAGTTTGTGAAAAACCACAAGTCTAAAAGGGATATCATTCTCCAAGAAATTGGAGAAGATGATGCGCTTCCATTAGGAAAACCTCGTGGTAGATTGAGTGTACCTCTCGAAGGTATAGAACCAACTGCATGGTCTCCAGTATAAGGCTTTGAGCTACTAGTAACTGCACCAACTTCTAACGTAGTACCAGTGCTACATCGTAGTGGGAGGGTACGTCACCAACCCGAGCGGTATATGTTCGTGGGAGAGTCTTTGGACTTGATCCCGGAAGACGGACTTAATGATACTGACCCATGGACATATGACGAAGAAGTAAATGGCAAAGATGCGAAAAAATGGCATAAAGCCATTGATTCAGAAATTGAATCAATTACCGCTATGGATGTATACTAGAATTCTACGCTACCAGATGATTTTCAGGCCATATGTTGCAAATGGGAATACAAACGGAAGAAAGGTTTGAAAGGATAAATAACAGCTTTTAAAGCCAGGTCGGTGGCGAAGGGTTTTAGTCAAAAGTAGGGCATTGACTATGACGAGACCTTCTCTCTGGTAGCCATGCTCAAATCTATTCGAATTCTTCTATCCACAGCAGCACATATGGACCCAGAGATCTAGCAGATGGATGTCAAAACCGCGTTTTATACGAGTACCTTGAGGAAGGTCATGACATCTATATGCAGGAGCCAGAGGGTTATGTGAAGGATGGTGAAGAGCATCTTGTCTGGAAGCTGAAGAAGTCCTTGTATGGACTTAAACAAGCTTCACGGTCATGGAACAAAAGTTTCTAATATATGATTAAATCTTATGGATTTTCACAGTGCAAAACCAAAAGTTGTGTGTATCGATAATGCGTTAGTGGAAGCGTGGTATTTCTGACACTTTATGTAGATAACATTCTTCTATTCGACAATGAAGTGAAGGTGTTGTCAGACATAAAGAGATGGTTATCCGAACAATTTCAAATGAAGGACCTAGGAGACGCTTGATACATCCTTAGGATTAAAGTCTTGCGTGATCGCAAGAACAGGATGTTAAGCTTGTCTTAGGTTGCTTATATTGATATTGTGATTGCTCGTTTTAGCATGCAAAATGCCAAGAAAGGATTGCTACCTTTCAGACATGGTGTTCCTCTGTCTAAGGCACAATGCCCTGCAACAGAAAAGGAGAAGGATGAGATGGGTAAATACCATATGCTTTGGCAGTGGGAAGTCTCATGTATGCGATGCTATGTACGAGGCCAGATATCTGTTATGCCGAGGGCATGGTGGCCAAGTCCAACCCTGTACTGCTGTCAAACATATTCTCAAGTGTGTGAAAAGAACTTGAGACTATTATCTCGTTTATCAGTGTGAGAATTTGTGCCCTGTTGGTTATACGGATTTGAATTTCCAGGTGGATCAGGATGAGAAGAAATCGACCTCAGGCTATTTGTTCACCTTGAGAGGTAGAGTTCTATCATGGAGGAGTCCAAAACAGAAATGTATCGCAGACTCCACCATGGAAGTTGAGTTTGTGGCAGCTTTAGAAGCTTCTAAGGAAGAAGTATAGCTCCGGAACTACCTCCAAGAGTTAGATATTGTTCTGAGTTTACCCAAGACTACCATGGTATATTGTGATAATACTGGTGCAGTAGAAAACTCTAAGGAACCAAGAACTTACAAGGCGTCGGAGCACATAGAGAGAAAGTACCACATCATACAAGAAATCGTAGCGAGGGGACACGAAGGATAATCTAGCGGATCCATTTACAAAGGGCTTACCACATATGGCATATGAGGGTCATGTTTGTAGCCTAGGACTGAGGATGAAGCTGGCCACCTGGTGACCAAATGTAATAGCAAGATTATAATCGAAAGATGTTATACTCTGGAAAGTAATGGTATAATGTTTTAAGTATATGTGCGAGATTGTTGGAATTGTATACATAAAAGCATTATGATTGGTATACTGGGAAACGTTAAGTTTCATATACAGGTAATCATTAATTACTTGCAGTAAACAACTCTTGTCTTAATTAAGAATCATACGATGCGAACAAACACATATAGTTATCTTATCGATAGGGAGATCATACAGTGTGTAAGAGATCACAGAAGTTAGTATAGATCGTTCGACCTGGCTAGTTATCATAGTTGAGACAATTTTTGGTTTGCTGTCGGTTTAGGCTGCGGCACACAAGTCCATAAATGGTTTATCTTGACTGCTTTGTGTGACCGGTACATCTCAATGTATTGATAGGATCAACACTGAGATGAACCATTCTACTTGACATATGAATGAGTAAAGATCTTCGTAACTTGGTCGGATCTAAAATCTATTAAAAGTTGAGGGGCACACATGAGTTGACTGTCACTTTGACTTGCTATGGTGGAGAGTCTTACATGTACTCATATATCTGCATCTTGGGTGATAGTAGTTTGTGTGGGGTTTCCTTAGGCTGAATTTAGATAAACATATCCGTTTTAAGATGGTTACATTCCCTGGGAAGCTCACGAGGTTCGTTATGCTAAGTCCTGCAGGTTGAATAATTGATTCAAGCATAAGCGATAAGAGTTAAGTGGTATTACTCAGGAATAATAAGAGATTAATTAATTGCAACTAAATATCATATGCTGAATTAATTAATGAATCTCTGAAACCGTAATTATGGGGATTTACCAAGTCATTGCAACTTGTTCCTAATAATGTGGTAATAAAGGGGTAGGTCAGCATTAATTCTCTGGTGACATGAATTAATGTTTATTAATTAATTATGTTCTGAGTTGAACATGGAATTAATTAATTGAAGGCTAACTTTATTATTTGCATTTGATCCCTGATCAGGCCTAACAATGCTCAGAGCCCATTAGGGTTTATTAAACTCTAATATCCCATTCTCCAGATCTATAAATAGATCATTTCTCTCACTTCCTACATAAGTTTGAAGTTTCAAATCAGAAACCCTAGAGAGAGTGAGAAAGTATGCAGTTGTTTCAATCCAGTATCTCATCCTCACTAGATTTCCTCATCGAGCAAGAGAACAGATCAGAAGATCAGATTTTTAGGAACACCATCAACCATCTACCATTGTTATTCAGTCTGCAGGAGTTGAGGTATTCCTTTGAATCTACGCATTAGATTAAATAGGAGCATGCATAGAGCATTTATTTTTTGTCATAACATTTAATTTGATATCAATAAAATGAATCCTGGGTCAAGAAATAAATGGTGATTCACATCGCCTATTGTAGACTCAGTTCCAACACCTATACTGACAGTCTATCTTAGGACTGTCTCATCTCTGATAACTATTTATGTCTCGCTAGGTCAAGTGATCCATACGATCTTTCGTAATCTACTATATACCGTATGATCTCCTTATCAATGAGATAAGAGGATAAGAGCGTTTGTGGTACATGCTTTTCAATTCAGGCAGGAGATGAACATACAACATTAATGTTTCCCAGTATATTAATTAATATACCTTGTACATATTATACCAATTGTAATACTTTCAGTATATAAATCCATCTGTCATACACACCATATCCATGACGCATAATTTTTATATCAAACTTGTCTCATCTATTCAATCCTAGAGTACTTATAAAATTCAAATACGCAAGCTATACATATAGATGTTTACGAGAAGGCTCCCACTACTCACATGAATTAAATTTCTCTTTTAAGAAATCTCATCTATTGGAACTTATTAATAATAGAATAAACAAGCTACACATGTAATGTTTGCTTATTGAATTATCCACTTCTAATAAGAGATCTCTTTGTGGAGGACTTAAAAAAATGCTTAGTAAACTAAATTCATAAGGTTAAGAATTATTCGCGTACATATTATTCCATGTTGATATGTATTATAACATTGCTAAGATTTTATCATGCCAAGAACGAATACCAAATTTATAATTATAATTTTACTCATGAAATAAATCACATAGCATGCCTTAAAAATGTATATAACAAAGCAGTAAACAAGGTCCTATTATCTACACATGCTTGGATGAGCGCAAATAGTAAAACAATCATACCATACGGGAACATATAAAAACTAATAAAAATGGTCCTCATGGCCCCATGCTACAATTATAAGAAATAAAATAAATTTTAACTATTACAGATCTTCAACTACGATCCCACCCGTTGTCTTGAAACTCTAATAAAATTATACTGGGCCTCCTCAAAATGTTTAGGCTTTAAAAAATAAGATAGTTGAGCCTGTGCACACATCGTGAACTTCAATCTTCGTTTACACGATCCCAACAACCGACGCCGACCAACCGCCACTGGCCGGACACTATCAACAGTCGCGCGACTTGCTGGAAATGTGCAGTAGCCTTGCGCGAACTCGCGCAGGCTATAGGCCGTATTCTAGCGCCCTCCATCCTGCACCCTTTGCCAGCGTCGCCTCTGCTTTGGTTCTGTAGGAACTCGGTCAACAAAAGACAACATGAATTGTCTTTTATTATTTTACTCATTTGGATCATTTTTAGGGTTTAAAAAATAAGTCAGATTGAATAAACCTTGTGAACCCTATACATGGTCCTAATATTTAATTACGAATGATGGATTTACGGAGTACTTGAACTCCAGCTTTTGTTCTCTAGATCTAGATCGATGACAGAGGATTCCAGATGTAGGGATATCGATCAATGCTATTGTGCTCCAACAGATTTGATCTTCTGATCTTTCCCTTGCTTTTCGGAAATCTGGTGATGATAGGCTACAGAGTTCCACCAAAGCCTCAAAGAAGTCGATCAATCCTCCTTCAAATGATGTAGTCGCCAATCTCTCTCTTTTATGTTGTGTAATACTCAATAATACTTTATCTTATTTGAAGAGAGAAACGCTTATATAGTGTTTGGGTTTGGAAACTCTAACCCTAATGGGCTCAAGCAGTTTGTGGGCCAGACCAGGGATCAAATGCAAATAATAAAGAGGGCTCTCCTTATTAATTAATTCCATGTCCAAGCCAGAACATAGTAAATTAATAAAATATTAATTTTCTTTCACCAAGGAAATCAATGCTGACTCACCTCTTTATTACCACATTATTTGGAATGGGCTGCATAAAACTTGAATGATCCACATATTTAAGGTTTCGAACATTCATTAATTAATTTGGCTTATAACAATCAACCACAATTAATAAATATCGTATTTCCTTAGTAGTAACACTAACTTTTTTCACTTATGCTTGAATTAATAATTCAACCTACAAGGTTTAGCATAATGAACCTTGTGAGCTCCTCAGGGAATGTCCTCATCCTAAAACGGATATGATTACCTACATATCCAGCCTATGCTGGCCACACACAAACCGCACACCCAAGATGCAGGTATAAGTGTACATGTAAGACTCGCGACCATAACAAGTCAAAGTCTAGTCAACTTGTCAATGCCCATTAGCCTTCCATTAGGTTTAAGATCATAACAAACATCTAGAGATCTGACTCATTCAAATGTCAATGAGAATGGCTCATCTCATTGTTGATCCCATCAATACATAAAGATGTACCGACACATCAAGTAGCTAGGATAAGCTCACTTATAAACTGATGTGTCACAGCCTAAACCGATAGCCTATCCAGGAACTGTCTCAGTCGTGATACTATTTATATCTCGCTAGGTCGAACGATTCATATGATTCTCTGTGATCTCCTACACACCATATGATCATCCCTATAGCTGAGATAATAGGATATTTTAATTTGTATTGTATGTTTGTTATATCATATAGAGATTATGTTGATGTAATACATATATGAAGACCAGTGTATCAAGCAAACACATTTAATCATAAAAGCTTTTAGTATAAAATCCCAACAGGTTTGCATCGGTCGCCTCCTGCGTAGGAGGCAGGCCTTGAGAGGAGGTGCGGTCGTGTTGCACCACACGAGGTTGTACGCACGCACGAACCTCTCGGGTTCTGCCATGCTTACAGTACCGCCGCTGGTGTCGGCCACTGCTGCCTCCATCACGCTAGTCTCGCCTTGTCACGCCTGTTACCGGAGGAAGTTGTGTTATGATGCACGTCAAAACTATAGGGTTTCGCCGTTGTTTCTTGCTACTGTGCCCTTGCCCGTCGCCTGCCTTCCTCGCCTGCATTGCCTTCGGCCTGCAACACCATGGAGGAGACATGGGGAGTTTGCGTTGAAGTGGAAATTATTTGACAACCAAACAAAATTCTCACAAGAATAAATATCGAATTCATGACTCACTTCTCCTGCTAATTGAATACTCATTACTTCTCTAACTCAAAATATTCGAGTACGATTGAAAAGTGGATGGTTGTTTACTATTTCTAAAATTGAAATGCGTGTACAAATAAAAAAATTGAAAACAACAATCCTCAAACAATTTCAAACTGAATAACAACTCTTCCAAACAACAATCCAACACTCAACAATTCACTCAAACAACATCAAGAAAGTTAGGGAAAAGAACTTAAGAGAGGAAATCTAGGATTTAGGTAGGAACATGTAATGGACATGCTATGGAGATTTGAATCTCATCAAGCCAAGTTTAATCCTAATGATGTTGATCGATCCACACAAATGTAGTATATCCCCTTTATTACCAGAAAAAAAATCATAGATCCCTTAGAATACTCATACATCAAGGAATTCTACCCTAGGCAACTCCCAAATGACCGTGGATTAATGACCTATAAGCCATTTTCTTCTGTTTTGAGTGAACCTTAACATGCATGTATGATTCATACGTGAATATTAGATTTACTTATCAGCCACAACCTAATAGATATTAATCAACCATTTGACTATTTACCTAGAATGCTTGAGTGTGAAAAAGCTCAAAATCATACAAACATCAATAAGAGGTAAGAAGAGTATTCATTCAATCCAATTCATCCATCACAAGTTTCCAAATCTAAATCCTATAGAAGTTTAGCTACACATACCTTGTTTATAAACAAATTGAATTACAAAGTATTGAATATCCATTACAAACTTGCAAATTGATTGTTGATTTCCCCTAATGGATGATTCCCCTAGCTTGATCTTCACTTCATTTCCTTAATTGAGTAGATAGATCTTCAATTTCCTCCAAATTGGTGAGTGTATGAGCTGAGTGAGTTGTGGAGATGAATAACCGCTCAAAAACGTCCAAAAATTTGCTCTTATATTTGATTTGTCCTATTTATATTAAGTTTGCCTCACCCAGATCTTGCCCGAAATGATTTCAATTTCACCCAAAATTAGCCTCTGCTTCATTCTCTGCATTCCAGTCGATTTCGGCCAAAATCATGATGATTTTGGCCAAAATTTGGCTTTGTTCAACTTGAAAAGTTTCCACTGGACATGATTTTTGCTGAAATGAGCAGAACTTGGCCGAAATTTTGCTCTGAATTGGTTTCTTCCTTGAGCACTTAAATTTCAGCCAAATTTTGCCTTTGTCCCTCTTTTAGCCATCCAATCCTCATTCAGTGCAAAATTTAAGTCACTAATATCCTCGTTTTGGTAGAAATGCACGAAAATTTGGCAAAACATAACACTTTCCACCTATTTTCCATCCTACAAGACTTAAAACACAAACATACCCAAAGTAAAACCAATTCTAACAAAAACATATAATATGTGGGTGAAATACATATGAAATGACCTAAAAATGTACATTTAAGCACACAAATTGCATACATTTCACACACAAATCAGGCACAAGTTGTGCTGCTCCGTGCGGATACTCAAGCGTGAACCCTAGGGTTTTGTTGGCGCCACTACTGCTGGCCTCGCCATCATCCCTGTAAGTCGCCTGTGCTAGAACCATGGCCTGCCAATGTATGCAGAGGCGTTAACCCGCTTGGGTTACGCCGCGTGAGCCCACTCATCGTTGTCTCGTTTTGCTCATCGAACGATGTTGTTCCTGTGTTGTTTTGCATCATCGCTAGGGATCACCGGTGGTGCTACACGGTGCGCGACCTTGTTGCATGTGAGTGCTACTGTTGCAGCTCCTCCGCACGACTCCTGCATAATGCTTTGTTTTTTGTTTTCTCGATTCTTCATTCTTAATTTTAAAATTTTAAATATAAAGAAAAAACATCCTAAGACATTGTTTGAAAATCAAATCTAACCAGTGATTTATCTTGTGGGTTAAAAAATGAATCCTTTGAAAAAGGCAGATTAACTTGACAAACTACAAGGAACAAAAATTAAATCCATCCACTGCAATTAAATAATAATAATCATGCATAAGCAAAGATAATATTATTTTTACTGATAGTGTCAATAATTGGAACATGCCTCTGATACCAATTGAAGGGATTTTACAAGAAAATTAAATTGCATCATCCGTTTGCCAACGACAAATTATCAGATGTCTAAAATAACTACTATGTCTATGATTAAAACCTAGCATGCTCCTATTATATTAAAAAGACGATTTGCGGAATACCTGGATGGAATGAACTCTGAATTATTGCGCAAGGATTTGATCTTGAATCATTCTTGCACAAAAAGATTCAATCCTGAAATAATCAGAATTAAATCTTTTATTTTTATTGAATAAAAATCAAAAAAGAAGAGGAGAGAGAAGAAGAATGATCCTCCAGATCCGATCTTTTATTTTATATCCCTCGGTTTAGATCTAGTCGCCTATAGAAGCTCACATTTCTTTGATTTGCTGCTCAGCAACTTATGATCTTGTGGTGTACTGTGATCTGAGAACTACAGGGGGCATTTATAGGAAAATTGTGATCCTTAATGGGATTTAGTTTTTCATAGGCTAGAAAAGCGATCAGTATGCAAATAACAAAGAGGTCCTGTCAATTAATTTAATTCTCATATTCAACCGAGAATATAATTAATTAATTAATATTGATTCATGCCATTATAGAATCAATATTGTCCTACCTCTTTGTTACCATGTTATGAGGAACTGGTAGCATGGGCTCTGTATATCCTTATATTTAAGGTTACAAACATTCATTAATTATTTTAGGCTCTAACAAAGCCTACAAATTAATTAACCTTATTTATTCCTAATTTCGGCTCAGATTTTAACATAATGAACCTTTTGAACTTCTTTGGGAATGTCCCCATCCTATACTGGATATGGTTACCAAACTACAAAACTAGAAGTCATACAAAAGTTGTTATCAGCCAATATGTAGATATACAAGTACATGTAAGACTCTCCATCATAGCATCTCAAAATGATACACAAACTTGTGCATACCTCTTGAACTTTCAATATGCTTCAGATATCATCATGCCATCGAGATCAAGATTCTTTTAATTTCAGTTTAAAGAATCGATCTCAGTTTTTTCTATCAATGCATAACAAACATACCAGCACATCTAGTGACCAAGATAAGCCACTAATTACTAACCGCGATGTAGCTTAATCAGATAGTCTATCCTAACACTGCCTCAGCTGTGAATACAACAATAATTCATACAGGATATGTTAATACAACAATAATAATTGCCAGTATATTATGTTGGGTTTCATTGATTTCATCTAAGGAACGCAGCGGAATAATTAATCAACGAACAAATCTGGATTTATAATTAATATCATATGTAGAGATTCAACGTGGATAAAACGAAAAAACTTACAGTTTATTCCGTAGAACACAAGCGACTCTGACTTGTCCTGCAGCGCGAATGCACTACTAAAGGTATCCAAATCATGGTGTATATTCAAACCAGGAACGCTCGGAATTTTCGGAGATAATTATGGAGGTCTAGAACTCAAAATCCTAGGTTTGTGTATTTGATTTGAACTGCGTAGGAAACCATATTATTTTTCTCTCTTCTCCTCTAAGAATAACGTGAGTTTCTTCTTCTCCAACAATAAGTAATTCTCTTAATTATATAGAGAAGAATCTCAAATCTTATCTAATAAGATCTGGGCCTTATTTGTTTCCATATCAATTTCCATTAATTAATAATCCAATTATTATATTATATACTAATCTTATTAGTATATTATCTTGAAAGATATATATTAATCTAATTAATATATATTGTACTAATGTAATTAGTACAAAATCTTAGTCCATATATTTCAATCTCTCACTTGGACTACGATTTTGATTTCAAAAATCATAAACAATCTTTACACCCTTAAACTGATCGACCCAACACTTATAGTGTGACCCTATAGGCCTCCATTACCAACGATAATCAAATTAAAGTCTACACAAAACTCTTAGACTGTGTTGTGTAGCGAACTTGATATATGGAGAACGTTTACGTGGACTAAGTAAACTTAACCTTTCGTGAAGTTTATATAACATCCCTCCATTTGCGAACCACTCAATTAAGCCTAGGATTTGTCATGTGTCTATCCCAATAGCTTAATTAATTTATCTCATCTTTACTAGATGACCCATATAGATCATATTTAATCACTTTAATTGAATACATCTCCTTGCACTGGCCAGTGACTTAACGGTCAAATAATATAGAGAATCTGAGTGTTATTCTCGAAGTCTAATCGAGCAATGAATTCCATCTTGGCTCAACTACCATTTTCAACCACATCATGATGTACCCAACACAAGTCATATCTACCCCTTTCTTGGAGTGCAAGCATTATACTTGGTCAAAACACACCACTTTGTAAATAAAAAGAGTATTGACCTCAGGTCTAAGGACCGTTATATACTCCACTTACCAATAAACCATACACACACAAAACAAATGGTTTAGACGTAGGGTATACCAATACTCTCCAAAGTATTCATGTGTCCATCACGAACATAAAATGTTTCGTAGCCGTGAGATCAACTACATTCTCTAAGAATGTGATGCAGACCACATGTCAACCTATCACATATCATCAATATCCCACTCTTGATGATCATTGGTTGGGGCAATTTAAGAGTTATACTCTATCATTAATGTCTCACTTCATTAACAACAATATTAACTCATGGGAACATCTATTTATGAATAATACAACAAATAAATTATTATTCAAAATAATGTGTAAGCCTTATATGCACACAATGAACATATAAGTGAATGTGATCAAGATAAATGTCTCTTTCAAAAGACGTTTCTAAGACATACTATCTCAAAACTCCCACTAGCTCTAGTCAATCTTTAGTGTATCTAATACTCATGTTTAAGAACATTTTTGAGGTTCCAAACCCACAAATGTTTCACAAACAAATTAGCTATTTATCCACAGTGGGTACTCGTTCTAATTTTATGTCCATCTTTTCTTTATTATTTCTCTTATCATCATGATTATTACAAGTCAAAATAAGTTTGGAAATCTTTATCAGTGCACTCAATCAATGATAGCTATAATTGTCCACCATGGATCAATAAATATTCTTAAGTCCTAAAGTACTTGAGAATAGTTTAGCATTTTAAATATACATTTTGGTAATTTCTAAAATCTTCCAAAATGATAAATCCTACAGAGATTTGTGTCTCACACAACTCATATAAGATTCTTGGTTAGTTATTATCAACCAGATCTTTATCTTCTTGGTTCTAAACCAAAAGATTATGTTTCTTAGACAATTCATAGGTAACCAAGATCTATTGAGTTAATTCTGCGTTTGTTCAAGTTTATCATTTTACATGTGTGAGAGGTTTATATACAATACTATGAGATTTCTTAGAGTTATGCAACTATTGCAACATTCTCCTTTTGATAGCTCTCATTGTGTTAAGGTCATCTACCGAGAGATTTCCCTCATCCAATAGAGCATCAAAAACTCCCACTAAATTCTTGTCTTAATTATTAAACAAGATTTCATTCTCTTCACCATCATGTGATTCTTGAGTTCCCTCAAAACCTACTATACTACGAACCTTTTGAATATTTATTTTAATTCCAAATCAAAATACCAATTCATACTTTCTAAATATTATTATTGTTTCCAAAATAATGATATTCATATTAATTCTAAATTAATATATTTTTTTTCAAAAAATGTCGTAGTATTAGAAATCACCTTGTGATCTCTAGGTGTGTAAAATGATATATCCTCTTAGGATATCCCACGAGCTTCTCATTTTAGACTCTAATTCTATCTTCTTGATAATGCTACAACTCTAGGTTTGCATTAGCTCAAGATAAGATCTAATATACAAAAAAAAACATTTGATATTTTCTCGACTAATTTCGAAAGAATCTTATTTAGAATATAGATATTGCTCTAAAAACATATCCCAAATGATGTAGAGAGATCAATGAAATTCATCATGGATAGAATCATGTCCTACAAGATTCAATCTCTCATTTTGAATGCCCCCATCAGATTGAGACATTCTAAGAGATGTTCATTCTAATTGAACTCCATGTAATTTAACATTTAATTGATAACATTTGACTAAGTATATGCTTCATGATCAAATCATAAAGCTTTAATACTCTTGTCTATTTGTTTCTCAACTTTCAACTTAAACCCCTTAGATTTGTAAGAGCCTTAGATTTTTATAAATTACACATATCCATCTCTTTAAAATCATAAGTAAAGTTGTAGTATACAAATATCCACTCATGCTTAAGTTGGTAACTGTCCATTCACATTTATGTGTATCAACTCTAGCATATATTTAACTTATAATACTTTCCTAGAAAGTAATTCATTTGTCATACATAATATGAGATAAGATATGTGAGTATCTCAAGATTAAAAATCAAATGATATTAGATAGTCTAACTTTCTCAACCTCACTATTCTTTTCTCATTAGTATGATCAGGTTTACAATGTCAAAATCCATGAGCTTATTTGTATTAATTAGCTAAGGGATTTTATTATTATCATTGAGAATTCGGTGTTTACAGTTAAACAACCATAATCCATTCAACAGGGATGTAATTCAAAATTATTTTCATTCATTATGTTTCCAAAACTAAATGAAAATCACATTCATGTCTAACATGAGAATAGATATAATAATCCTCAATATTAGTCTATTTAAATATATATTTAATCTATATATCACTATAGCTCATCAACAACTATTGCTTCATTTTCACGCAAGTGACTAAGTTTCACTGTCTCACTTAACTTCAAACATTTCTCAAATGTTTAAGCTATAATAGGTATCCAATACCCAACAATGTGACTTTAAAATAAACGTATGTATCTCAATAATAAATATCCTTAGCTTATCGCTTGAACATCTCATTTCTCAACCTTTGCGAAATCTCTCTTTATGCATCTAAGCATTTCACTGGGAAACAAGTGCTCATATCACTTTTACAACTACATAGCTATAAAAGGACATGACATATTTAGCCTTAGTGGCATCCTCGATATATTTCTTATGACTCGCTTCTTCAAACTTAGCAAAGTCAATAGAATATTTATCAGGATGAGACAAATGCTTTTTCCTACACATAATCAATGTGTTCCAATCTTAGCAACAAACGCAGATATTGGATCTAATCCAAAACTTTGACCAAGTCAACTTATTGATTTCCATCAAACATTTCTAAAATAATTTCGACATTTAATCTAGTAAGATAATAATTCAAAGGAAAATTAGAATTGAGTAAACAACATCACATTCACATAACTAATCAAACAAAGACTTTTGCATTGATTAGCTCCCACTAATTTTAACATATTTTATGACCCCAAACACATAATAGGAACTTATATCAAATATAAATTTTAGTGGACCAAGTCCAAGTCAATATTATCACAGCGTTTGCTTTGCCTGATAACCACAATAATATCACTTAGTAGGCCTCCAAGCCAATTGCAAAACTATTTTGCAACTCCTGGTTGATTAATCCAATTTATCGGTGTCCTTAAATCATCTTGCACACTTTGGCGCAAAAACAATCTAAGCAAGTCAACCCCATTACACGATGTTTCAAAAGCACCTATGATTGAGCCTTAGCCACGTCGAGTCAGAGCAAACACTTCGGTGTAAATACCCCAGACTGAAGAAAGCTTACCACTCAACCAATTATAATGGACGACACGTATTCAAAATAGACTTATATTTAAGTGGGGATAAATATGTGATACTAATTGTTTAAACCTATATCCAATACTGGTTCTAATAAAACAATTACTGGGCGCTGCTGATTACTATTTTTTTTAATGATACTTATAGAGTAGTGACAAGTTTAAATTATCGATCCCACGGAGATTGTAAAAGCGAACATCTCATATACTGAAACATTTGTTTTTGGTTTGTCGTCCAAGTAAATAGAAATTTAGATGGGTTTTGAAACTTAAACTGATTTTGCAAGAAAATTAAATTAAAGCAGAGATTTGAAAACTAAGTTTAAAGACACTAGAGAAAAGATCATATTCCAGGGCAAGTTCATGTCAAGGATAGCATGAAAGGAAAATCAATCGATCAATTAAACTAATTATTATGGTGGAACATATGAACAATATTAAAAATCCCATGGTTAGGCAATTTATAAAGCAGATTGTCAATTTCCTATATCCTCTTGGTCTCTTGAAAAATTAACTCCCAAAATCATCAGATTTATTTCTGTGAATTTAATTATTCTTTTCAGACACAATTAAAAATCCATATTATCAATTCTTAAATCCATTAATCAATTTTCACTTTTCAGTCTCAAATTAATTAATTATGTAAACCTAATCAAATGGTCAATTTAATCAGATTAAGAAAAAGCACAAGAATTGAGAAACCAATTTAAAATATTGATCGATTTAATTACCTAAACATGCATCCAAGACAATCACATAAACCCTAGAATCTGAACAAATGATTACATACACATATTCATGTTAAACAAAAATATGGAAAGATAAAACCTGTAACAATACTTCCTAGAGAAAACAAGTCTTGATATTGCATCCAATCTTCAAAAAGTTCGATCACAATCTTCACTCCAGATCAAAACAACTCAAGAACAATGAAAAACTCTAGGTTTAGGTCTCAAAAGTTGCATAAGTCCTTAATTTCGCCAAAACATAAGTATATATACTAGATATAATTGTCCCAACATGGAAATAACTTAAAAGCAATAAATTTCGCCAGAATGACCCGTATCTCGATCGATACATTTTTTGTCTATCGAGATACAACTTCAGCTCCCAAATGACTCAGCTTTGGGTTCCCTGTCGATTGACAGGGTGGCTGTCGATCAACATGATTGTTATCTTCTGTCGACCGCTTCATCCTTCAACATAAACTCTTCACAACAAACTTTCCTCTATTTCGATCGATTGGAAGCCTGTCGATCGAGACAGAGCGCACGACAGAAAATTCTATTTTTCAGATTTAGTGATTTTCACTCCAAAAACCAGCATTTTTCAGCATAACAAACAACTCAGATATAAAAGTAATACGATGCTCAGAATTTAAAATAAACGTACTATGAAATTATCAAAACAACCTAAAAATCCATTGATAGGTGAATGAAATAATGCACTAATCAACTCCCCCAAACTTGAACTATTGATAGTCATCGATCAAACACCAAAAGAAACTAGAATTCATGCAAACAGAGGTGTGCAATGCCTCACAAGATTCATCACAATCTAAGTACACTCTCATCCAAAAGATAATGCAATGAAAATCCAATCCAAATTATCAACAGTTTCGGGAAGAACCTCATAGATAGGAAGAATTTCATCAATCACTCATCACTGAAGTGTTTGGGATATGTGTTTCACTCAATTCTGAGTAATACAATTTTTTCAACCATTAGTTTGGCAAATTTCTCATCTTTCCACTGCTTAGAAAGTAAAATGACTCAATGAATCAAAAAGGTCTTTAATTTGGTTGTAATGGGGCTTTTCTAGAAGGTAGGTCGTTTTAGGCTGAGTGACTAACACATTTATTATTTCCGCAACTTCCCAACTGTCAATCCACATCACATTTCTTCCTCAACTTCCTCTTTTCTACTAAAAAACACATTTTCAACAAATGTTCACCTTGTGAACTTATTCTAACAATTTAAACCACAGTACAAACAAAACCCAACTGCACACAAAAGGGTAAACCTTTTGTTGGTCCCGGTTTTTCAGAGTATAAAACGTTAGCAGCGGAAATAATGAAAGAGTAAACGCTTTCTTGCACTTGCTGGTTAACCAACTGACTGGGACCTGTCAGCTGGTGATTCAAAAGCTTAGAATATTTAGGCCTTGTTTACACAGTTATCAGTTTTCAGAGTATACACCAGCACTTGGGTGCTGGGTTTAAAATAAGAATGTAATGCAGAAAACTGATAAAGACAAAGGATTTATAGTGGTTCGATCAACTGATCTACGTCCACTCTCCAGTCGTAGCACTGGAAATTCACTAAGAGTAATCAGGTACAAGAGTCCTACGATCTATCTCTAGCTGGTGAATGCCTCGTCCACCAGTTCACTAGATCAACCACTCCCGGCCTTGTTTCCTTCTTCAACTCTGATCAGCTGGTGGAGTGCGAGCACGTCACTTCAACCTCCACAGCTTCACTGGGTGTTTAGTTCTCCCAAGAACGTATCTTCTCAATACGGCAAACTGCCCGTGATAACTCAAGTGCTGGCTGGCACAAGAGCTGCTGTGAACTTCCTCGGAAGAGAAAGAACACCAAAGAGATCAGTAACTTACAAGCTGGAAGCTTGAAGTCTCGTGTTTGAATAAATCAACACACGGTAAGCTTTAAGAAAAGCCTCAAAAGTTGTATGCGCTTCTACTTGCTTGAGCGTAATAAATTTGCAGTCTTTCGGTAGGTGAAGAGTATTGAATGTTGATGGATCCCAGGTATTTATAGACGCGGGATCCCATTCAAATCTCCTAGCCGTTTGGACACATCCGGAAAAGGTCTCTGTCCTCGCATGTCCTTCTGACGGCGGCAGGTATGTTTTTCCGGAAAGTGCCATACTTTTGTCCGCTTTATCTGACATTGATCTCTTTATGTCAGAACGGCACTATTCGTCAGTACGAGGAATCGAGACTGGTGTCTTGTAACTGATGGAATTTAAGGTATCCTCCTTAAAGTCATACTCTGTCAGTTAATTCCTCGACGAATCTTCTTTTTGTCTCTAAGACTCTGGGAGAGAGAATCTGGAATTCTGCTGGTAACATCCGACTGGTAGATCATTTTGGTGATCTTGTGCTGGCAGTCTCTGCTGGTGACTTGCGCTGGCACAATCTAAGTCTACCAATATGTCTGATGTTAACTCTTGGAATCTCCCATGACTGGTGGCTTCACCGCTGGTGAATAGTGTCAGTGAGAACACGTATTCTGCTGGTAGGATTTGTCAGCCGCCTGCTGGTGAAATCCTTCCCAACTGGTGAACAGTAACCAGTCATTAGCTCTTCTCATGCTGGTGAACAGTGTCAGCACGAGTCTTTGTCAGCCGCCACCTGATGAAACTTTTCCCAACTGGTGAACTTTAACCAGTGGTAAGCACTTCTCATGCTGGTGAACAGTGTCAGCATGAGTCTTGATCAGCTGCGACTTACAACTCAAAAGACCTAAACAGGACTTTACATTTGAGAACTAGAGCTATCTAGAGACAACTGACGCTGGTAGGACTTAGGATTTGATCCACCAAAACTAAGATCTATACAAGTAGCTACTGAGGGAGGGAAACTTAGACAAATTTCCCAACACCTTTCTACTCTTTTTTTTTCATATATTTTTTCTCAAGTCAACTCAAATCCATGAGCATTCACATTTTCAACAAACCACAGCTCATACTCACACTACCCTTCTCATTTTCTAATTCAATCCACACAATTGACTCACCAGAACACTACTTACATCAAAAGAAAGACTTTTCAGGCTCAAGGTGGCTACAAGTGGTGATGTGTAAGGTTAGTGTTTGGGATAATGCTAAGAAAAGAGATGCCTAAGATCATTTCCACCAAGTTTTACATCAATACAGTCTCGAGAGAGGAATAAGCCAAATTTTAGAATCCAACTGCAAACTCGATCACACATGAAACAAAAATTCAGGCAGAAATCTCACTTGGCTATTTTGTTCTTCCCTAACAGTATCAAATCCAAACTAGATAAATCAAGCAAAATCAAGAATCAGAGAGCAACTCATCATGCGGTATTCTCCTATCATCGGCTACTCATCATGCAATCCTAATTGTCTCAATCTCAGTGTAGACCAATCATCAATCAAACAAGTTCATATCTAGGGTAGGAAGAGTACATAATCTCAAGTTACACTTAATGGATTTTGAACCTAAGAACAAATACATCGTAAAGCAACGAATACATCAGAAATGACTAACTAGAACAAATACAACTAAAGGGAAATAAAGTACAGGGAAATAACTGCAATACATCAAATCAGAAATAGAGCAAGTAAGTGATAACGGATTTCATTCCCACAAGTCATCCTCCCCCCAAACTTATTCAATACGAAGGAAATAATAAGTTTGAAAGTCAGCTTGTAGGAAGGGAATCAAGACCTTACTCCCGGGGCGGACTTCGATCGCGCTCGTCCCGCCTCTTTCGGCGGCCATAGCGCAAGGCTGACTCAAATGAGGAGAAGTGCTCCTCCATCCTGCGGGTCAGATCCACCACGGCGGCGGTGTGGGCAGCCTAGTGAGTCCGGATGTCAGCAAGTATAGCATCCTATACCAACTGATGATCATAAACGGCTCAAAGCTCTGTACAGAAGCTGGCAGTGGCGGTCGTCTGATCCTGCATAAACTGAAGGAACGGACCCCAGTCGAGGACTGTACTGGAAGTACGGGCACCACCGGAAGACGTAGAGGCGCCATCCCCACCCCCTGCAAGAAAAGGTTAAATGGACTGAAATGGGGGGGGTCAGAACGGGGTAGCACATCCCTCTGCTGCTCAGCCCAGCGTCGTTCCTCGGCCAATCGTGCAGCCTCCTCCTCACGGGTACGAACCCGCTGATCTGGTGCAGTGCCAACGCGGTGCAGCAAGCGAGAGGTGGGTGGTCCTCCTTGAGAACTCCAGATCCTGTCCATATGAGCCTGCGTGGCTATAAACTAGTTGTCGCTGAATGCGAAGTCCGTGACATGTGTCAGCTCATGTGCTGGTAAAAGTAACCTATCGCCATTCAAAAAGCGCAGTTACAAATCACCTCCAAACTAAACGAGGAATCTGAACTGCTCCAGGTGGCCAGTCACCAATGTTCGGTTGCCAGCAAGCGGGGTGAAGCTTGGACAGGAAGAGTCACGAATCTGCCACACCATAAGTCGCCCGGAGTGGCAATCAGCTGTGTCTTCTGATTCTCCATGACAAATGCAGCCAGACTGATATGGACTCCATTCAGCATAGCCCAGATGCAGAAAATCTCACTCCCACGAGTCTTCCCGTGCTCATTCCGGCCGAAAATAGAGACTCCAAACAGCTTCTGAATATAGCGCAGCACCGGATTATCAATGGAGGTTGCCTTTATGTTGCCAATATCAAAGTCGCCGGGATCAGCCATAGCAACTCTGATCGGCTAAGCCTATGCGGCTGCCCCGGCAGCTGAAACTAAATCCCAATAAGCTCGACTGGTTCACGGCGGTGGGTGGAATCGATGATGTGGAGTGTGGTAAAGAACTCCAGGACCAAGGGGGGAATAGTAGGCCACCGCTGCTCAATAAAGTGCCCCCAGTCACACCGGGAAAACAGCCGCTAGACATCATCCCCTAAGCCCATCCCGCGCACGTCAGCAGCATCGGGGTACCGCATCATCTTCAAGGTGAAGGTTTTCATGTGAAGAAAACATCGCTGGTGTTCGGGAAAGGCAAAGTCGGGATCCCAAGATGGCAGCTCCTCAGGTACGAGAACCTGCTCGTCCTCTTTGCCTGCCTCAGACTCCTCCCCTGCCTCGGATTCCAGATCATCATGCATCTCCTCATCCTCGTCCGGGATGTAATCCTCATTAGAAGATGACATCCTCAAATCTACAGAACCAACAAAACACATAATCAGCATCAACAATATAGGAGAAAACAACCTACTCCCCCAAACTTGCCTAGTACAAGTAAATCCAAAATTCAACCAAACAGAAGCATGCTCATAGCAAAGTAACCACCCAATCATGCAATTCATACCTAACCCAAGTGCAAAACGAACAAGAACCAAAATGTACACATGGGAGAGGCACAAACCAAGCAATAGTAAAGGGCGGTGTGTATGAATCAAAATCCGAAATTCAACCTCAATTGGGCATGCCCATTCCAAATTGACCACCCAATCATGCAATTAACACCAAAACCAAGTGCAAAACATATATCAATAAGCAATTCAAACATAATTTGCAATTTGGGAAGGTATAAATCGTGCAACAGTAAAGGGGCTCAAATGGGATCCTCAAATCCTAAAAAATCCACAAGTATGAACAATTAAACCGCAAGGAACTCATATCGACTCTCCTACAACCTAGAACGAGCAATAGTAATACGATATATGCAACAAATCGAAGCAAAAATAACAATTTAAACCAATGCACAAAGTGGGAAAAACTAGGGCTCAACATTCGAAGTAAACACAAAATCATGGAAATGGAGAACAAATAATCGAAAGGAGAGTAGGGAAGAGAGTTTACCTCGTGTGGAATGGATTGGAATGGGCAAAAATTACACGAGAGGGAGGGTTTTGGTGGCTGGCTTGCGTGTGAGTGTCGAGTGAGAGAAAAGAATGATAGGGGAAAAAGGTTGTGCAGCGTGTTTTTAAAAGACAGATTTCGCGCGTCTCTTGATCGACAGACGCGCCATTTTTTTAATTTTTTATTTTATTTTATTTATATTTAATTAAATAAATAAATATGAATTTTAAAATAAAACCTAAAACCGGATCGACCCGGCCGGCGTGACCGACACAGACGTGTCGATCGACAGGTCGGTTGTCGATCGACACACTGAACAACTCGACAAAAATTGAAGGTGACAATTGTGTCGATCGACATACCTCACGTCGATCGAGATAGAGGCCAAATTTTAAAAATGAAATTACAAGCTGGAAATTTTTCTAAGGCATTGAACAAATCCTAAAACACCTAAGACTCGAAAAACAGACTCTAAAACTAAAATAAAGCAATAAAGTGATGGGTTACCTCCCAACAGTGCTTCATTTAACGTCGTTAGCTCGACGATACCTCAGATCACGGCTGGTTCAGATAATGCACTTCCACAGCTCCAATCTGCTGCGGGCTGTAGTAGCGCTTGACTCGGTTTCCATTGACCCTGAATATAGTGCCATCTTGACCAGCTAGCTCCACAACTCCATTGCTAGTGATGTTGACCACAGTATATGGTCCATTCCACTTGGACTGCAGCTTGCCTGGCATTAGACGGAGGTGAGTGTTGTAAACTAGAACCAGATCTACTTTGTAGAATTGTCGCCTCTTCAGTCCTTGGTCATGCAATCTCTTGGCCCGGAGCTTGTAAATCATGGAGTTTTCATATGCCTCTTCTCAAAATTCATCCATCTCATTTAGGTATGCAACACGGCTTTCAGCAGCAGCCTTCCAATTCAGATTCAGCTCCTTCATAGTCCTCCATGCCTTGTGCTCAAGCTCCACAGGCAGATGGCAGGACTTACCAAAGATCAATTGGAATGGAGACATACCAATGGGCGTCTTGAAAGCAGTACGGTAAGCGCACAGTGCGTCATCGAGCTTGAATGCCCAACCCTTCTCCATCTTGACAGTCTTCTCAAGGATCCCTTTGATCTCCCTATTGGACAACTCAGCTAGGCCATTCCCTTGAGGATGGTATGGAGTAGTAACCCTGTGCTTGACACCATATCGAGCAAGAAGAGCAGTAATAGTACGATTACAGAAATGGGAACCACCATTGCTTACCAAAGCCCTCGGAGTGCCATATTAAGTCACTGCATACTTCTGAAGGAAGTTCACCACAACATTGGCATCATTTGTGGTATTAGGAATGGCTTCCACGCACCTAGAAACATAGTCAACAGCCAAAAGAATGTAAGTAAAACCTCCTAAAGGTGGGAAGGGTCCCATGAAGTCTATCCCCCACACATCAAATATCTCGACCTCAATCACTGGGGTTTGGGGCATCTCATCCTTCTTTGAAATGTTGCCCATCCTCTGACACCTGTCACAGTTAGAAACAAAGGCCTTGCAATTGCCATGGATGGTGGGCCAGTAGAAACCACTAGAAAGGACCTTGAATGCGGTCCTGTTGGCAGCAAAATGGCCACCACTAGGAGAGGAATGACATGCCTCAATAATCTTGAAGAACTCAGGCTGAGGAACACACCGGTGGATTATGGTATCGGCACATCGGCGCCATAGGTACGGGTCCTCCCAATAGTAGAATCGGACCTCCTTCAGAAATCTCTTCCTTTCTTGTGGTGTAGACTCCGGAGGAGGAACTCCACTCACCAAGTAATTAGCATAGTTAGCATACCAAGGAGTCTTGTTGCAGTAGTACTCCTTGAGGTCCTTATCTTTGCATGCATAAACCTGTTCATCAGGGAAATTCTCTTGGATCCTCATCTTCTGATCATCACCCTCAACCGGATACTCCAACCTGGAGAGATGATCGGCAATCACATTCTCACAGCCCTTCCTGTCCTTGATCTCCACATCGAACTCCTGAAGTAACAGGATCCATCGGATCAACCTGGGCTTGGCATCCTGCTTAGCAAACAAAAACCTGATAGCAGCATGGTAAGTATAAACAATAGTTTTCGACCCTATGAAGTAGGGCCGAAATTTGTCAAAAGCATACACAACAGCAAGCATCTCCTTCTCTATGGTGGTGTAATTGCATTGGGCAGGGTTCATGGTCTTGCTGGCATAGTGGATGGCATGGAAAAGCTTCCCCTTCAGCTGCCCTAGAACCGCTCCTACTGCATAATCACTAGCATCACACATGAGCAAAAAGGGCTCATCCCAATCCGGAGAAGTGAGGACTGGAGCAGTCACCAATGCATTCTTCAACTTCTCGAAGGCCTTCAGATAATCTGCATCGAAAACAAAAGAAACATCTTTCTCAAGCAGATTACAAAGTGGTCGAGATGAATCGGCAATAGAACCCGGCATGGCCTAGGAAACTCCAAACTCCCTTCACATTCAATGGTGGCGGCATCTTCTCGATCGCTATAATCTTGGCCCTGTCCACTTCCAAACCTTCAGAGGACACGCGGTGCCCTAGTACAATCCCTTCCTTCACCATGAAGTGGCACTTTTCCCAATTCAGGCACAAGTTTGTCTCAGTACACCTCTCCATCACAGTAGCTAAATTCTGCAAGCAGACATCAAACGAGCTACCAAAGACAGAAAAATCATCCATAAAAACCTCCATAATGTGCTCAATAAAATCATGAAAAATAGACATCATACACCGCTGAAAAGTAGCAGGTGCATTGCACAAACCAAAAGGCATCCTCCGGTAGGCAAAGACTCCATATGGGCGAGTGAAAGTCGTCTTATGCTGATCCTCCAGGGCCACTGCAATTTGGTTATAATCAGAATATCCATCAAGGAAACAGTAGTAATGATAACCTGCCAATCTGTCGAACATCTGATCAATGAAGGGTAGAGGGAAGTGATCCTTGCATGTGGAAGCATTCAGAACTCGGTAGTCGATGCAAAACCGCCATCCTGTGACTGGTCTCATCGCCACCTCTTCGCCATCCTCATTCTTCACAATCTGCATTCCCCCTTTCTTGGCCACAACCTGTGTCGAACTCATCCATTAACTGTCGGAAATGGGATAGATCATCCCATTATTGAGAAGCTTCAGTACTTCCTTCTTCACGACTTCTTGCATTGTAGGGTTGAGTCTTCTCTGGGATTGTCTCTTCGGCTTGGCCTCCTCTTCTAAATTGATCATGTATTGGCATATGGTCGGACTGATTCATTTGATATCTGACAGTGTCCATCCAATGGCTGACTTGTGGTCCCTCAAAACTCGTAGTAGCTTCTCCAACTCTGTAGAAGTAAGAAAAGAAGACACAATTACAGGATAAGTATTGTCAGGACCCAAATAAACATATTGTAAATGAGAGGGGAGAGGTTTAAGCTCCAAAACAGGTGGTTCGGGCCATTTTTCCGCCCCAGGTGCGGCTGTGTCCACCGACACAACCTCTCTGTCGACCGAAACAGAGGCTAGTTCCTTTTTCTTCCTCCTCCTGGCCTGCTTATCGAGTTGCTGGGTTTTTGCTCCCCTGTCGATCGATAGGGAGGTAAAATTTTGGTGGTCCACACCACAGCTGCATCGAGCAAGACAAAGGTCACCTTTTGATTTTTCCTTCCTTCTTCCCCATATTGGCTCGGCAGGGGCTCCCTTTTGTTCTATTTTGCCCTGGGTATCTCCTTATTCACATCAAGCTCCATAATGAAGTCCAGAATCTCTTCACAAGCTTCATCTAACTCTGAAAAAGAAAAGAGAGAATGGTGTTGTTGGGAAAATATTCCTGAACTACCCTTAGGAGTACAATGTAAAAGGTTTTGTTGGATCAAACCTTAGTACATGGTCAATCATTGCTGAACCTTAGCATAGCTTAGCAACATATGTAATGTCCTGTATAGGGTAAACATCGAGTTGTAATAGAATAGGTTGCTTGGAAGAATCTCAGCAGACATCAGAAAAGCAAAAAAAGAAGAAGAAAACTAGTGATAGCAGAATGCTGAGGAGTCAGCATCTGATAACACGTCACAGACTGCTAAATGTGTTAGCAATCCAAAGCCAGAGAAGCAGAAGAGCATTTGTTGCGCATCAAGTCCAGTAGTATGCTGAAAGATATCCAGCATCCTGTTCCAGTAAAGGCACAGCAAAGCAAATCTCAACAACTGCTACACCGCTATTCTGACCAACACGCAAAGATTAGACCTGTCAGAAGTAGGTCAGAAAAGCCTGTACGGAGACAGAAAAGTTGGTAAAAAGCTACCTGCATTTAAGTAGAAAGATCCGTTGTGTCTAAACAGATCTGTCGACTCAAACTTCGAGAAAACAACTATAAAAGGCAAGTCAAAGGAATATGCAGGAGCTGCTCACTCTCTAACGCAAGCACACGTACGAAAGTTTCCAAAAAGAGACAAAAAGCCCTAAGAGCAGTTCAGTTGAAAGGCAAACTACAGAGTTATCAAAAAGCCTTCAACACCTTGAGTGTCTCACTACATCTGACACTCATCTGAGAGATTCTTGAAGTGATTCAAGAATCTTCAATCATTGGGATCACTTTCATTATAGAAAGTATCCAACAGTCAATTTCTCGAAAGGGAATTGATTAGAACGAGCACTAAAGCCGAGAACGAAGGATAGTTCGGAAGGAACTTTAAATTCTTCCACAGGTGGTAAAAGCGAGTTTTACAAAGGTGCGCCCTTGACTCAGCCGAAGCCACACCTGAAAGGTTCGGAGTATCAGAAGATAGCCGTGGAGCAGACAGACCAAACGTCGGCTGCTTGCTTTACTGGAAAGGCAACTCTTTGTACACCGTATACTTTCTTAGTGAAACTCTTAGCAATTTGGCTAAGGAGTGACGTAGATCATTTGATCGAACCACTATAAACCTTGTGTTCTCTTATTGATTATTGTTCTATTACTTTTGAGCTATGAAGATTTAACCTAGCAACGGAGTTGCTAGAGTATAACTGCAAAAAGTAACTTAAGCAAACTTGAACAAAAAAAAAACCTGAGTTAAGAATAACCTACTTACAAGTAAACGCTTTTTTTTATTCCGCTGCATTTCGTGTGTATATCTTATTGTTACCACGACGGCTCTGATCTCGGGGACCAACAGGTGTAGACATTGTTCCAGATAATCGGTGTTAGAATTAATAGAAAGTAAATGAGAAGAAATCACCGGATCAAAGTTGTCTATCACATGACATTCCTCTTGGTAACTTCTATCATCGTGTTTTTGCATGGACTTGAAAATCTCGAAGGTCACAGACTCATTGTTAACTCGGAATGTCAGCTTCCCATCTTGAATATCAATCAGGGCTCCTCCAGTCCTCAGAAACGGTCTCACCAGAATCAGCGGATACTGTGATCCTCCTCCATATCCAAAACAACGAAATCAGCCAGAAGTATGAAATATTTAACTTTTACCAAGACATCCTCCACAATTCCCTTAGGATAAGAGATCGATCTATCAGCCATCTGAAGAGTGATGGTGGTCGGCCTGATATTTCCAATCTCCAGTCTCTTGAAAATCGACAACGGCATCAGATTGATGTTTGCTCCAGAATCGCAAAGCACCTTGCCGAATGTCTCTCCACCTATAACAAAAGAAATAGTGAATGAACCTGGATCATCTCTTTTCAGAGGCAGCTTCTTCTGAATAATAGCACTGCATTCCTCAAATAGGTTCATCGTCTCGTGCTACAACATAGGTCTCTTCTGAGCGACCATATCCTTCAGGAATTTGATATACCTCAGCATCTCTTGCAAAGCTTCCATGAGAGGGATATTGATGTGCACCTTATTCATATTCTCTAAAAACTGTGCATACCTTTCATTCATCTTCTTCTTAGCAAATCGCTGCGAAAACGGCATCGGGGGTAGCTTTTCAACGGGGCCTGGCGGTTGTGTCGACCGACGGGGAGGTCGATCTGCATCGATTGCTGAGTCTGGCCCTCTGTCTCGATCAATAGGGGCTCTGTCGATCGAGACAAAGGAATCTCCCGCGGGCTCCTCCTCCTTTTTGCTCCCTTCTTCGGACTCAGATTCAGCCCCTTTCTGGTCGGGTCCCTTGTAAGACTTGCCACCCCTCAAGGTGATGGCGTTAATCTGATTTCTCTGATTCTTCGGTTTTGCCTGAGTGTTGCTCGATAGCTGCCCTTGTTTATCTTCTGATCCAAGGGATGCGGCAATCTGGCTGACCTGTGTCTCGATCATCTGAGCATGCTTCTCCACTCTATCCACTTTGGTGTTGATTCCTTGCACCTCTTTCTCCAACTGACCAACTCTTTTATCGGACCCTTGCATGAACTTGTCTAGGATTTCCTCAAGGTTCAGCTTCTTCTTTGGTTCCAGAATTTCTCTATCTTCCATATTAAATCCAGCAGGAGGTTGCTCGGCAGCATCAGGAATTAAATACGAGAAATCCGGGTGATTCCTTGTCTTGTTTGGATTGTAGCCTTGATTGTAGTTCTGATTGTACCCTTGATTATAGCCCTGATTTTGTGATTATCCTCCTCGGTTGTTATTCTGATAACTACCTCTTTGGACAAAATTGACATTAGTGGCATCAGTCTCACAAGAAGAGAATGGAACTGGATCGATAGCAGCAACGGTTCGTCCAGATTCCATCTTGGCAAAGTCCTCTCTCAGCTTCTTGATCTCTCCCAACAAATCTACCTCAAATTTTTATAGGGTTTGAGTCTACGATGGACAACACGAGTTGCCATTAATGAAATTTCTTGCCAAGGATCGTTCTTAGGATACCAGGAACAAATTTCAATTAAATAAACCATGCGATCCTATGCATGCTCCTACAAAATTAATTGCAGATGATGGATTTAGAGAATACCTGATTTCACCGTTTGATCTACAGATCTAGATCGGAGCCAATAACGATGAAATAGATCTGGATCTGAATCTGAACGTCGGCAGTAAATAGTTGTTCCTACAGATCTGATCTTTTGATCTGTTCCCTTGCTCCTTGGAAATCTGGTGAGGATTATCTACTAAGTTGAATCTGAGATCTGGAGAAATCGATCAGTTTCTCCCTCTGGATAGCCGCCGCCGTTCTCTCTCAATGTTCAATGTACTGAAAAATCTCATATGATCTGATAGAGAGAAGGCCTTTATATAGTGTTAGGGTTTTGAGAAACCCTAACCCTAATGGGCTGTGAGCAATTCATGGGCCAGACCAGGGACCAGATGCAAATAATAAAGTGGGCCCTCTTTATTAATTAATCCTTCCTTGTTCAACCCAGAACATAATTAATTAATAAAACATTGTTTTAACCTTCACCACGGTAACAATGCTGACTCGCCCCTTTATTACCACGTTATTAGGAACGGGTTGCACCAAACTAACATGATCCACATATTTAAGGTTTTAGACATTCATTAATTAATTTGGCTTATGACAATCAACCATAATTAATTAATCTCTTATTTCCTGAGTAATACCACTCACTCCTTTTCACTTATGCCTGAATTAAATAATTCAACCTGCAGGGTTTAGCATAATGAACCTTGTGAGCTCCTCAGGAAATGTCACCATCCTGAAACGGATATGCTTACCTAAACGTCCAGACTAAGCAGGCCACACACAAATTGTCAACACCCAAAATACGGGTATAAGAGTACATGTAAGACTCGCCACCATGGTAAATCAAAGTGTGGTCAATCTGTGTGTGTCCCTTATCCTTCAGTTAGGTTAAAGATCATAGGAAGTATGTTGGGGATCTGGCTCATTCATATGTCAATGAGAATGGCACATCCCACTGTTGATCCCATCAATACATAACCATGTACCGACACATCAAGTAGCTAGGATAAGCCCACTTAAGAACTGATGTGCCGCAGCTTAGATCGACAGCCTATCCAGGGACCGTCTCAGCTGTGATACTGTTTATATCTCGCTAGGTCAAACGACTCATATGATCCTCTGTGATTTCCTACACACCATATGATCATCCCTATAGGCGAGATAATAGGATATTATGGTTCGTTGTATGTTTGTTCTATCAGATAGCGAGCATTGTTGTGGCAACACATATATAAAGACCAGTGTACCAAACACTTAATCATATATGCTTTCAGTATACAATCCCAACAGTTTTGCTACCTTCTCCACAGCTTTGACTGGTTCCTTGCGGATATTCGACCATCTTTGACTGTTAGTTGCCATCTTCTGAAAGAAGGCCATGGCTCTCTTGGGACCCTTTGTCATCACAGAGTCCCCCAATGTGGAATCCACCAGGTTGACAGTCCTTTCATTCAATCCTTCGTAAAAAGTCTCAGCATGATCTGCCAAAGATAACTCGTGGCCAGGACATACTCTCAGCAACTCTTTGTATCTCTCCCAAGCCTCATAAAAATTCTCATCATGTCTCTGAGAAAACCTATTGATATCCTTCTTCCTTTGCCTGATGACACTTGGGGGAAAGAAATTCACCAAGAACGCATTCCTCAATTCTTTCCAAGTGCGGATATTGGTTTTATCCAGAGCAGAAAACCATGATTGGGCCTTGTCTCGCAGAGAAAAGGCAAAGAGCCTCATCCACATGGCACTTTTGCTGACTCCATTGATTTTGACAGTGTTGCAGAGCATGATAAATTTGTCAAGATGAGAATAGGGGTCCTCAGTAGCTCGGCCCCCATATTAACTCTGCTGAACCATCTGCACCAAACTAGTCTTCAGCTCAAAGTTATTGGCGTTGATGTCAATGCTGAAATCAGTCTCATGGAACTTAGGTCTTTATCTTTTCTGGATAGCATCTTCATCCTCATCAGCATCAAACCCTAGATCGGCATCCTCATCTTCGTCATCTGAAGATTCTCCGGGTGGATTATTGTCCCCGAGGATTCCTATTGTTGGCTCTTTCCTGCTCCAATATAACCATATGCTCCCGCATGGCGTGCATCTCTCTCAAAAGTTCAGTTGTCTGCTCGGGAGTAAGGTTGGGGATATTCTCTTGATTTTCTTCAGCCATTTTGACAATTTCACTGCTGGAAGCGGCTTCCTCTCGGTTTCTCCTGCTGTTGTTTCTTCTGTTCGTAGCCTCAATTTCAGGGTCGATTGGAATCGGGCTTTACCACTCCTTCTTGTGTTCATAAACTACCTGAAAATAGGTCGAGGGAAGAGTGAGTAAACATAGAACAACAAACAAATTAAAAGAAATTCAATGACACACGAAATAAACAATAAAATAGAAATAATTAAAAAATGACTTCTCTGTCGATCGACCCGACCGCAGCGGCTCTGTTGATCGAGATGCAGACTGTCGGTCGAGACAGAGGGTAAATTTTTTTAAGAAAAACATGAGAAAATTTTTAAAGGAAAATCAGAAGAAAATCCTACAGAATGAAAGGGAAATTAAAATTAAAATTAAAATTACAACTTAAATCAACAACCCTAAATAGATTCAATAACAAGATAATTATAAACAATCCCCGCCAAAGGCGCCAAAATTTGATCACTATTTTTTTTAATGATACTTGTAGAGTAGTGACAAGTTTAAATTATCGATCCCACGGAGATTGTAAAAGTGAACATCTCATATACTGAAACATTTATTTTCGGTTTGTCGTTTAAGTAAATAGAAATTTAGATGGGTTTTGAAACTTAAATTGATTTTGCAAGCAAATTAAATTAAAGCAGAGATTTAAAAATTGAGTTTTAAGACACTAGAGAAAAGTTCATATTCAGGGGAAAGTTATGATGGGTTTTGTATACTGAAAGCATTTATTATAATGAATATACAACGATTTATTTGAGTGGTACTACTCAGGAATAATAAGATATTAATTAATTGTTGTTAGAGCTTGTCAGAGGCTCCGATTAATTAATGGATGTCCGGTAACCTTAAATATGGGGATTCTCAATTAATGCAGCCCGTTCTCATAACGTGGTAATAAAGGGGTAGGTCAGTATTAACTCTATGGTGAAAAAGAATTAATATTAATTCATTAATTGTGTCCTGGGTTGTGGACATGGGAATTAATTAATTTATAGGCCCACTTTATTATTTGCATTAGGTCCCAGGTCTGGCCCAAACATATATGCTGAATTGAGCCCAAGATCCCAATAGGGTTTTATAACCCTAGGTCTATAAATAGACCTCTCACTCTTTGAAACCCTAGCCACTTCATAACACAATTTGAAAAACCCTAGATCTACAGAGTGAGAGAGGGGCGCCGATTTCAAGGGAGAGAGGAGGAGAATTTTGATTCTGATCCTGCTCAAGCCATAGATCTACGGAGTTCTCACCAGTAGTAGATCTGAACAGCATTGGGATACAGATCTGAAGATCTAATCTGGTGAACAACAGATTTCTTTTTCCTTTTTCTTTATTTCAATTTTATCTTAGAAATTAGATTTCTAATTTCTGATTTCACAGATAAAATTGGATTGCGTGGTTGAATTCAAGTTGGAAATTTAAACGCAAAAGATCGGTTTAGACTCGACGAAATTACGGTAATCTCTCAATCCACAAATCTATATATTAAATTCATAGGAGCATGCTAGGGTTTTGTGAATTTAGATTATGTGCAATATCCATAAATCGATCCGGTTCAGTTTGGTTTTGGTGATTCGGTTCACGTGAAAACCCTACAATTGGTATCAGAGCCAGATTTCTGATTTATGGCTCTGTTGTTCATAATTAAATTCAATATGCATGTATGAATTTATTATTTATTGTGGCGCAGCGGGGCTGGATGCGGCGCAGGGCACGCGCAGGCTGTGCGCGGAAGGAGCCGTGGAGCACGGTGCGCGCGCGCGCGGCGGTGCTGGGCCCGACGGTGGGGCGGCGGCGGTGGCTGTCGTCGGCTGCTATCCCTGTCACGGTGGCTCGTGTTTTGATGGTTTGTACATTCCTGTGTAAACTCTAGGGTTTGCATTAGGGTTAGGGAAAATCATCAGATCACAAAGGCCTAAATCCCAAAAGATTTGGTGTATCCAGATTTTGAGGCCCTTGAAGATTTGGAAGATTTGAAATTATCCAAATTAAATTCAAATTTCAAATTGTAATAGATAGAATTTATTTTTTTCTATTTTGTGGGGCCACGAGGAATATTTTTTTGCCTTAATTGTCCTCGTATGATATGTAATTTATTTATGTGCGCAATTAAGCACGTGTAGATAATAGGAAAAGCATGTTTTATCGTTTTTATTATTTACAGCTTTCAAGCATGCTTATGTGATTAATTTCTTGTTGGATTATATTTTGGGAATTTTTGGACTTGTATTATTACATGCAAAAATTTGGAAAATATAATGACAAAGAAATTATGTGTGCACATAAAGAAACCTTTTAAAAGAAAAATACTAAGCGGATTTTTTAATTAAAATTAATAGACCTCCACAAAGCGGTCCTAGGCTGTAAGTGTATCTCTCGTTCTAGTAAACGTCTACGAGTGTAGCTTGCTAGTTCCTAGAGGTGCATGGGTACGGTTGTTGGGATTTCTAGAAAAACAATTTAAATCATGTGAATAGTGGGAGGGCTTTGCGTAAATGTCTACGAGTGTAGCTTGCGTAGATCTCTTTCACAATTATTCTAGGATTGATTTAAATTATAGATAAAAAAAGCTTTGAGGATTGTGCGGTATGGTTACGTGCCATGCTAAACTGTCTCTTTTGGCTGGAGTTAAATTTGTGGTTAATTGCTTAGAAGCATCTTAGAATATAATGCAAGAATTGCATCCCTGTTCTTGAGAGATGGCTTGGTCTAAGGTTTTCACTAATTATTAATTTCTAGTGTCAAAAGCATCCTGATATGGTAGTGAAATTAAATGGATTGAGGCTTAAAACCCGCAGTTCTGTCCTTTATCTAAAAAATCAAGCACATGTTCTTTACATGGATCCACTGTTGCGCTCTGAAAGAGGAGTGTGCGAACTTGAGCTTGAATTCTATGAGAGATGAGAGGATGCTGATGAGTTTTCCTTCTGGTTCATCACGGGTTCCCTGTCTAGAGAATTAAGGCATAAGTATGAGCACCTCGAAAGGGCTGGAGAGCTTTGGAAGGAACTCTCGACAGCTTTTGGCAAAGTGGAGCGAACTATTAATTGTAAGCTTATGTGCAAGAAAATGGTTGAGGATAGTTCGGTGACAGAGCACATGATGTCTGTGATTGATCTCATGAGACAGTTCACTGTGCGGGGTGGTAATATCAATGCGCAAGGCGAGATTGATATTATCTTGAATTCTCATCCGGAATCCTATTATGACTTTAAGGTAGATGTTGCTGCAAAGGGAGAGTATGCTCTGCATGAGCTGCTTGAGGACCTTGTAGTGGAGCAGTCTACCATGCGAGCACGGAAACCTGTTTTGTCTGGTTCTAGTACTGGTTCGACAACCTCTAAGGTTGGAGACGATGGTGCTGAGAGCAAGTTCAGGAAAACAGGCAGTGATAGCAACTCTAGGAAGGGGAAGAGAGTCAAAGTCACTCCAAAGAAGAACGAGTGTGCTGGATGCGGAAAGGTGGATTGTCCGAATGTCAAGGGACAAGGTACGTCATTTGCATTTGTAACGGAAACATGTTTAGCATCGGTTTCTACTCATTCCTGGGTAGTGGATACTGGAGCTACTGATCATGTTTGTTACATTTTGCAGGGGTTTACTCCGAGGAGGGTGCTGAAGAATGACGAGGTTACCATCTCGATGGGGAACGCAGCACAAGTGAGTGCAGCTGCCATTGGAGATTTCACCTTGTATTTTGATGATTATGTTTTAACTTTGAGATATGTTTTGTACGTGCCGGATTTTCGGCGAAACCTTATTTCAGTTTCAAAACTTTATGTTGATGGATATTCTGTTATTTTTGATAGTGGAGTTTCTATCATTGGTAATAACGGTGTTATCTGTCGTGGAATGCTGAATAATTCTCTCTATGTTGTTAACTGTAATCATAAGTCTTCCGCGAGTATTGCATGTAATTCATCCGTAATTGATAATCCTAGAAAGAGAAAACTTACTTCTTCTGATGAGGATCTTACATATCTCTGGCACTTGAGACTGGGTCACATCAGCTTGAAGCGGATTCAAGGACTTGCAGATGATGGTACATTGGACCTAGTCCGGGCTGTACCTTATCAAGTGTGTGAATCCTGCATCGAAGGCAAGATGTCAACTAGGCCTTTCAGGGCTAGTCGGTCTCGAGCAGAGGAAGTGTTGGAATTGATCCATTCTGACTTCTGTGGACCGATGTCCACGCAGGCTCGTGGAGGTTACGAGTACTTCGTCACTTTCATTGATGATTACTCAAGGTACGGATACGTTTACCTGCTTCTCTACAAGTCTGAATGCTTTGAGAAATTCAAAGAGTTCAAGGCTAAAGTAGAAAAGAAGGTCGAGAAAACTATCAAGTCGCTGCGATCTAACCGCGGTGGCGAATACCTCGGTAATGAGTTCCTGCAATATTTGTCAGAAAATGGGATTACATCCCAGTGGACTGCACCGGGTACTCCCCAGCAAAATGGTGTAGCTGAAAGAAGAAATAGGACTCTTCTAGAGATGGTAAGATCAATAATGAGTTATGCAAACTTACCAATTTTGTTTTGGGGCTACGCATTGGAAACAGCAGCTTACGTGCTTAATGTGGTGCCTTCTAAATCAGTTCCTAAGACACCTTCTGAGCTCTTCCTTGGTCGCAAACACTGTTTCTGCAAGTTTAGAGTATGGGGCTGTCCGGCACACGTACTGTCGAATGAACCTGATAAGTTAGAAAGCAGGTCAAAAGTAATGTTGTTCATAGGGTATCCCAGGCAAACGAAAGGTGGTTACTTATACTGTCTTGAGAGTCAAGGAGTCGTTGTTAGCACCAATGCTAGATTCTTGGAGGACGAGTATTTGAGTAATCACAAGTCAAGGAGTGATATCGTTCTTCAAGAAATTGAGAACGAGAATGCAATTCCAAGGGAAGGGGAACGTGTAGATGTGGGTGCACCTGTGAGAGGGACAACACCACATACACGTTCTTCAGTAAAAGGTGCAGGACCACAAGTTACTGCACCTACTACTGACACGGCACCGATGCCTCATCGTAGTGGGAGAGGTACATGTTCAAGGGTGAGTCTTCGGACTTGAGCCCGGAAGACAGACATGAGGACTCTGACCCACTGACTTACGAAGAGGCAGTGCTAACAAGGATGTTGCAAAATGGCTTGTCGCCATGGATTCTGAAATTGAATCCATAACTGCTATGGATGTATACCAGAAAACTGATTTGCCGGATGGCTTTAGGGCCATAGGGTGCAAATGGGTATACAAGAGAAAGAAAGGGGCGGATGGAAAGATCACAGCTTTTAAAACCAGGCTGGTGGCAAAGGGTTATAGTCAGAAAGAGGGCATTGACTATGACGAAACCTTTTCACCCGTAGCCATGCTCAAATCCATCTGGATACTCCTAGCCATAGCTGCGCATATGGACCTCGAGATCTGGCAGATGGATGTCAAAACTACTTTTCTAAACGGTTACCTTGAAGAAGATGTGTGCAGCAACCCGAGGGTTACATTAGCAAGGGCGAAGAACATCTTGTCTGGAAGCTTAGGAAGTCCTTGTATGGACTTAAGCAAGCTTCAAGGTCGTGGAACTTACGTTTCAACAATGTGATTAAATCCTATGGATTTGCACAGTTGGAAAATGAAAGTTGTGTTTACCGACTTTGTGTCAGTGGGAGCGTGGTCTTCCTTGCACTTTATGTTGATGACATACTCCTATTTGGAAACAACGAGGGAGTGATGTTGGAAATCAAGGCTTGGTTATCCGAACAGTTCCAAATGAAGGATCTGGGAGAGGCTGGCTACATTCTTAGGATTAAGGTCTTACGAGATCGTAAGAGAAGAATGTTGAGCTTATCCCAGGCATCCTATGTGGATACTGTGATAGCCCGGTTCAGCATGCAACTCGCCAAGAAAGGCTTGCTACCTTTCAGACATGACATTCGTCTTTCTAGTGGGCAGTGTCCTCAGACACAGCAGGAGAAAGATGAGATGAGTCTTGTACCATATGCTTCGGCGGTGGGTAGTATCATGTATGCGATTTTGTGTACCAGGCCAGATATCTGTTATGTCGTTGGCATGGTAGCAAGATATCAGTCTAACCCTGGACAGGCGCACTGGACTGCTGTAAAGCACATCCTCAAGTATTTGAAAAGAACTAGGAATTTCTACCTAGTTTATCAAAGTGAGGATTTGTGCTCTGTGGGTTATACAGACTCGGATTTCCAAGGAGACCAGGATGAGAAGAAATCGACCTCAGGATATGTGTTTACCCTGGGAGGTGGAGCTATATCTTGGAGGAGCTCAAAGCAGAAATTCATTGCTGACTCCACCATAGAGGCGGAATATGTCGCCGCCTCCGACACCTCGAAAGAGGGGGTGTGGCTTCGGAACTACCTTTTAGAGTTGGGCATGATCCCGAGTTTGCTGAGGAGCATCACAATTTATTGTGATAACTCTGGTGCAGTGGCAAACTCAAAGGAACCGCGGTCTCACAGGGCAAGTAAACACATAGAGAAAAAGTACCATATCATACGAGAAATCGTATCGAGGGTGATGTGCTGATTAAGAAGATTGACACTGCTGACAATCTTGCTGATCCATTTACAAAGAGCTTGCCACATAAAGTTTACGAAAGACATATTCGTGAGCTGGGTCTGAGGTGGATGCCGACCACTGATAGTGGTTAAAGAGACAGCAGACTAAATAGACGGACTGTATACTCTGTAATAGCTTAGTTATGCTTTGAGTATAAGTGGGAGATTGATGGGTTTTTTATACTGAAAGCATTTATTATAATGAGTATACAACGGTTTATTTCTCCTATCAGTTAACAATCGTACATGTATGAACAATGGTATCCTCTTGTCTCACCGATAGGGACGATCATACGGCGTGTTGTAGATCGCAGAAGACAGTATGATCACTTGACCTAGTGAGACATAAACCTGATCACAGCCAAGACAGTGTATGAGGATACGTCTGTCCGGATGGCTGCGACATTGTCGGAATAAGTAGTCTGTCTTGGCTACTTGACATGCTGGTAGCAGAGGTGGCGTATTGATGGACCGCAGTGAGATGTATTCGTCTGTCTGACATCAGCGAATACAAGATCTCGTTATATTGATTGAGTCCAAACCCTAACGAAGGTTCAGGGCTTTGCACGGGTTAACTGTTGCTTTGACTTGCCATGGTGGAGAGCCTAAGTAACGTGCTCGTATATCCGCATCTTGGGTGACAGGAGTTCGTGTAGTACCGCCTGAGACTGGGTTTAGGTAACCATATCCGAGTAATAGGATGGGGACATTCCCTGAGGAGCACAATAACATTCATCGTGTCAAAGTCCTGCAGGCTGATTAATTTTAGGCACGAGTGATAAGGTTTGAGTGGTACTACTCAGGAATAATAAGATATTAATTAATTGTAGTTAGAGCTTGTCAGAGGCTCCGATTAATTAATGGATGTCTGGTAACCTTAAATATGGGGATTCTCAATTAATGCAGCCGTTCTCTTAACGTGGTAATAAAAGGGTAGGTCAGTATTAATTCTGTGGTGAAAAAGAATTAATATTAATTCATTAATTGTGTCCTGGGTTGTAGACATGGGAATTAATTAATTTATAGGCCCACTTTATTATTTGCATTAGGTCCCAGGTCTGGCCCAAATATATATGCTGAATTGAGCCGAGGAGCCCAATAGGGTTTTATAACCCTAGGTCTATAAATAGACCACTCACTCTCTGAAACCCTAGCCACTTCATAACACAATTTGAAAAACCCTAGATCTAGAGAGTGAGAGAGGGGCGCCGATTTCAAGGGAGAGAGGAGGAGAATTTCGATTCTGGTCCTGTTCAAGCCACAGATCTACAGAGTCCTCACCAGTAGTAGATCTGAACAACATTGGGATACAGATCTGAAGATCTAATCTGAAGAACAATAGATTTCTTTTTCCCTTTTCTTTATTTCGATTTTATCTTAGAAATTAGATTTCTAATTTCTGATTTCGCATATAAAATTGGATTGCGTGGTTGAATTCAAGTTGGAAATTCAAACGCAAAGGATCGGTTCTGACTCGACGGATTTACGGTAATCTCTTAATCCACAAATTTGTATATTAAATTCATAGGAGCATGCTAGGGTTTTGTGAATTTAGATTATGTGCAATATCCATAAATCTATCCGGTTCAGTTTGGTTTTGGTGATTCGGTTCACGTGAAAACCTTACAAGTTCAAGTCAAGGATAGCATGCAAGGAAAATCAATCGATCAATTAAACTATTGATTATGGTGGAACATCTGAACAATATTACAAATCCCAAGGTTAGGCAATTTATAAAGCAGATTGTCAATTTCCTATATCCTCTCGGTCTCTAGCAACTCCCAAAAACATCATATTTATTCTTATTAATTAAATTATTATTTTCCGACACAATTAAAAATCCATATTATCAATTCTTAAATCCATTAATCAATTTTCACTTTTCAGTCTCAAATTAATTATTATGAAAACCTAATCAAATGGCCAATTTAATCAGATTAAGAAAAAGAACAAGAATTGAGAAACCAATTTAAAATATTTATTGATTTAATTACCTATACATGCATCCAAGACAATCACATAAACCCTAGAATCTGAACAAAAGATTACCTACACATATTCTGTTAAACAAAAATATGAAAAGATAAAACCTGTAACAATACTTCATAGAGAAAACAAGTCTTGATATTGCATCCAATCTTCAAAAAGTTCGATCACAATCTTCACTCCAGATCAAAGCAACTAAAGAACAATGAAAAACTCTAGGTTTAGGTCTCAAAAGTGGCATAAGTCCTTAACTTCGCCAAAACATAAGTATATATACTAGATATAATTGTCCCTACATGGGAATAACTTAAAAGCAATAAATTCCGCCAGAATGACCCGTATCTCGATCGACGCAATTTCTGTCGATCGAGATACAACTTCAGCTCCCAAACGACTCAGCTTCGGGTTCCCTGTCAATCGACAGTGCGACTGTCAATCGACAGAATTGTTATCCTCTGTCGACTGCTTCATCCTTCAACATAAACTCTTCACAACAAACTTCCCTCTGTTTTGATCGACAGGAATCCTGTCGATCGAGACAGAGCGCACGACAGAAAATTCTACTTTTCAGACTTAGTGATTTTCACTCAAAAAACCTGCATTTTTAAGCATGGAAAACAACTCAGATATAAAAGTAATACGATGCTCAGAATTTAAAATAAAGGTATTATAAAATTATCAAAACAACCTAAAAATCTATTGATAAGTGAACGAAATAATGCACTTACCCAAGCATATAAATGCGGACCACAAATATTGGGCACCGTCTACCCAAAAATGTAAAACGGACTACAAGTATTGGGCGTTGCCTACTCAATCATGCATAGTGGTCTCTAACTACTATAATTAAAATATGATAAATAATATAATCAAATTATAAGCAATTATCATACTAGACACATAATATAAACACGCAATCTCTACTAGTAAAATACATTAATCCAATTAATACAAATACAAATATTTATAAATATCATTATTTCAGTAATGATATTTATATTAGTTCAAAACTATATAAATGTACAGCCTTCCGAAATCCAAAACGCATATTAATTTCAAATTAATATAATTATAAGTATTTTAAATATTTTGTTATTTATAAATAATATTATTTATATTAATTCTAAAGTAATATAAATATATGTATAGTTATTATTTCTAAAATAATAGCATGTTTTGATCAATTACTTCGACCGCAAGCTTCTTAAATTCTCATACAAGTCGATTCTAAATCGACTAGAATCATTTGCGGAAACAAGTTTCGAAAACCTCAAATTTCCAATTAATATTGATTGCCGATTAGTGAGCCAAAATAAAGTTATGATAATTGTTTCACAAACAATTTTGAATAACAACCACCAATTTATCTCATTTGAGTCACCAGGCTCGTTCGTCTATTGCCAACGTCTAACGGAGGATGAGTTATGACCCAGTCATGATTATCGAAATATTTCGACATGATGCCATGAAGTTCCAAAACCATTTACAGAGTAATTGTTTAATAAATAAAGCGATTTAACCCATAAAATCTAATTATCCATAAATATTAATTATAAATCGAGCCCCAGGCTCTGATACCATTGTTGAATTTCGTTGATTTCATCTAATGAACGCAGCGGAATAATTAATCAACGAACAAATCTAGATTTATAATTAATATCATATGTAGAGATTCAACGTGGATAAAAGGAAAAACATACAATTTCTTCCGTAGAACACAAGCGACTCTGACTAGTCCTGCAGAGTTAATCCACTACTAAAGGTATCGACGTGTCGAATCAATCCAGTGCAGAATCCGATTCACGGTGTATATTAAAACCAAGAATCCTAAAAATTCCCAGAGAGAATTATGGAGGTCTAGAACTCAAAACCCTAGGTTTTTTGTATTTGATTTGAACTGCGTAGAAAACCAAATTATTTTTCTCTCTTCTCCTCTAAGAATAACGTGAGTTTCTTCTTCGCCAAAAATAAGTAATTCTCTTAATTATATAGAGAAGAATCTCAAATCTTATCTAATAAGATTTGGGCCTTAGTTGTTTCCATATCAATTTCCATTAATTTATAATCCAATTATTGTATTATATTCTAATATATTATCTTGAAAGATATATATTAATCTAATTAATATATATTGTACTAATCTAATTAGTACAAAATCTTAGTCCATATCTTTGATATTTACCAAAACTTTGTTCATAATATGCCAATCATAATGCTTTTAGTGTATAAATTCATCTCTACTGACAAAACTTCACTTATAAACATTTTCTAACATGTGAATATTCCACCATTTTGTCAAGTCGTTGCTTGATAATCTTTAGATATGATGGGTAATGGGATAACTGTCAGGAACCACACAAGTTACCCTCATGAAATTGTCTCAGCTGAAGATAAGAGTGGTGGAGATTATAGCTTTGCGTAATGAGAGCAGAACGTATGACAACGATTGAGCTCTTCAAAATCTGCTACAAAATCAATTATTGAATGACATAAAGTAGTCAGCGGAGTATGGGACAAAGCTTTAGAGCAACCGCAGCCCATCTGCAAACGCAAACTCATTTCCCATTTTCATGCTTTTTCTCCTCCATCCCTACGGCAAATTTGAACGCAAATTGAGTTTTCTTGTTTCTCTCTCCTCCTTGTAACGCATATTTGAGTATGTACTGTAGTGTACTGCATTTGTTTTCTTTTTTTACACAATGGTCCTTCAATTTTTTGTTTTTAATTGTTTTGACCTTTTGATATATTTTCTTAATACTTTTTATATTTTGTTTACATTTATATTATTACTTATCTTTTTAATTTAGCTTAATTATTTAATTTTTTATTTAATTAAATTTTAAAATAATATTTATGAAATTAATAATATAGAATATGGATATAAAAGAATTAACAACATTTAAGAATACAAACTACCATACAACAACTCAAGGTACAAGAAAAGTCATTACAAGGCAAATTAAGAAAATACATATTGCACTGCGAAATGCATTAATTGAACACATGTGGGAGGAGCATTCTAATTCCGTTATTTAAATGATCATGTATTTTATTATCTTTAATTCCATATTTAAATGATCATGTATTTTATTATTTTTAATTCCATTGTTGAGTTGTTTAATTTATTAAGTGTGTTTTGTAATTTTATTATTGAATTGTTAACTTATTTAATTTTTATTATTAAAATAAATATTAATCATATTATAACAACTTATTTAATTGAATTTAATAAATGGATCGAATTGTAAATTTGATAAATATATTGGTAGTATTTGAAAAGTTTAAAAAGTTGAATAAAGAAAGAATATGCTGAGAATATTCTTTTGGGTTTGAGTTTGGTGTTTTGGGATGGAGATAAATTACTGTTTGATTTGATATTTACTGCATTTTGAGTTTGAGTTTGGCGTTTCGGGTTGGAGATGGCCTTAGAAGAAATGTTAGATACTCAAGTTATCTTATATTCGCTGAGGCTGAGAAAGATGTTTTTAAGTAGACGAGGGAAGTGAAACATTGTAGATTCTGAAGAGAAGTGAGTTTATGAAGGTTGTGCGCTGAGTTTGCCTAGAAGTTTTCAGCATCAGCAGAAATAGTTTAAGATGTACTTGAGTTGAGACTGATTTGACCTCAATCAGATTTGAGCGAGTTGCACCTGTTGATGATAGTCAAATATCTCAGAAGGTATCAACTAAAACTGGTGAGACAACCAATTAGTATACGAAGGTAGTTCATAAACCAGATTCAACATTTGATGATAAACCAGAGGATAGAGTAGAGAAGCATGATGAAGAGAATCCAATTGAGCAGATCATTAAAGAATAAACAGTAAATTAAGTACAAGTCACAAAAGTTGTAGAGACCAACTAGAGAGACAACCATTCAGCCAATTGGAACTGTTAATGAACCAGCTATGTCAACAGTATACTCTGAACGAAGCAACAGAAAAACTGAAGTGGAGATCGCTAAAAAGGAAACATGTTCAAACTAGCATGGTTGTAAAATACGGTTGAAACTGCCGCATAAATGGCGCTTAAGCGCTCGGCGGCCTTCACTGTGCCGAAAACCCTCAATTTGGCTGATTGTTCGGCGGTTCTGTGTATTCCGGTCGTCTCCTGCTTCAATGGAGTGTTTTTTTCCAGGATAATGGGAAAAATAACAAATAGAAGAGAGAAGAAACGTGGGGTGGGATTTGGAGTAGGGGTAGGTGGCAGCAAAAAGTTAAATTTAATAATTCTACATAGATAAAAGTGAAAATTGTTTCAATAAATGTGTTTTGTCATTAAAAACTTAATTTTTCACACAAATATAATTAAAAAGTTGAAAATAATTATAAAATCAAATGTCCAGGCTTATTTTTTGTCGCCGTCTAGCACCGAACATGTACCGATTATGCGCCAAAAAATTATTCTAAGCGCTAGGCGCCCCGTCACCGTACAATGACTGCCTAACGCTTTCTACAACCTTGGTTCAAAGAGTACTTCAGCACTTGATACTTATCCTATTTGAACAGTCTTACCAATTTAATCTCTCAGATCATGATCATCCTCTGAACAATTTGATCACCTCTTTATAGTTCCCTTTCAACCACAATCCCCCAGTTAAGACTCACATCAGGCAGTGACCTATGTTCTTTAAGAGCTTTTTTTTTTCCTTATGCAGATGGTCCAAGAGAATGAAAAATGCTTAACGAAAACAATTTGGATCCGCAATTGGCTAAAACAAAGTGTAATTTGGATTTCAAATTAGGAGCAACAATGAAGTTTATTCACTCGATATTTGACTCATCCATGGACAAAGTTAAAAGTCAGCTTTTGGAACTTCGAAAACAACTTTCCCTGAAAAGACGACAGTTAAAACTAAGAAAGAGAGTGGAAGAACTAAGGAAGTAGTTCTCTAATATTATGGAAGAAAGTAAGGCAGAAAGGATGAAAAGGAAGAAGAAGCAGATATGTAGTCATTATGTCATTCTGTTTAGTGTAATGTTTAGCTATGATCCTGTATGCTCAATATTAACTTTGATACTGACAATCAGTTTAGCTATGATACTGTTTAGTATGTATCAGTGTCTGACACTAATAGTATGATTAGCATAACTAGTTCTTATGCATTCAAGATAGCCTTGATAAGCACTAGTCAAGTTCTATGTATTGAAACTCATGTACTCTTGTAGTCATTTTATTAATAGAATGGAGTAAATATGCACTTTACATATAATTATTTTTTTGTCTCAAATAATTATAAAATATTCTCCTACTCAACTTGAACCTCTCTAGCGCGGTCAATTACCTCATCCTCAATTTTTATTCAAAATATCATGTTGGGTGCCAAATTTATTTAACCACTTTCAAATAATTTGTGAATGAAATTTAAGTTTGGTAACCATTTTCACCAATAATTGGAGAGAGAATATAATTTTTGAATGATTGTACATTAATTATTTTGGATTGTTTGTCACCTGCCACTTATTCTCTCACTCTCACTTTAGCTTTCACTTTTTCTTTCAATTCCACCATTGTTACTTCTATTGAGAACACTCAAGCTCTGGATCTCTCAAATTTATAACTCCAAAGATCTCAAAACGATACGTTTATCTGGAAATGGTGCATTTCAAAAAAAAAAAAGATGAATGTCATTTTAAGAATTGTAATTTTCATTTTAATAAATATATTTTAAGAAATAAATAAAACTAACCATATAAAAATGAAATAAAACTAATCATGTTAAAATAAATAAATAAATGGCATTTTCCAGATCAATGCCATCATTAAGCTCGAGATAGATGTTGAAAAAAAAAAAAAGGAAAGAAATGACATTTCGAGAAATATGATTTTATTTTTAATAGATATATTTATAAAAGATATAAAACTAATCATATATAATTAAATATATATATATAGGAGAGTGATCATATGAGAACCATAGTTACCATGTGAAAATAAGAACAAATCTCGTCCATCCAAAATATGAAATCAACAGTTGAGATTAAATTTCCTCCGTGTTTCATTATTATATGTATTGACTTTCATTATTGTAAAATGATGGGTAATTTTGTACTTAATGAATTCAAATATTTTTAGAATCTTAATTTAAATCTTGCGATCTTTCTTTCCTTTGCGATTTGCAATTCGCGATCTTCATTCCTTCTGTGATTATATATTTTCTTCATTCATTCTCTCTGTGAAATTTGCTCGTCATTGTCTGCGTTCGTTATTGTTTGTGTTCGTCGTCGTTTGTGTTCGTCATCGTCGTCGGCGAGTTATGGATCCTTTGAAAGGTAAGAATTGATAAATTTCATCTGTTACGTAATAGAATCAGTTGTTTTCTGATGATGTTCGATCATTAGTTATCAGATTACGGTGATAGAATCGAAGATTCATTGTATGGGTTATTGATGATTTGTTTCCAGATTTTGAATTAGGTTTCGTAGATTGTTGTTTATGGTTTGGTGTTTTCACTCTTAATTGTCTAATTTGAAGTTGTGCATTATATATCGTTATGAATTGCATTGTATATTTGTAGTACTTATGTTATATCTGAAAGAGTGATTATTAGTTTATGTACTTTTAAATTTGTTTTATATCTGCATTATATAATGTTATGGCTTGCATTATTGTTTTGTAATAGTTGCATTATATGTGAGTCAGTTATAATTAGTTTATGAAGGTTCTGTTCCGTTATGAAAATTCATTATATAGTGTAAATACATGCATTATTTATTGTTATGAATTGCATTATATATTTGTAGTACTTATGTTATATTTGAAAGAGTGATTATTAGTTTACGTACTTTCAAATTTTTTTTATATTTGCATTATATAATGTTATGGCTTACATTATTGTTTTGTAATAGTTGCATTATATGTGAGTCAATTATAATTAGTTTATGGAGGTTCTATTCCGTTATGAGAATTCATTATATAGTGTAAATACATGCATTATATAGTTATGAATCTTACATTATATGTTATAAGTTTCAAATTTAATTCATGTTTTTTTCTGTACAGATTCGTTTGTTCCAAAGTGTGATAACACAGCACCAAGCAGATGTAGAAGATAGGTGATGTGGTGTGCCTTGTTGGCAATGTGAGATTGTTGAGATCTTGGAGGCTCACCATCTCTCACAGACTAAGCATCCCTTGGCCAAAGCCTTCATTGACCTCAACTAGCTCTTTACATCAACTATGTATAAGATTGAGAGCTAACTATGTTGAGATTGATGATTGATGATAATTGAGGAAGTTCTGTCCCTTGTTTGTTCCACAACGGATTGCATTGCTATTATTGTATTGTTATTTGTCAACCCTCATTCTTGCAACTTGTGATGTTTCTAGAAGAGGTTCAATGAGTGATTGTAACTTGTTTTAATTCAGATTAAATTATAATTTTATTCGCACGCCACAATTTACGTTGCTTTTGCACATTTATTTTTAATTAATTAAAGAAGAAAAAACACATTGAAATTATATTAACATATTTTTTAAGTTCAACATATAATGATATATAACGATAATATTTGTAGTATATAATGATAGTCCATAAACTATACAATGCAGGTCTGCTTTGTTTGATGAAACCCACTGTTTTGAATTATATTAACATATTTTTTAAGTTCAACATATAATGATATA